>BPTQ01000008.1:328568223-329009690 GCA_019973895.1 Chrysanthemum seticuspe | reverse complement strand
ACAGGTTATATACTGCGCGACATATACGGACGATTGTTCTTACATTATTTACACACAGAAGTACGGAGGAATAAGTACCCACCCTGGCCATTGGCGTCTAAGAAGATAGGGATCTCATCTTCGGGGCCAAAATAATTACGGCTGATTCCCATGTGCACCAAAAATCCCTCAGGATAAGCACTAATGGGGATGCGGTTAGCATTTTTCAGTTCCGCATCCTCGACGACATAAGACCCAGGCAATGGGCACTCATCCCTCTGTAATGTTCCCCGGGTATAAAATTCATAATTCCAGGGAAAACATGTATCATCTACCCAGAAGAAAAACTCCCTCCAATTCCTAAGTGCATCTAATTTATCCGTATAACACTGCAGTCTACCAGCGCGTTTCAAAAAAGACACCCACCCATGCGCCCACGTAGTGTGATAAAAGGCGCGGAAAAGGTGGATGGTGGGGTTAATCCCCAACAAACGGCAATTTACCTCAAAATTGGTAATTTTGGCCGCGCCAATACAATGCAACTGCGATATGTGTAGATTATAATAGTTTAACACATCGCACAGAAAGCGTGACAGGGGCACACGTTGATTCGCGAATTCGAAGAACCGTGTGTATACGCCCACTTTCCCTTCGGGGAAATCCGCAATCGTGGCCTGCGCATCCGGAACTACTGGATGCACATCCCGGGGTATAAAGTAATCTGAGGTGAATTCCATCAGATCGATCACGGTGAGGTCGGAGGTGAAGTCAGACAACTGTTTAACCATCGGGTTATTATTTTTTGATATAACGCACGCGCGGTTACCTTTGTGGTTGGTTACTTTCTGGATTACAACTCTTCGAACGCTTTAGAAATAATGGATGGAGTTTTTACTGTGAGGAATCCGGTGAAAATGAAACGACAAGTTATATACCCTTTCTCTTCCACACGATTGGCGACACGTGGATCCCACTAGTCCTCACTGTGTGGTTGTGATTGCTTGATGGGACAAAGGGGCAGTAACTTTCCCCCGAATAACGAGGCATTTACAATTCACTTTGGTGTCTAGATACACTGCACCTACGGGTAGGTGTATGGTCTTTTTAATACGTTTCGTACGTTATTTATTTTATGTTGGACTACGGTCATTAGTCTAGCATCCGCAGTTACGCACTGCGCATACTAGACTGGGGGGACATGATGACGTATAGTCTGGAGTCGGGTCATGAACCCAACTACAGTCCACTACTTGCAAGCCCGGTACGAACTGGGCCAATATCAATACGCGTTTGGGCTCACGAAAGCCCAAGCCCATATCTATTTACGGAATAGATATCCGATATCTTCTAAAATAAGAAGATAATCATTCCCAACCGACTTAGGCGGGATACGCCGAAGGTTGGGGAACACGGAACCAACAAGGATTCCGTGCGTATATAAAGGGAATTATATCCCTTGTTTAAGGTACGATCTCATAACCCTAAAACTCCTTAAACCCTAAACCGATTACTTACTCTCACGCCGGAGGATAATCGTGGGAAACAATCCCACGGTAAGCCTAACGGTGTTTCTTGTCTCTTAGTGCGCAGGTCTCAAGCAGCAATTATCAATTGGTACGAGAACCGGAGCTCCAAACCAGGAACGTCCAACTTTTGTATCAACAGCTGTTGTTTGGGGTGTTAAGTGTGGTAGGTGATGCCATTATCTGCTACTGATTCTGATCAGTTATCTGAGGTGTTTGCTGCATTTCTGATTGGTTGTTTTGCTGGTGGAAATGTAGCCTATAGACTTAACTGTATTTGCAGCTACGAGCCCTTTATGTGTTTTGAGCCCTTAATTAATCCTTATGTGAGGTCAGCTGCACTTGGTCTTTTGGTTTTAACCTGGATAGAGGAAATGGGTTTGGTTATGCTGTTTTCGAAACGCGATAATCAGAGATAATCCACTTACAAACGCACTCCCAAACACCCGCTTAGTACATTGGTCATTGAGTTTATAATTTCTTTTGTTTTTTTTTTCTTTTTTACAGAGGAAGAGAACTAAAGAGTTACCACCCCAAGGATAAAGAAAGCAAATAGCAAACCAATAACAAGCGTAGTAAGTAAATTTTCTATATTAAGGGACAAATTTTGTTGATTGATATGCCGCTTCAGCATTTGATGACATTGCTTGATACTCAATTCGATATTTGGATATTATGATATGCTACTTGCAGGGTCCTTTACAGTTTATATTCTTGTTGCAACCCTTTCACTAATTTGTTTTGTGGTTTGCAGAATCCTAAGCAGGTGATCAGACCAAAGCATGCGTCGATGAGTGATAGATTAGAGCTGCAACACGGGGTAAGACTTTCGAGCATCTTCAATTGCAATGTACCTTTGTTCTTTCACTTTTGGTGCCCTAGGCCTGTTACATTTGTAAATGAAAGAGAGATTGTGTTAAACTTGAGTTACATGTCTCATATATGTTTAATAGGAAAAAAACTACTGTATAATTTTATAACGTACTTTACAAAAAACTCATTATGCTCTATCTACTTCACTTATTGTCATAATACATAACCGTTTTCATTTTATTCGGTTATTTTCTGTCCGTTTTTATCCGTTTTCGTAAATTGTCCATTTTTATCCGTTTTCATTTTAATCTGCCCGGATAAAAACAAATAAAAACGGATAAAAACCGTTTTTATTATCCACGTCAAAACGGTTTTTATCCGTTTTTATCTGTTTTTATCCGGACGTATTAAAATGAAAATGGATAAAAATGGACGATTTACGAAAACGGATAAAATCGGACAGAAAATAACCGAATAAAATGAAAATGGTTATGTATTATGACAATAAGTGAAGTAGATAGAGCATAATGAGTTTTTTTGTAAAGTACGTTATGAATTTATAGCTTTTTCCCATGTTTAATATCTAACGTAGTTATATACAACACTAAGGTAGATGTGGCCCCTTTTAAGTGGAGACCCGGTGCGATGGCACCATTTGCACACCCCGGCCTTAAGCCCGTTCTTATCATTGGTAAAAAAGTTAAAACAAAATTTTCGACAAGATTTTTTAATAACATATAGAGTTTTGATTTTTAATAGGGCAAATGACAAAAAAATGCATCGAACTTGACACTTTATGTGATTGTGTGTAGCCAACTATTTTTTTTCTTATTGTATGTACTGAACTTTCAAATTTCGATCATTATGTGTATTTTGTGACTATTCTGCCATGTAAAATGACCATTTTACCCTTCAAAATTTGAAAAAATTAAGGGTAAAATGGTCACAAATTACACACAATAATCGAATTTTGAAAGTTTGGTACACACAATAAGGAAAAAAATAGTTGATTACACACAATCATAAAAAGTGTCAAGTTCAATGCATTTTTTTGTCATTTGCCCTTTATAATAAACCCTGTGTGTTGCAAATCACTTCAATTTAACTTTTAAAAATTTATAACCTTATGGGTATAACCATGTACTTAAAGCTGGTACTGGTACTGAATGGAATGTCCAGTTCCGTATCAATAAGTGAGTTCATGATTTGCTAAAAATAGATAATTAACCTCACCAATAAGCAGAAATTCGATTCGTTTTGAAATTCAATCGAACATTCTAGACAACATCTTTTTAAAAGGCTTTAGCTTGCATGTCTAAGGGTGTGTTTCTTTTTTGCTTAATATCCTAGATAGAAAATTTCCTTAACCCAAATGGTGTTTAGATTTTTTGCTTTTATCACAAAAAATTACTCACTTTTTTTATTATTCTCTCTTCTCCACAAATACCCAATTTTGATTGTTTGAGTTAATTTGTTACTGATTGGGGTTTAAATGTGTAAAACAAGAATTACATATTGATATATAAGAAACAGGGTAAACTAGGAACTAATATTTTTTAAGATGGATATTAAGGATGAAAAAGAAACATGTATATGTCTAACTGGTCCTTAATCCAAACATCATTATTAATCCAAACAGATACCTTTTACAAACAGTAAAAAAATAAACAGCCCCTAACTGCGTAATTGCTTCAGCATTTGACGACCTTGCTTAATATTTAGTTTGATATTTTGATTACTACTAAATTTATGATGCTACTTGTAGATTGCTTGTGATGACCCCGAGCTCGAAAGACTTAACCAAATGTTCAAGTTCAAAGTGCCGAACTTGAATTGTCCGAAGAGCATGAGTGCAACAAGCAGCGGGCGCAGCGGGCGCAGCAGGCGCAGCACAGCTGGAACGAAGAGAAGTTTTCCTGCGAGGGAAGTTTTGATTCTCGATAACAGAACGAGAGAGACAAATGTGATGGAGATTGTTGCTAATATTGATGGTATCGATTCGGCTACTATTTTGAAATACATTAGTTTACAAAATGAAAAGTTAGATAATACGATTTTGGTGACTCCCCCGGCGTTGAGGTATACTTTAGTCCACCAGATGTGTTGGGGTATCAACCAGCGAGGAGAGTATGAGGGATGAGTATTAAGTATGAGTTTGCTAGTTTTTAAGTAGGCCTGGAAGTTGTTGCACACCTTTACTTTGCCTTCATGTAGTAATGTAGTATTATATGTACCTGTTTATTATCATAACTTGGTTAATCATTGATCTAGAACCATAACGGCATATTATCTTCACTATGGTTTTCAGCATCGTCGAAAGGGATCAAAGCCAATACCTGAACTGCCTCCGCCAAATCAAGTCCTATCTTCACAAAATTACCACATAACTGTTGTACCTCAACCTGGAACACATTATCCTCTTTTATATCCATGTAAAACAAAAAAACATTGACAGATTGTAAGACTTTGACCTCAACTTATATTTACAGGACTTCTGGTGCGAAATAAGCACAAACCTGGAACACTTGCAATTCTATTCCGATTTGATAATTGAAATTATGTTTTCTGTTTCACGATAGATCAAAGGATATTATTACCAGGTTACAGTGGCGAAGTTTAGAAAGCATCTCTATTTCAGTCTTAAACTCAACTGCCCCTTGATTGGACATAGAATCCAACCGTTTGATAGCCACAAAATGACTAGATTCTTCAATAAAGATTTGACCTTTGTAGACTTTTCCGAAACCTCCCTGTCCAATGACAAGTTTATCATCAAAGTTGTTAGTTGCAGACTGAATTTCTGCTATATGACCAAAGCATGCGTCAATGAGTGATAGATTAGAGCTGCAACACGGGGTAAGACTTTCGAGCATCTTTGATTGCAGTGCACCTTTGTTCTCAGACAGTTGGCCAACATCTTCTAAGAGTAAAACCAGCACGGGTAACAGTACCGCAACAAGTGGTATGACTTTTTCTCCTGAGATTCTTGCTGGAATGAATCTCCCTTTAAAACAGGCGCACTTGCTAAAGGCTGTTGTTGATTTGAGTGAAGATTTAAATATCTTTGAAGCTCTAAAAGTCTACAAATTTTATAAACAAACCGAATTTCATGTTTGTATGTTTTTGTTGGTGGAAGATCAGGCAGAGAGGCTCCGTCTAGCCCGAGATGTGCTTCTGCAACCCGGGGGCAATTAACTGCAAGGTTTGGTGAGGAGACTGATTGTAAGGGTATGTGGACAAATAAATTTAAGATTTTTGGATATGGCTTGTAGTTTGACTAATCCACCTGTGAATGTTAAGGTGGATTTTGGGTCAGTTATGGATGTTTTGAAGAAGTACTTGGAGAGCAAAGATTCCAAGCAGTGAACTGTGTTACGTATTTTGTTCTTTATGACTTAATGATAATGTAGATTCAGATGTTGTTAGTTGTTTTGTAACTTTCGATTTTGTTCTTTAAAGTTCCGAGGTGAACTTTTGGATTTGTTTATGGTTGCAGATCAACTCGTGTTGAGTACTTGCTATATGCGATGAATGGCTTGATTGACCGATTGTTTATGTGTCAAATGTTTTGATCTATAAACAACTGGCTGAGCGAGTCGAAATATCAATCCTTGATTGCCAAAATGATAAAGATTGGTATAAAAGCACAACAATGTAAGTGGCTTGATTCATATGAAGCAACAGATAAGTCATAAGAGTATTAATGGTTGAGAAATTTTAGTAGCTTGATTTATAAAAAGCAATAGGGAAGGAACAATTCCATTTCCATCGTATAAAAAGGGCTAGAACAAGAATGCAGATGTTACACATTCCTGAGACCATTTATGAATGGTTTAGTTCTCGGTCCATAATATAGGAAACTTTCTCTCTTTGTTGCTTTAGGTTGGTACATGTGTGGTGGCCCGGAAAAGCCCTGCTAAAAATAACCAGGCCCCGGGCCGAGGCCAACAACCCTAAATGCTACTTGTATATTCCACCAAAGCCCGGGCCGGGCTAAACCCATTACCCCTCCTCCATTCGGTCCTTCATTCTTTGCCATGATTTTGTAGTGCAGACCACCAAACGGTTTGCCTACTTTTATTATGTGTGTGTTTGTGAGGTATATTATGAGGTATTTTTGTATTAAATGTGTATTTTACTATGTTGAGTTTAGTGGTGACCATCAATCACCTGTTGGGTGATGGTCTAGTCTTAAATGGTAGACTTTTTGCTCATACAATATGTTACCTTAGTGTTAGATTTCCATATATACATTCAGTATACTTAATGTCTTTTTTCTATGAAATAGTTTGTAAATTGTTATGACTTAACATTATTTTAAGTGAAATTTTTCACAAATGTTATTGTCACAAAAGCAACAGGTAATAGAAGAAAATGGCTTGTCGTAAAACTTAATCACCATTTTGTCGTCGCGGTATCCCTCAATACTTGTTGTATAATGTTCCGTGCTATTCATTTTCGACAAAATATAATCAAAGATTCACTTTTGTAGTGACTAGCTATTTAAGAGACAATTTTTTTTTGTAACGGGTGGGTAGTCCACAAAATTATTTAGCTCGTTTCTTGCAAAGAATATGTGTCACCTCATCCAAATGCATATGTTTCACCAATATGGAGCATGGTTAATTGGTGCGCCATGTAATATACAAACACATTAAGACGATAAAAGATAACGATTTGCAACATTTGATGAACCACTTGTCTCTAACTTTCTTTTAATTATCTTACACTGGTTCGTAACAATCATAGATAATTGGTAACAATACAAAAAGCATACAAAATTGTATATAAGATAACTTGATCCTCTTTGATGAGTAAATGTAAGGATTTTTTTTTTTTTTTTTTTTTTTCTTTCTTCTTCTTCTGTTGATGCTATCCGATAAGACAAGTATTCAGGGACGGACTCATGATTTTTGAAAAGGTGTTGCACAATTTTTATTTTGTCATAATTACTAAAAATCGTGCTATAAAGAATTTTTTAGTCAAGCTAAAGTTGCAATACAAAGAAAATAGCACAAAATCAGGGGTTGCACATATCAAAAAACTCATACATTTTGAAAAAAATTACACTACATCACCCAAAATTGGGTGTGATCCGTGCCACACCCGGTATCCGTGTAGGCATTGGCGGAGCCAGAAAAACTCAACACGGGGGGCAATTTTTTTTCCCGCAAAAGCAGAGTCCGAAAAAAGTTTAACAACAAAATATAATAGACTAGATTACAAATAAAAAAAAAGTTTTCGATGAGGAAAAATCATTTATATTAAGAAAATAAGCTATAGAAATATTCAAGGTTTTGTAATAAGCGTGTTGGGGCAATAGAAAAAATATATTGCAGCACATTTTTTCGCGTGTCTAAACATTTTTGTGACTCACTTCGTAAATTGTTCGAAATTCATGTCAACGACGGAAGCTCAATGTTTACTGAAAATCTTATAAAGATACCAATGGATACCGCTTTCTTAGCTATATACGTTAAGCATCGCAAGTTCCATTCGTATACTCAGCTATATTCGTTGTAAATATTAAGATACCAATAGAGTTAATATGTTATTTTGACATAGATAGTAAAATACTAAAATGTTACTTGTATTATTAAAATGTATATATTATAACAAGTTTAATAAATTATTTATAAACTCTTGGGTACCCCACTTCCTCATCCCCAACATCTCACTTTCCCCACTCCCTATGGCTCCATTTTTTCAGATCTTTAAAACTGTGGAAAACATTTCACCTCCCTTTTGACTCTTTAATTGTTTGTCCTTAAAAGTGCAGAGGGCACTCGGATAGTTTTGCTGAGGGCATTCAGTTTTCTTTCTATGAATTTGATATTTTTTCCTACTTAATATGTGTCTTTGCGAGAGCTTCGTCGGGGGCATCTCCCCCCACTACTCAGCATGTGGCTCCGCCCCTGCGTGTAGGTCCGTCCCTGCAAGTATTTGATGTATTCAGTGAAACCAAGATATTTTGGTGACAACATGCCGCTGTTTTTTGCCATCTATAATTTGTTGTAATGTTCAAACCTGAGACGCTCTTTTTTCAATTTTTACCGACTTACAAATACAACTTAAAGTATTAAATTTCTTCTCTTATACTAGTTACTTTCCATCCGGCTAGGGCATGTTTGGCGGCAAGCATTTACGAGTGTTTTAGAGCAACTATCAACTAGCAATTAGTGGTTCAAATAAAAATCTTGTTTGGCAACAAACAACTAGAGACTGAGTTATGTGTAACCACCCTCATTCATAATGCTTCATGAAAAATAGTGATTTGTATATGTTTTCTTATGTCATTTTAACCATTATGATTACAACTACTAATACGTTTCAAAATGCTCTTATTAAACAATAACGATGCTATGTTTCACACTAATGCTAAGTTTTTTCAAGATTTTTTAGTAAAGAAACAACAAGTATGCATTTTCGGCCTAATTTTAAAAGAAAATAGTTTACTTCAAAATTAACCAATTCAACCTTTGTTTCAGTCATTTTCTTTTTCTTTTTTCTTAAGTGAAACTCAAGAATACAATATTTTTTTTTTCACTTCATTTTTTTTACTTTACTTTCTTATTAGACGAGTACCCGTGCATAGCAACGGGATTTTATAGCGGCATATAGTTTTAGTGATAAAAAAAGTTTATGTGTTATAAACGAAAAATAATAAAAATTTTAGGATATGTGGATTAACATAATGTCTTGAAACCCGGGTGGTTCAACCGGTCCAGTACAGTTAATAAACGGGTCAATTAAAATCGGGTCAACCCGACAGATTGGGTCGAAAAAAGGGGTCAAGTTAAACCGGGTCAACCCACCGGGTTCGAAGCGTCTCTGGTCAACCCCATTTTCGATGTGTATTAATAGTTTCATTTTGAAACATATGTTTTCAATATTTACTTTTTAGTTTCAACTTTTCACTTTTCACTTTTTGGTTTTTCTTTTTTATATAGTATAGATATAAAAGTATAGAAGTAATACCCGATGGAAAGAAAGAATTTTTCATCTAGACATATGCCATAGGATTCTATCCTTGCTCTAGGGCTAGCGCCTATTGGAATGGATATTTTTGAACATATACTAGTCTATGAGCAGTATAGACTATAGAGTCATCAGTACCAAACAAAGCTTATCTCTGATACCCAAGGATCACAATTGATCTAACGATAATTTCTATACTTTCTTTATCTGACGTGATAGAATACAACTGAACGTCGATCTTTCCAAGGTCACTACAAAATGAATGGATTTCTTGGTTGAAACTACTTTTCTGGTGCTTAGCCTTATCCCAGAGGCGAAGAGTGAGCCATCACATTTTGTAAATATTGTAAATACCCGCTTTTGGTACTCGCAGATTGGTCCAATTTCATTTTATCCTTCCGTTAATCTCTTGATCTCTGAAAATAAAGAAAGGCATGATATTATCAAGTCAAACTAGGCTATGGGAGAGCAGTGACAAATGGGGAGTCGGCTAAGAATGAGAATCAAAAGATATATAAAACGATTAGTGCCAAGGCCCATCTAATTTGGTGAACCTCGTAAAACTCAAAAATAAAAATTAGACAAAAATACACCGTTGGTCCCTACACTTGTCAAAAAATATCACCGGGGGACAAAAGTTGAGATTTTCGTCGTCATGAGTCCAAAACTTGGGATTTTGAGGCCAAAGAGGTCCCTTGACCCGTTTTCCCTAGGTCAACGTCAGTTTTGAGTTATATTAGCGAATGTGTAATAGACCAAACACATTTTCACTTAAAACTTAACCCAACCTAACAAAACCAATTCGTATACCCTCTTTATTGTTTCCCTTCATCTTCACCTAACAACTGACTTAATAAAAACTCGATCATCTATCACACACATTCTCAGACACTCTTGAATCCTTCACACAACCCTCACAAACACTTTAATAATGGCAAACAAGGACCTTAGTATGATATCAGTCACGGATGAGATGGTATAGTATGTGAAGACCAAATATGGGGATTCTTGGTTACAAAAAGATGAAATGTCTGATGAGATGTTTGAAGATTTATGCAGATTTTCGAAAGAAGCTGAAGTGATGAAAGGTTAGTTCATTTTTCTGTATTTGTGTGATTGACATATTAAGACTAGTAGTCAAGTGCGACCCTAAATAACCTTATTTTATTTGCAAGAAATTCAATCAATGTCAGATTCGGCAAAAAAATTGGATTATAGCAAACTAAAAGTCTTTGACGATATGATTGACTATGTCATGGCTACTTATGGGAATAAGTGGGATATAGAAGATGAAATTGCTGATGTGATACTTGAAGACTTGTTGCACAAATATGAGAATAAGGAGGTTGCGAAAGGTTAGACTTAATGTTTGTAAAGTAGGATAATAGTAATGTCTGAATTTGCATGTTGGTGATGCAAAGTAGGATAGTAGTTTGGTTGTTGCTATTTTAATTAGTTGCAAGGATGTTTGGTTGTCCAATACCTTGTTCAATTAAACTAAACACCCCTTTAGACACAAGCACTGATGTCTTTTTTTTTGTTATCTGTCTAGATAACAACTCCAAGGGAAAGGAGGTTGATGTCATCATCATTTCAGATTCAGATTCAGATTTTGATGATGATATCTATATTTCAGACACATCTTAGGACTTGGTATATTTTAGTAATTGGTCTGCTGCTTCTTCCTCAAGGGTGACCAAGGGAAAGGCTTCCACTTCTAAGCCTAATGCTTCCTCCTCAAAGGTTAGAAAGGTAAAAGAAAAGGCTTCCACTTCTAAGCCTACTGCTTCCACCCTTAGTCCTAGAGATCCTAGAAGTTAGATTAAGAGACCAATTTTACTTGCTCTTGGAACAAAAGTGGGTTGCACAAGCAAATACAGGCAGAAGTGGTATGTGCCACCCCAAAAAAAATTGAATACATGAAGTAGTAACATGAAGAAATAACACGAATAAGTGTGTTTGTCTTTTGAAAACAATGTTACGTGTTTGCTTTAACTGTTTCATATTTTGGTGGTGAAAACAATAGCTTTTAACTGCTATGATTTATGATGCAATTATGTATAGTTTAACTGTTGGAATAGCTTTGGATAGTTCCTTTTTTTGTAGTTGATGGGAAATGTAGTTGATGTTGGTGAATTATGTGAAGACATTTTGAATTTTGTAACTATTATAACCTTTGGAGCTAATATATTCTACTTTAAATGTCATGCTTTCTAGTATTAATTTTGGTGTGGGTCTTCATTTGACTGAATGTTTGAAGGTTGAGATGACATTGGCATTTTACTGTTTGAGGGGTGTTTGGATTTACCCATTTTCACTTTTAAAGATCAACATATACCAAAAAATGAGTAACCAATATGATGTTTGGAACTTTTAAAATATACGTTGTTTGCATTCTTAATTTAGGTTTTTTTGTTTACAGTTTTCAGATTGCATTTGCATATGCAGATTAGGGGTGTTTGGAATTACCAAGGTTATAAATAGCGTGAGGCGTGGCATGGCGGCATGACCAAGCCTCACGCCTTTGCGGCTACGGCGAAGCTTTTGCGTTTATAAGGCGTAGCATAAGGCGGCAGAAAGTATGAAAATATTTATATATTTATATCATAATTCATATATATCGAGTTTACAGAAACATGTGTCATAAGGCGGCGTAGCGACATGGCATGGCGGCATGACCAAGCCTCACGCCTTTGTGAGGCTTTTGCGAAGCCTTTTAAAACAGTGGGAATTACCAATTTTTACTTTCAAAAGTCAACCTTTACCAAAAAATGACTAACCAAACTGCATTGTCATCACATAAGAAATACAATATATCAGTTAAGTTACATTTATTATCAAAATACAACATAGCAAGACTTGCAGTTGATTCACTTGGACAATGACTTGGCAGGTGATTCACTTGGTCTATGACTTGCAGATGCTTCACTTGGTATTTGACTTGGTCGTTGTGGACTTCGTCTTTGACTTGCAGGTGGTTTACTTTCTTCATCATCACTTTCATTAGGGTGTTGAGACCTACAATCATGAATTTCATCATGTCTTGTTATAGTCCCATTTCCACCCTTAATGCCGACTAAACCACCAACTCTAGTAGATGCAGAAATATGTAGGCCCACTACATATCCACCACTAACAATTGTTGTATTTCCCTTCTAACACCAAGATCCACAACACAATCTGCAGCAACACCACTCTCACTTGTGGTTGCCTCTTTGTTAAGATGCATCGGACAATAATACCACATGAAATTTCTATTAGGTAGACGCCTTGCATTAAAGGTCAATCCAGCCTTGTTTTCTCTTTTTAGCCAACAGTCAATGCATATCATTTGACAACCATTTTCTTCATTTATTGTGATACTTTTTTGTTGTTGTGATAAACACTTCAAGAACTATGAGATATTATATAATGCAGTAAAAGGATATTATTGTGATACCAACGTGTTCAACTGGGAACCGGTGTCGTCACTGGTTCGGCTAACCAATTAAAGCCATCCGAAAATGAACCAGAGAGGACCCGTTGAAACCGATACAAACTGGTGAATCAGGTCTCATCGATATCTATTTCTGCGGTTAATCGTCACAGGGTACCCGCCGCCAAAACGCGCGAGTACCCTGCTATATACTATATATAAAGGAAAAACCAAAAAGTAAAAAGTGAAAAGTTGAAACTAAAAGTGGAAATGTTGAAGACATATATTTCAAATAGAAACTATTAATACACATTGAAAACCGGGTTGACCCGGGACGCTTCAAACCCGGCGGGTTGACCCGATTTAATTTGACTTGTTTTCGATCCAACCTGTCGGGTTAACTCGGTTTAAATTGACTTATTTTTTTGACCGGAGGGGTTCAACCGGTTGAACCACCCGGGTCGAACCAGGTTTCAAATTTGACAAAATTGTATGAGAAATGATGAAGTAGTTGTGGAACCCGTGACAAATTTGGAAAAATGATAGACCAAGTAATTGTAGTTTTTTGTTGTTTATTTTGCTTTAACACATGTACGTTGTCATTTGTATAATGTTATTTTGAAAAATGTTGGTCTTGCACCACTTAAGGGACTAGCATATATGAATCGTCTTTTAAAAGTTAAAATATATTGTATAGCCCTTTGTCCGGTATATCAATAATGTTATGTAAGTTTATTAGAATCACAATAACTAAATAGTATTGTTATCTTTAGCGATAATTATTTGTACCCTAAACAAATAGCTTTGAACAATGCTTAAATATCTATGCAAATTGATAGTGCAAAATAATCTTTTTATGGTGATATTAAAACTGTAAGGTTACAAGTTTAAAAGCCACACACCAAATAATAAATGCTACACATGTAAAAAAAATAGTTATCACTGCCTAAATTACTGACAAAACAAGAAAAGGCGGTCACACACGTTGGCTATACTTCTAAACTACAATATAATATTGCCAACTACATAATACCATTGCTTTTTGTAATGCTTGAATCTATTATTATTAAAATCTTAATAACTTAAAAGTTAAAACAATCCTATTAGAAATATACTCCGACACTTAGATCGCATCCACATAATTTTCTTGAAAACTGTATATTTCTGCTACTATGCAACCACACATCAGAATTATAGTTATTCGAAAATGATTCTCTGACGCTACAAATACAGTTTGTTGAAAGAAACTTATGAGTCGTCGAAATTTTGCAGAAAACTAGACACCGTTGCCGCTAGGCGCGGGTACTCGTCTAGTAATACTAATAAGAATGGTGTTAGTCTCTCTAGAGCACTCCCATCCATAACAGCATAACACCAATAACACCGTCTACGTCAGCGCTACATCAGCTTTAACATTTAACATTAACATCCCAAAAAAACACTCACAACCATAACATCCCAATAACACCATAACACCAATAATATTTCATATTTTCAATTTCAACCCCCAAACTAAAACAAACACTTCATTTATTAAACTAAAACAAACATTTCATTCAAACTAAAAACATATTACAATACGAGATAAAAAAAAATTAAAAAAAAAATACAACGAAATAAAAAATAAAATAAAAACACACTGCAATTAAAAAAAACATAGCAAATAATTATGCATAGTCGTCGCTCTCTTGTTGTTGTCCATGTCGTTCAAGATTCTTCTGCCAAACATGCTCCATAAGGTCCTGTTGGAGTTGGGTATGCGTTTCTCTGTCGTGTATTTCTTTTGCCTTACGACTGTGAGTATCACATCTTTCGACCCATCTTCGTTGCCTCAAATTTCTTGACGGATCCACCCACAGTTCGTTATAGTCACGTAATACAAATTTTTGATCTTTTACAATCATGTTATGCATAATAATGCAACAATACATGATTATACTTATCGTAGCAATTTCATATTGACGTGCCGGTTGTTGTAGTATACCCCAACGACCTTGAAGAACACCAAAAGCACGTTCAATATCCTTTCGGGCACTTTCTTGTCTCCTTTTAAAGTACGTATGTTTTTCATCAGTTGTTGCCGTGAAGGATTTGACGAAAGTTGCCCACTGTGGATATTGACGTGCCGGTTGTTGTAGTATACCCCAACGACCTTGAAGAACACCAAAAGCACGTTCAATATCCTTTCGGGCACTTTCTTGTCTCCTTTTAAAGTACGTATGTTTTTAATCAGTTGTTGCTGTGAAGGATTTGACGAAAGTTGCCCACTGTGGATAAATTCCATCAGCCAAGTAATACCCGTGTTCATACCTAGTTCCGTTGACTATATAAGGTGCTCTTGGGGCATTATCAGCAAGAAGGTCGTCGAATAACGGAGAGTTATCTAAAACATTAATATCGTTATTTGCCCCCGCCATCCCAAAAAATGCATGCCAGATCCATAAATCTTGAGAAGCAACAGCTTCAAGCATAATTGTTGGGTATTTTTTATCACCCCTAGCAAAATGCCCTTGCCAAGCCACTGGACAATTTTTCCATTCCCAGTGCATGCAGTCAATGCTACCAAGCATTCCCGGAAAACCATGTTTTTCTTCATGTTGTTGATAAATGTTTTGAATGTCGGCCCATGTTGGTTTTCTTAAATACTCCGGCATAAACAAATCAATAATACATTTGTTAAAATTATCAAGACATAATTGTGAAGTACTCGCACCCATTTGCAAGTATTCATCAAATGCATCGGGTGAGGTGCCGTACGCCAATTGGCGTATGGCAGACGTACACTTCATTAGAGCACTTATACTCATTCGACCACAAGCATCGGGTGTTTGCTTAAAGTAATTAAAATGATCTGGAATATTATCGGAAGTATAAGATTCAATACCTTCAACTATTTGCAGGAATAGTTTCCGGCTCATACGAAATCTTCTACGAAAATTCCGGTTTGAATACTTACAACCTTGTACGAAATAATCGTTGAGCAGACGTTCCTCTGCAAGCTCACGTTCACGATATATATGTGTACGAGGACGAGTAGGATGTTGAGATTCAATACCTTCTTCTTGTTCCAACTGAAGGTGATACTTGTACGCGGACGCCATAAATTGGAAGTCTGCTAGGTCTTCTCTGTCTGACCAAGACATAGGAATATCACCAGCTTGATTTGGATCCATTGTGAACGAATTTGATTTTTTGAATTATGAAAGTGTGAGAGGAAGTATATAAAGTGTGAGAGGAAGTGTGAAAAAAATAGAGTTTTAGTTGGGTATTTATAGTGGTAAAATAATGTTTTTGATTTTTTTTTTTTTAAAACTAGCCGTTAGGGGGTTTTATGTAAATTTTTTTAAAAACTTAAAGTTACAGGGACTACTTTTGTAACATTTTCAATTTTTTTTTTTTTTTTTTTTTTTTTTTTTTTTTTTCTACCCCTTAACGGGCGTTAAGGGGGTAACGCCTCCCCTATAACGCCGTTACTGAGCTACGCTTCCATCGGGTAACGCCTTCCAACGGCGTTAACGCCGAGCATAACGGCTTTATGAAGGTTAACGATGGGAGTGCTCTAAGACCACTTTCATCTCAATTAAATTTTTTCACTTATAAATGTTGGCAATTTGTACTGATAATTTTGGCTTTGTCTTGTTGTATGATTCTTCAATGACTTTTAGCTTTTGGCCTTTGGTACTTACATTGAACCATGGTGATAACGATTGAACAAAAAGAACCCTCACCCCACCGTCTTCGTATTCATCTTTCTATTAACTTGGTCGGTTCTCGGGTCACACGGGTTACGGGTAAATACAGGTCAGGGTTCAAACGGGCCATGTGGCAGGCAGGTCCCTTTACAGCCTTACAGGTAAACATGACTCCCTTGTGAAGTTACTAAAAAGTCAAGCGCGAGCCGTTAGCACATCTAATGGTTAAGCAACCGTTCCCAACACTTTTTAACTAAATAAATTCTGCAAATCATAAGGCTAATTATCACTACTACAAACTAAATCTCAAATCAAAAGACATCAAAACCAAACATTGTTACATAATAGTTCCACTGTTACAACAAGCAACAAAGACCTTAGCATGTCTTGATCATTTGTTTTTAGGCCTTGAAATCGGTTTTGATGTCCTCAAAAATTCTATGAGTGCTTCTTTTGCAGTTCTTAGTAGTTTCTTCTCTTCCGGGCTGTGATAATCTTTATCTTTGAGTGTTTCTTTCACAATTCTCAGAAATATCTTCTCTTCCGGGCTGAGATAATCTTCATCTTTGAATGCTGCTTCTATTGCAGTTATCATAAGTTTCTTTTCCGGGATGAGATAATCTTCATCTTTGAATGCTGCTTCTATTGCAGTTCTCAGAAATTTCTTCTCTTCGGGGCTGAGATAAGCTTCATCTATATCAGCTAGTGCTCCTATGGGGTTTCCTTCTCCATAGTGCTCCTTAGGCCTTGAAATCGGTTTTGATGTCCTCAAAAATCCTATGAGTGCTTCTTTTGCAGTTCTCAGTAGTTTCTTCTCTTCCGGGCTGTGATAATCTTTATCTTTGAGTGCTTTTTTCACAATTCTCAAAAAAATCTTCTCTTCCGGGCTGAGATAATCTTCATCTTTGAATGCTGCTTCTATTGCAGTTATCAGAAGTTTCTTTTCCGGGATGAGATAATCTTCATCTTTGAATGCTGCTTCTATTGCAGTTCTCAGAAATTTCTTCTCTTCGGGGCTGAGATAAGCTTCATCTATATCGGCTAGTGCTCCTATGGGGTTTCCTTCTCCCACTAGCACCAAATGTATATAAGTTAATCATTAGAGCACAGTTAATTAATTCACATTATATCATTAACAAATAAAATTAACAGACTTAAAAAAATAAATTCTTTAATAATCTCAAGTCTCACAGATTCTAATATATGCACTTAACTCTCACTATCATTATCTTCATGATAGCGAAAACCAGTTTTTTGTAAATATTATGGATCGAGAACCGAACAATATACAGAATATGCAACCAGTCCCAATCCACTTTGCTGGTTTCAACATGTCCGGCTCTGAAAGCCATGTCTATTTCCTCATGATTCATCCAGTTAGCCATTAAAAAAACCAGTTAAGAAGGATTGCCAATAAAATTAAATTAATTTAGAATATGCAAATGAAAAAAAATTATATGTAAACCTGATCACTTTTGAATTAAAATCTCTAACTACTTAAACTACACAATATTTGTTGTATTTATTTACGTACAAGTATAACCAAAGGCCTCTTGGTCTAGCGGTATGTGAGTGGCCCATAAACCTAGAGGTTGTGGGTTCAAGTCTCGATAGAATTTGTGAAATGGTGATGTAGGTTGTAAAATTTGCCGTTCTAAAAAAAATAAAAATAAAAATAAAAATAAAATTACGTACAAGTATAAAGCAATCAAGAATTTACGTTTATAATATACATAGATATTAATTTAACTCATTTTTATTTGTGTATATAAAGACATCTGCATAGCAAATCTAATAGTGAGTTGAGAAGGATCATTTATACCTTTATGTTCCTCTTCCTCCAAGATAGAACAACGAACTTCTGAAGTCACTTCTCCTCTTCCAGTTCCTCTTTCACCTGTATGTTCCATACTTTGAATCTGAAATTTAACAGATTACATCAAAAGAAAGAGACGCGCATATATAATATGTAGAGAAGTTCAACAAGAAAGAGACACACATATGACATAGTTCACGCAAGGGTTATTTTGTGTTTTCACCAACAGTCATTTAGGGATAGTCAACGAAATTCAAGACTGTTAATCTGTTGGCCAATGTGGTCAATGTGGGATTGAGACACAGTTAGGGCTCTATTTCGTCATTCAATCATTATCTAGTCAAAAAGAGTACACAATTAGGGCTGTTCTAAAATTAAAATCAAACTAAAACTAAAATTAAAGAATCATAATTCAGTCATCGAAAATTGTATGCCTGGTTAGAAATATCACATGATAGCATTTCATATAACAGACTTTTAATTCTAGAATGAAGAGAACTAATGAATAACTCTTTCTTATGATTACACGACCATGTACATGAAAGAAAATAATCATATCGCTAAGATGAGATGGTTGTGTATTACATCATGTTAACAGCCGAACCTACAGATTATGTATACATGAGCACTGCCCAGTGCCCACAATACAAACAGCTCTGTTAAATTTTGGGTTGGTAATCTGTGGCAAACATATCATTCTATCAATTACTAATGACTTTCAAGTTGTGGCTTATTGCAGGATTAATTACAGGGGTTTAACCTGGACAAAGGATAAAAGATTTAAAGTTCCAAGAAGCTCATTTCTGCTGAAGCCTTTCTTCGTTTCTGCTGATGAGTCTCTACTAGCCGTTAGAGGGGTCTTAGTGAAACTTAATCTCCTATTTAATAAGTCCCTTTATCTAGGGTTACACACACTTGAGTGTGCAGTCTTTTGTATCACTCTCTTCTATTCTTTCTGATCATTTCACTGATCTTGTCTTGTCTTTACATCTACATGATTATTGTCTCATTGACATTAATCTAACCTTGTAACATTTGGATACTATTGTAAACTTAATCTAAGCTGACTATTGCAGCTTAGATCTGAATAAAGATTATATTGTTCATCTTGGTTGCCTATACTTTCGTACATGGTATCAGAGCCTCAGGCTCATTGATTCTCTTCGGCAACATATTGGTGGTTTGGGGTTATTGCTACGTGTGTAATCACTGGTTATCTTCTACTTACAATTAGCCTTAGACTAAGTGAATCTAAGGTAATTGTGATCTGTTCTTCCGCTACATATCTCTATGTAAGTCTAAGTCTTATCTCTTCTTCAAACATACAGTACTTAAGTCTTTGTGGGTGCAAACGGGTAGACTAACATCTTGATCTGCCACCTTTGTGTGGTACGAATACCTGCTCTGGTTTACTCTAGTTCACAGACTTGGTGCTTGTTGTTTCTTAAATTCATAGTCTTATTTATCTATCTATTTGGTCTTATTATTATTCCTGTCTCTATTATTTGTCTGTCTTACTGTCTATATTATGGTTGCTGGTGATTCTGCTGGTGGTGGTGGTTCCATTGAGAAAAGCTTATCCTTTGGGGATGCTTTGTACTTACACCCTAATAACACTAATAGGACTCCCATCATTACTATCAAACTCACTGGAACTGAAAATTATAAAATATGGAATATGGCCATGACTTTTGCCTTAAGGAACCATAATAAATTAGGGTTTATTGATGGTTCTTGCATAAGAGATGATTCGAACCCTAATCTTGCTAATCAATGGGATACTTGTAACTCTGTTGTGGTTACTTGGATTCTTAACTCTCTCAGCCCTGAACTATTTGCTGGTGCTATATATGCTAAAACTGCTTATGAAATGTGGAATGATCTTAAAGATACCTATGATAAGGTTGATGGTTCAGCTATTTTTAATCTGCATAAAAATATAAACTCTCTTAGTCAAAGTGGGTCCTCTCTTGCTGATTATTATAACAACCTTAACTCTTTATGGAAACAATTTGATTGTATGATTAGCTTGCCTCCTTGCACTTGTGAGGCTGCAAAATGCAATTTCTTATGGGTCTTGATGACTCCTATGTCCCTATCAGAAGCAATATTTTAACTAGAGACCCTTTACCTAATGTCAAAACTGCTTTCTCTGTTGTCTCTGGAGAAGAGTCTCACAGAAATGTATCATCTGGGAATAGTTCTACTAAACCCAATGCTACAGCTTTTGCTGCAAAAACTTCTGATGGTGGAAAATTTTTTGATAACAAAAGAGGTTTTAACAACAAAGTTTCTGGCTTTAATACTGGTAACAGCTCTAATAGCAGAGGACCAAACATGAACCTCAAATGCACAAATTGCAAAAAACCTGGTCATACTATTGATAGATGTTATGATCTTGTTGGCTATCCTGCTGGATATGTCAAAAGGAATTTTAATGGTAAACCTTTCAGCAGTAACAATGTTTCTGCTGAAACCAATCGTGTCATTGATAATAATGCTAGCAACTCTCCTGTATCCTTGTCTAATGAACAGCTCTCAAGACTTATGAGTCTTCTCAATGACAACAATGTGTCATCTGCTAATGCAAACTTGGCAAGTAAAAATTTCTCAGGAACCTTCTTTAATGGCAGTGTCAAGTTTAATATAAACTTCAACAAGTTTTTTAACAACAACACTAAAACCTTAACTGGAAACATCAGTCTTGGTTGGATTGTTGATTCTGGTGCAAATCAGCACATGACTGTGACTGAAAAATTCTTAATCAATGTTGTTAACATTTCAAATCTTGGTCTAACTGTTGGACATCCCAACGGTACTCAGGCCTTAATTACTAAAATTGGTGATTTAAAGGTCAATAATGACCTAACTCTTTTTGATGTACTTGTTGTTCCTGAGTACAATGTTAGTTTGCTGTCTGTTCATAAAATTGCTAGAGATAATAAGATGTTTGTCGGGTTTAATGAATCTAACTGTTATATACAGGATTTACATCAAAAAAGGATTGTGGGGATTGGTAAACAACACAATGGGTTATATATGTTTGATATTGATTCTACATGTAAGATTACTTTTAATAACTGCATATCTGTTTGTCATGTTTCAAAAAATCTTTGGCATCAAAGACTTGGTTATCCCTCTGACCAAGTCCTACACATACTTAAACCCACTCTTAAATTTGATAGTACATCTGAAACTGATCATCTCTGTGATACTTGTAATAAAGCTAAACAAACCAGGGAACCATTCCCTCTAAGTGAACATAAATCTACTAAAATTGGTCAACTTGTCCATCTTGATGTATGGGGACCATATAAAGTCACTAGCAGAGATGGTTACAAATACTTTTTAACTGTTGTTGATGACTATTCCAGGGCAGTGTGGGTTTATATGCTTAAGGGGAAGGATGATGTTTATGTTTCCATTGTTAATTTTACTCATATGCTATCAAATCAATTTGAACACAATGTCAAGATCTTTAGAAGTGATAATGGGACAGAATTTGTCAATAATAAACTTCAACATTTTTTCCATGAAAAAGGAATTTTACATCAAACCTCTTGTGTCTATACACCACAACAAAATGGTATTGCAGAAAGGAAACATAGGCATCTCCTTAATGTAGCTAGATCCCTCATGTTTCAGGGGGAATTACCTCTAAATATTTGGTCTGAATGTGTTCTAACTGCTGCCTATGTCATAAACAGGTTGCCCTCTTCAGTTCTGTCTGGCAAGTCCCCGTTCTTCCTTGTGTATGGGCATGACCCTTCACTCTCTCTCCTTAGAGTCTTTGGCTGCTTATGATATGCCACCATTCTCAACATCTCTGATAAATTTGGTAGTAGGTCTGAAAAAAGTGTCTTTATTGGTTACTCAAATGAGAAGAAAGGCTATAAACTCTTGAGCCTTGAAACAAAAAATATCTTTTACTCCAGAGATGTCAAATTTTATGAAACTGTTTTTCCCTTCAAAATGAAAAACTCTGTGTCAAAACCTTTTGTTGAAACCTTTGTACCAAAATACTTAAATCACAAAAATTTCTTTGACTCACAAATAAGTCCCAATGATGAAGGGAGAGTGACATCCTATGATGATGGCACAGTGGTAAGTCATCCTACTAGGATTGACGAACCAGTTGCAACATCTATAGATGATAATACACACCCTGAGGGCAACATATCACATGATTCACATCCTGCTGATGCAGTTTCTGATGCTGCTGATACAACACCTGATTCTGCTGAACAAGAAAGAGGCTTGCCAGTAGTGGCCACTACTGCTAGAAGGTCAACCAGAGTTTCCAAGTTGCCCAGTAATCTTAATGATTTTATTATAGAAGGAAAAGTCAAATATGGTGTTGAAAAGGTTGTTAATTACTCCAATCTTAACAAAGATAATTACTGCTTTGCATCTAGTCTTAATAAAAGTATTGAACCTACCTGTTATGAAGAAGCTATCCATGATAGTAATTGGGTTGATGCTATGAATTCTGAAATTGAGGCCTTAAATGAAAACCATGCTTGGGATATAACTGATCTACCTCCTATTGGCTACAAATGGATATTTAAAATCAAATATAAAGCCAATGGTGAAGTTGATAGATACAAGGCTAGACTAGTTGTTAAAGGCTATAACCAAAGGGAAGGAATAGACTATGATGAAACTTTTTCCCCTGTTGTAAAAATGTCTACTGTCAGATGTCTTATTGCCTTAGCCGTAAAAAACAAATGGCCTCTTTTTCAACTTGATGTTAATAATGCTTTCTTGTATGGAGATCTTGATGAGGATATCTATATGACCATCCCCAAGGGGTTCTGTAATGAGAACAATAAGAATAAAGTCTGTAAACTTGTCAAATCCCTATATGGCTTAAAACAAGCTCCCAGGAAATGGAATGAAAAACTTGTCAGTGTTTTAAAAGAAAACAACTTTGTTCAATCTGTTAATGATCACTCTTTGTTCACCAAATCAGAGAATAACAAGTTTATTGCTTGCTTGTTTATGTGGATGATATTGTCCTTACTGGAAATTGCACTGATGAGATAAACCGATTCAAAGAGTTCCTAAAAACAAAGTTTCATATTAAAGACTTGGGAAATCTAAAATATTTTCTTGGCATTGAGGTTCTAAAAACTGGGAATGACATTTGTCTCTCCCAAAGAAAATATTGTCTTGAACTCCTCAAAGAATTTGGTCTTCTTGGCTGCAAACCTGTGTCCACTCCTATGGAACCCAACTCTGTCCTTCCATACATTCCCACTGCTGATGACCCCTTGCTTGTCAACATCACTGGTTATCAGAAGTTACTTGGAAAACTTATCTATCTCACCCATACAAGACCTGACATCTCATACTCAGTTCATTGTCTAGCACAATATATGCATTCTCCTTTAAAGTCTCATCTGGAATGTGCCCTCAATGTTCTGAGATATCTAAAAGGAGCTCCAGGAAAAGGTCTAAGGTACAATTTCAGCAACTCTGAAAATCATCTTGAAGGATATAGTGATGCTGATTGGGCCAAATGCAAGAAAACCAGAAAATCTGTCACAGGTTATTGTGTTTTCTTTAATAATTGTTTAATCTCATGGAAAAGTAAAAAACAAAACACTCTTTCAAAATCTTCCACAGAAGCAGAATATAGATCTATGTCTACTGCTGCCTGTGAAATCATTTGGATTCAAAAAATCCTAAAAGACCTAAAAGTTGATATCAATCTTCCTGTCGATCTTTTTTGTGATAACAAATCTGCTTTACAACTTGCTGTCAACCCTGTTTTCCATGAAAGATCAAAACAATTTGAAATTGATGTTCACTTCATCAGGGAAAAAATTGCTAGAGGTGTTATAAATGCAAAAAAGATTGGCTCTTCAAACCAAACTGCAGACATACTCACAAAGAACCTCCCTGTCTATCAGCATAAATTTTTGTGTAAAAATATGATATTGTTTGATATGTTTGCTCATCAGATTAAGGGGGAATGTTAAATTTTGGGTTGGTAATCTGTGGCAAACATATCATTCTATCAATTACTAATGACTTTCAAGTTGTGGCTTATTGCAGGATTAATTACAGGGGTTTAACCTGGACAAAGGATAAAAGATTTAAAGTTCCAAGAAGCTCATTTCTGCTGAAGCCTTTCTTCGTTTCTGCTGATGAGTCTCTACTAGCCGTTAGAGGGGTCTTAGTGAAACTTAATCTCCTATTTAATAAGTCCCTTTATCTAGGGTTACACACACTTGAGTGTGCAGTCTTTTGTATCACTCTCTTCTATTCTTTCTGATCATTTCACTGATCTTGTCTTGTCTTTACATCTACATGATTATTGTCTCATTGACATTAATCTAACCTTGTAACATTTGGATACTATTGTAAACTTAATCTAAGCTGACTATTGCAGCTTAGATCTGAATAAAGATTATATTGTTCATCTTGGTTGCCTATACTTTCGTACAAGCTCCTACCAAGTAAATCGATCAAGTAATCCTCTGGCAAACAAAGAATAGCTCCGACAAAAAAATATTGAATAATCGAGAGAGGAGAGAATTCAATCAGCATTATGAGGGTAGATTTTAAAGATGCTGAGTGGTGTAATTTGCACAGGTCGGCTGAGTGGTGTAAACATTTTGAAGAGAAAGCGGAAGTTTGATCTATGACCAAACAGAACCAAATACTAACTCTTCCGTTGAGGGTTTTAATATTTACTACTTGAATGTGCATAGTTCCAATTTTAGGCTTTCTTTAACGGTCCGATTTGGTCCTCCAAAGTCCTCAGACAAAAAAGCTTGCAAATGCATCATGCCTAGTTGTTAACTCATAAGAGTCACGATAATATAAAGAAGCTTAAAAAAGTCCTTGTTCATCATTTTCTGACTCATACGAGTCACGAGTCAACTAGACTCGGTCAATGACTCGCGAGTCTGATCTACTGACGAGTCAGGTTGCGAGCAACGGACGAAAACACATCCCCACTTGTGCCTTAGGGCATGTTTGGCAGGGGCTTTTTGGAGGAGCTATTAGCTTTTTGTTACAAAATAATCTCCTATAAACTAAGTAGCTCCGTTTGGATGCATTACATACAAGCTTTTATTTCAAACAAATAGCTCCAAAATGAAAAGCTGATTCATGAAGCTTTTTAAATGTCTATGAGCTGTTAAAACTTTAAATTACTAATATACCCTCCAAATATTTGTTTACAATTATAGATTTGTCCTTTTATGTCATTTTACATTTTATAATTACATTTAACAGCTAATTTACCAAACACTTTTATTAAAAAAAAGATACAGCTTGTAGTTCATGTTAACAGCTTTGCAGTTTACAGCTTACAGCTAGTTTTGCCAAACATACCCTTAAAAGGCTTGAATTAAGCTTCAACTATGACCACGTACATCTATCATCCATCGTACCGTAAATTAAGCTACAAATATCACCATACCTGAGCAAAGCAAGAACTCTCCTCCATAAGATTGATCTGAGAAAACATGAGAGAAGACAATCAAACATGATGATATCTACATTGATTGATCTGAGAAACTTACATTGGGTATAGTAGAATTAAGGATTAACAACCACACATAATTAAATGTAGAGATTAATAGGGGAAGTGGAGACTTTCACAGAAAACCTAAAGAGAACTTAATAAATGATGGATAAGTAGTTACAAAAACCTACCGGTGCTTGGACATTCTAACAACAAACATTCTAAGTAAAAAGATTAATGCTCCCAGAATTGAACTTACAAACAACACTCTTTGGTAAAACAGTGTGAAATTTATATATACCAACTTATAAGAGAACCATGGTTATCGAGCTAGTACATATTAACAAGAGAAGTAGCGTAAACGACTTCAGGGACTATACTAATACACAAATTCGAAGAAGAATAAAACATATATATCCTAGACCAATGAACAAAAAACGTATCAGAACTTGTTCTTTCAAGAAGACAACAATTTTTATTACCGAGAACAAATAATACATAGCACAAAATCAAACAGCTAAGGAAAAACTACTAAAAAGACTATGATATAAGATCTAATGTTGTATTTAACATCATAAATTCGAGCAACAAAGGAATTCCATTATGCCACATGTTAGAAGGAAAAAAGAGAGAGAGTGAGCGGCGGGTTGAGATGATATATTTAGGGTTTATTCTCTTTTTACCCTCTCTTTCTCCAACTCAGTTTCCGTTTTCCGGATCTTCAATTACTTTTTTTCTTTTTCTTTTTTTTCTTTTTTTGTTATTGTGAAAATTGTAAGATCTATATAGTGAAAACTCTACTTATACAATTTTTTGGCATGCACTTTATAACTCTAATAAAGTCCTCACACAAAAAAGCTTGCAAATGCATCATGCCTAATGGCTAACTTGTAAGAGTCACGATAATATAAAGAAGCTTTAAAAAGTCTTTGTTCATCATTTTCTGACTCGTACAAGTCACGAGTCAACTAGACTCGGTCAATGACTCGCGAGTCAGGTTGCGAGTAACGGACGGAAATACATCCCCACTCGTACCTATACCTTAGCTAGATTAAGTTTCAAATATCACCATACCTAAAAGTAAGCTTCAACTATGACCATATCATACCTTAAATTAAGCTACAAATATCACCATACCTGAGTAACGCTCGAGAACACATCCCCACTCAGCGATTGATCTGAGAAACTCTCGGCCATGAGATTTATCTGAGAAAACATGAGTGAAAACAATCAAACATGATACAAGCCCTAACTTCGCCAAAGAAACCAATAAATCAAATGCATATTCTCCCTGCAACTAAAATTAACCTAACATATGTATAACTACTTAACTAGTGGATTATCGACCGTACCACAATAACATCAAAAGCTACATTACGTTAACATATCACGCATAATCTATAATCCAATGTACCTCACATACAATAACAAGACCTAAACTCACCATCAAAACCGAGCAAATGCATCTATACTACTAAAACTTAACCTAAAAAAACCTAACAGTAAAATAACTGATAGCCGATACATTTCTACGAAATCTAACACTAAAATTTCAACCTAAGTTCCTTATAACTACCGCATTAAAATAGCTACATTAGGTTTGATCCACTGTAACAAGTAGGGTTGGATCAGTTGGAAAACCCCTTGCCTCTCAACCGAGAGGTCAGGGGTTCGATCCTCGCTCCCTACAAAAGGCCGGAGGTCCTTTCTACCCTTGGTAGCCTCTCTACCTTAGGTAGGCATTGGGAGTTACTTTTTTTTTTTTTAGGTTTGATCCACTGTACCTCACATGCAATACAAGCCCTAAATTCGACATCGAAACAGATAAATCAAAGCAAATACTACTAAAACATAACCTAACAGTAAAATAAAAGAAAATAAGCCCTAAATTTGACATAATAATGATTAAATACTTATCCGTATAGTAAACAAATAACGATATATGGAGTAAGTTAGAGGTTATACGGAATCAAAGACGATGATCGCCGGAAGGTACGACAGTGATTGTGTGACAGCGGCGGCGTTAGAGAGTTGTTGTGTGAGGGTTTTATTGCTGGTATTATGCACTGGTTAAAAAAGAGGATGTGTGATATTTATGACTGAGAAATAGTAGAATCAAGGATTAACAACCACACAAAATTTTCAAACGTAGACATTAATTAAATGTAGAAGCTTTCACAGTAAGTCATCCAACACTAGAGTGTACCTATGAACTATTTGCCGCCTAAATGTTTATTTGTCTTAGTAGTGGGCGAGGTGGCAATTTTATTTTTATAATTTTTTTATTATAAAACTACAAAAGTACGAAAAATAAAATATACAGTAAAAATAGATTTGTTTGGGCTATTTTTTATAAAAAAAAATAGTTGGGGTAATCGTGCGTGTAGCAACGGTTACCCTGTAACTTAAACTTTTGGCGTTTAACGGTTTTAGTTATACATTTTTTTATAACGCTAACTTTACGCATGAAGAAAGTTTTAAGTTTGAATAACTTTAGAGCATCATGTATGGTAGCTCAAGCCAAAACTCAAAACGGGTGTCACGTTATGTCAGATCCTCATTTCCCATTTCACTTCACTTATCACAAGTAATGTACTTAAACCAAGAGCGAGATGGGAGGCCATCTAGCTAGGTTCTCAATTTCGATCGTCGACAATAAGGTTGTGTCGGGCTTGAGCTTGATTCATTACTTGATATAAAAGATACAAATATTAGTGGTTAATGTCACATCTTTTAAATTAGTGAATATCTTGTATAATAATTAAAGCTTAACTTATACTTAAGTATAAAAGACTTCTTTTAAGGTATTATATAAATATCATAACTAGAAATTAGGGTTTTAACTTGTTTTTGTCATCTAGGGTTTCAATCCAAACCCTCCCCACCCTTTTGTTTTTGGCCGAATCCAAAAGCAAGAACAAACACCCTTCCGTGTTTGTTAATTCTCAATTTGAATGTTATTGTAGATTTGTAAATCAAGCACTAGCATATTATTGAAGTTAGTGAAATGTTAGTGTGCATTAGCCGTAGAAAGATCAGAGTATTGATCCTATTGAGTTCGTGAATTCTCCCATTCAAATCACAAGATACACAAGCGTTGTATTTACTTTTAATTAGTCATAGACATGTATCTAGATCACTGCAATAAAAAAAAGGTTTAAACGGTTTATGCTTCTGGTAATTCTGATTATTATTGTTTAATTATTAAATAATTATTAAAATTATAACCATGTTTCTCATCATACACTAGTCCTTTGAGATTTGATTGATTATTAAAAGCTTAAAGAGGATCATTGAAGATATGGTACGAGGATGAACTGTTTGTTGGGAAATGATTAAGTGGATTGAAAAAATTATTTGTTGCGTCAGTTTGAATTTGTCTCCACCGAAATTTTGGGTGATTTTTTCAAGATGGGTTATAAGAATCACCAAAATTATTTGAATCGGGTTTGAAAGTGAACCACTTATTTATCACTTCTTTGGTGCGTGATGACGCATAATCAAAATTAAAGGTATTATCATTGCTTAGGGAAAATATCATTACATTTAATTGAACTAATTTCATTAATGAGTTCCATGATATGGATTTATGTATTTTACCATATTTCAAGAATTATTTAAAGAGTGTTAGTGTTTAACTTTATGATATAATTATCATATAGTATAAAACAACCGTTTAAAACTTTCAAAAACTTGTAACAGTTGTAAGATACCAATTGCACTATTTTAGTTTAATGTAAAGAAGACAACCTTCAGATTTAGTCTCCTAGATTTGAATAATAACAACATTAACGTTGTGTCCTTGAGTATTAATCAAAAAAGAAAAGTAAAAAAATGAAATGAAACAAAATTGGTTGTGTTCTTGAATATCATTAAAGAAGAAAAGAAAAAGAAAATGACTGAAAAAGAAAGGTGTTTGGGTTGAGCTTGAACTAAAGACCCGTTTGTTTGATGGGGATGGGATTAGGTTTTTGGATTAAAATAAAAAAATAAATGTTTGGTTTAAATTTTAGGATTAGTATTTAGTTTCTAATCCAAATATGTGGGGTTGTGTAAAAGTAAGATAAATGGGTAGGATCTAATAAATTTGTGGGACCATCTTTTCATTCACTCTATCTCTCTCTTCTTCATTATTAATAAAATAATAAATTTAATTATTAATTATTACCCTAACTATTTAAATAAGAGAAAATTACTAAAAGAGGACTTTTTTTCAACCTTGATCCGTTTTTAAGACTTTTTTCTCATCCTTTTCCCAAAAGAGCCTGCTCAACTGCTCAACTGGTCATCAACTGCTCAACTCCACCACTTTAATGACAAGTGTCAACTGAAAGTACAAAGGTAGGTGAGGATTCTTTTTTACCTTTTGATTAAATGACAAATATGCCCTATCTCTCTCTCTCTCTCTTTCATCTCTCAAATAAATGGAAGCAGATTATATTGCTAAAGATTATATCTGACTTTTGAGACCAAGCCATTTAAATGGAAGCACTTCGTCAACTCTCATATAAAGAACAATATAACTAACTTTAGTCAGTGTCCAGATCCATCTACTTTTTAAGCGCATCTTTCATTTCTCATAGAAAAAGATTCTGGCAACCAGATCCGGCAACCATACCAACGATGAAGATGACACGCATGTTGTTTTGAGGTTACCGATGATGGGACTCTCTCGGCTTCTAGTTTTTCAAACAAAAGCATATTCTTACAATTAATTTGTTTATTCCATTTCCTATTTATTATTTTCTTTAATTATGATGTGATGGTTCGGATCATGTTTTAAAAAGAAAATTAATTTGCGTATCAGATCCGGCAACCATACCAGATCCGGCAACCATAGCAGATCAAAACGAGAAAAGATTCCAGCGGTTCTTGGTATCCGGCTGTGGCCGGAGAAAAAGATTCCGGCAACCATACCAACGATTATGTCTTGTTATCCAGCGGCGAATATGATTCCGGCAACGAGTATGTAACTCTGCTATAAATGGAACCCTCAGATCTTGGTATCCAGCGGTGGACGGAGAAAAAGATTCCGGTGATTCCGGCGAAATTTTTGAAAAAGATTTGGTGTCCAGATCTTGCGTATCATTTTTGCTGGATTAATGTTTGGTACTTGTATGAATCTATTGATCATGCTTAAGATACATCTTTTTTCAGATCTGTGATGGGTGATATTTTTTTTGTCCAAGTTTTATGAATCTCATATACATTTTTTTCAGATCTATGATGCGTAGTATTTTGTCCAAGTTTTCAGATCTATGATGCGTAGTATTTTTTTTTTATTTATTATTATTTTTTTTTAATAAAATTGTGGTTAATTAAATAAGTTATGTTTGAGATGGATTTATTGAATAGGTGGATCGAGTGATGAAATAAGTAATTTTGTGTCTGTTTTGAATAATTTTTGTGGTTGAGCAGTGATGGTTGAGCAGTGGTAGTTGAGCGGTGGTGGTGGTGGTGGTGGTGGTTATGGACTGGTGAGGTAATGAGGTAGATGGATGGAGTGAGGTGGTGATGAAATAAGTAATTTTGTGTCTGTTTTGAATAATTTTTGTGGTTGAGCAGTGATGGTTGAGCAGTTGAGCAGTGGTAGTTGAGCGGTGGTGGTGGTGGTGGACTGGTGAGGTAATGAGGTAGGTGGATGGAGTGAGGTGGTTGAGCAGTGGTAGTCGAGCAGTTGAGCAGCTGGCCGGATCTGGGACGATGGTCTTGGCCGGATCTTTTGTTGTCATGGTGGCCGGATCTTTTGTTGTCTTAGCCGGATCTTTTGTTGTCATTAGGTAGAAGAGAGAGTGAGAAAAAAATTAGAAAAAATGAAATATGTTGTGGGTTTTATATATGTGTTTGAGGGCATATTTGTCATTTAATCAAAAGGTAAAAAAACATCCTCACCTACCTTTGTACTTTCAGTTGACATTTGTCATTAAAGTGGTGGAGTTGAGCAGTTGAGGACCAGTTGAGCAGTTGAGCAGGCTCTTTTGGGAAATGGATAGGAAAAAAGTCTTAAAAACGGATCAAGGTTGAAAAAAAGTCCTCTTTTGATAATTTTCTCTTTAAATAATTATTTTAAATTAAATACAATATTTTCTCTCACCTCAAATCCAAATCCTAAACTAAATTCAAATCCAAATTATAAACCCATCTATAAACCAAATGAGCCCTAAAATGTTTCCTCCCAAAACTAAGTTAAAAATATTTACTTCATATTCTTTATTAAAAAAACTTGAGAACCAAGCATAAAAGTAAATTGATAATTCAAGGTGAACATTATACATAGGACAATGCATTAGGTATAGTCCTTGAAGCAAGCCTAAACATATGAGTGTAAACATTCACCCATGCAAATAATCGGAGAACATTCTCTACATTCTTTCACAACTTCTTATCTCTAACTTTTGAAGGCTAAATCTCATAAATAAGTGACATTTCTTTAGCAACAAATCTGTTAATTAACATCCAATATACACGATTGTAAAATTATCTTTCTATTGAAATAAATATATATCGTAAACATCTTTAGTCACCAATTCCACCATCAACACTAAATCTAAACCAAACATTTGTGATGTAATCGCAAAAACTACACATCAAAACCAATAATGAACGTAAAAAATTGATAACATCAAATAAGTACATATTTTAACTATCAATATCCCATGATTATTGTTCATTCTTACAATATTTAAATGATATTTGGTATTGAATTGTTATCTATTTTCATTTTAGTATGAATTTGGAGCTATGGAGCAATTCTCACAAAAAAGACAAAAAACAACAACATAAAAGAAGCTAAAAAGAGAAGAAATGGAAGAAACATTCAAAGAATCCGTCGTATACCCAATTCTAGGTATATGGCGTATACATACTTAAATCTGATAAAATTGCTAAGTGTTGAAGATCATACAGCGTATACTATGTTCCTTTTAAACATCGTATACCCCTGAATATCAGTGACGTGGCACGCATACTATGAGAGTATACGACGTATACCTTTTGGGGTCTATACACCTTATACACTGATGAGCTTGGGTCTTTTTCAGCTTAAGTAACGATTTTTTTACCACAATCTAGGTTAAATTTTCACAACCTAACTTCACCACAAAAAACGTTGGTTAAGCATTTGAAAGCCAATTTTTTTTCATCGAATATGTATTCCCCTAAACATTATTTGCTGTATTTAAACAATGTCTGTTTCTGAACTTTGTAGGCTACAAAATTTTATGCATTTGGAAATATATCCATTTGCATTATGTATGAAATCATGTCATGTTAGTCTATGAGAAAAATTGTGTTTTAATTGTATTGATTTGCCACTTTACCTATTTCTACATATTGTTACAAGTTCATACGCATATTAACTGTTGACTTTTACAAAATCAATTACTGGTCACCCATATTTGAAACTTCATACGTCTTTGATACTTGGATATGTTTTTCTTGGATCTGTGTTTTGAGTTGGATACTGTTATTCTATTATCACAAACAACAATGAAGAATCAAAAATGGATGAACAACACAATATCAAGTTTATGTTGATACTCAAAAGTGGTGTCTGTTCTTCCATCTCTGATAATTCATCCATTTTTAATACTTGTATATGTGTTATGAGTTTGATCATTTTACTAGTATTTGTGTGGCAACTGAGGAGGATATATGAATTTTTGGGGCAATGACCTATTAGTAAAGGCAACACAGTATAAAGACCAAAGCATAAAAGAAATATAATATTACCACTGCACAAGGACCAAACATTATCAACCAAGAGACTATTTTTAGTCAACCTACACTAAAACTTCTTAAACACAACTTACCCATTGCAGACCATCTACCACCGATCCAAAACAAAAAACCAGTAACTTTCTAAACCCTCTAGAAAAACCCTAGAAAAACCAAGATAATGACTATCCAAGAGAAAACACAAAAGTTCCTTAAACGACAAACTTTCTCCTTCTCAAGAAGGAGATCAGCCAATGATGCTTCGTGAGCAGCCTCTAGCTCGTTTGCTCTGTCACCCGTTTTGACAGCCTCTAAAGTCTCAGTAACGAGGGCGGCTTGGCATTCTTGTAATGCCGCCTCATTCCTGTAGATGTTTCTCTGCAAGTAGATAATCACATCCCTTGCTCTCCTTGACATGGGTGGATCGTACCACCCATTGAAGGGACACGTAGTAGGCTAAAATTGATAATCAAAATGTTAGCATCTCTTTGCAGCATAAACTGATACTAAATGCACTTGTATAAAATCACAATTATAATTAAACAGAGATTACTATAATCAACACATTTAAGGTAAACCACTACAAACCAACTTTAAAATGAACTAAAATTAATTGTCCCAACCTGTCTTGGACAAGCATAGAACCTCGGCCCAGGGTTCGTGTTGTTCCAGCATGTTCGAACCACAGCCCTTCGATTGCATGAACACCGCACCATTTTTCCGATTATATTATAGTCTAAATGAAGAAGATCGATAAGATTTAAGGGGATAGGAAAGGTTAGGGATGAGTGGTGATAAACTTTCCCTTTTATTAGCAAAGTTTTACTGTAGCGCCCACTGTAAACAAGTGGACCTGACACGGTAATATTAAATAATGGACAGTGGTAAAATAACATTTGTGCCCTTGGACTAAAGACAAAGCAAACGGCGACTGAGGTGGTTGACTAACGGAAAAGTCGTCAAAGGAACAATTTAGACTATAAAACTTGAAAAAAATACTCCCGTCGATGAAAATGCCAAGTTTTGGTTCAACGTGATACTTCAATACAAGATTAGGGACAAACATTGTATTTTACTCTAATAAAAAGACATTAGCATGTCTTGTCTGAAACTCTGAACACAACTTCAAGCTTCTCTTGTAAGTTTTACACGCAACCACTTACTCTATTCCTTCTCTACACACAACTTCTTGTTCATATACTTAATGAGCAGTTTGACAATATATTAAACTACAATCCGAATGCTGGATACCATATGCTTTGTTTTTTTTTTTTTTTTTTTACCATTTAGCCAGCCACCTAAATATTGATATATACTCGAACAAATTCAAAAGTTTAATTGAACATTCTGACAAGTGACAACTAATAAAAGCACACAGTCAAATTCAAAACAAAAAATAAAAGGTGTTAGTATTAATGATTGGTACCCTAGTTCTAAGAGCACTCACAAATACACAATTGCTCAAGTTAGCAAAAGCTTTGAAGCTTCCCTTGTAAGTTTACACACAACTTCTTGTTCATTAATCTCTACATACCCACCACTTACTCTATTCCTTCTCTGATCTACACACAACCCTTGATTTTACATACCAGATTTTGAAATGAAGCGTAAGTATCAATGTCAATGTCAATGTCATGCAGAAGTTTCTACTTCTTGTTCATCAAACGTATTACCCAAAGTATGTATTTCTTCAAACTCTCATACTCATTTACCTCTTGTTTGACATGTCGGGTTTAGGGCGGGTTTAGTAACCATAGCATCACCTTCCATTTTATATATTTAAGTTTTGAATCACAACACTAGACATGTCAACAGTATTCATTTTAGTGCAGTACGTGTGTCTGTGCTTCTTGGCCAAGATTCAAAAATCTGGTACAAAGTTTATTGTCTTTATCATTGGTAAAAAAAGATAAAACAAAGTTTTCGACAAGTTTTCTTAATAACATGGAGTAGAATTTTAAATTTTATAATAAACCCCTTGTGGTTGTTTTGGCTGGTCGAAAATGTAGCCTATTACACTTAACTGTGTGTGAAGCTAATGAGGCCTTTTTTTATGTATTTTTAGTCCTTAGTCCTTATGTGAGGTGAGTTGCATTTGGTCTTTTGGATAGAGGAAATGTAGTTAAAGGTAAATTCAGTCTTTCGTGAGGGATTGCAAGAGTTAGAACGTATTTGGTTTTAACATATAAATGCATTAACAAATAACGATGACCAGATTTAGGGGGTGTTTTGATGTCGGATAATCAGATAATGAAAAACGCAATTTTGAAATATTGTATGTGTTTGGGTTTGATTATGTAGTTTTCGAAACACAATAAGGAGATTATCCGCTTACAAACGCACTCCCAAACACCCGCTTAGTACATCGGTCATTGGGTTTATAATTTCTTTGGTTTTTCCTTTTGACAGAGGAAGCGAACTAAAAGAGTTACCACCCCAAGGATAAGGAAAGCAAATAGCGAACCAATAACAAGCGTAAGTAAATTTTCTATACTGAGGGAAAAATTTTGTTGATTGATGTGCTGACTTCAGCATTTGATAACATTGCTTGATACTCAATTCGATATTTTGAATATTATGATATGCTACTTGCAGGGTCCTTTACAGTTTATATTCTTGTTGCAACCCTTTCACTAATTTGTTTTGTGGTTTGCAGAATCCTAAGCAGGTGATCAGACCAAAGCATGCGTCGATGAGTGATAGATTAGAGCTGCAACACGGGGTAAGACTTTCGAGCATCTTCAATTGCCATGTACCTTTGTTCTTTCACTTTTGGTGCCCTAGGCCTGTTACATTTGTAAATGAAAGAGAGATTGTGTTAAACTTGAGTTACATGTCTCATATATGTTTGATATCTAACGTAGTTATATACAACACTAAGGTAAATGTGGCCCCTTTTAAGCGGAGACCCGGTGCGACGGCACCATTTGCACACCCCTTGAGCCCCTTCTTATCATTGGTAAAAAAGTTAAAACAAAATTTTCGACAAGATTTTTTAATGACATATAGAGTTTTGATTTTATAATAAACCCCGTGTGTTACAAATCACTTCAATTTAACTTTTTAAAAACTTATAACCTTATGGGTATAACCATGTACTTAAAGCTGGTACTGGTACTGAATGCAATGTCCAGTTCCGTTTGAGTAATAGGGAGTATGGGGTGTTTTGTTCCTGATTTGGTTTGATGGCTGTTGTTTGGGGTGTTAAGTGTGGTAGGTGATGCCATTATCTGCTACTGATTCTGATCAGTTATGTGAGGTGTTTGCTGCATTTCTGATTGGTTGTTTTGCTGGTGGAAATGTAGCCTATTAACTTAACTGTATTTGCAGCTACGAGCCCTTTATGTGTTTTAATTAATCCTTATGTGAGGTCAGCAGCACTTGGTCTTTTGGTTTTAACCTGGATAGAGGAAATGGGTTTGATTATGCTGTTTTCGAAACGCGATAATCAGAGATAATCCACTTACAAACGCACTCCCAAACACCCGCTTAGTACATTGGTCATTGAGTTTATAATTTCTTTTGTTTTTTTTTTCTTTTTTACAGAGGAAGAGAACTAAAAGAGTTACCACCCCAAGGATAAAGAAAGCAAATTGCGAACCAATAACAAGCGTAAGTAAATTTTCTATACTAAGGGACAAATTTTGTTGATTGATATGCCGCTTCAGCATTTGATGACATTGCTTAATGTTCAATTTGATATTTTGAATATTATGATATGCTAACCCTTTCACAACTTTGTTTTGTGGTTTGCAGAATCCTGTTTATAGGTTCACCGTTGTTCCTAAACCCCATTCAGTTTCTATTTGTTTAACTATATGGAATAGTTTATTTGGCGTTCTATATATATAATCTCAAGTCATTTTATATATTCATCAAAAAAATTGAGAAACAACAATTGGTGTTCACTAATATTTATGATGCTACTTGTAGGGTTCTTATTCGACGTTGGAAATTTGGAGCATTAGTTGTCGGACGAGTAAGAGTAAAACCAGCATGGGTAACAGTACTGCAACAAGTGGTATGACTTTTTCGCCTGAGATTCTTGCTGGAATGAGTCTCCCTTTAAAACAGGCGCACTTACAAAAGGCTCTTGCTGATTTGACATGTCGTCGAGATTTGAATGTCTTCGAAGTTGAAAAAGTCTACAATTTTTATAACCAAACCGAATTTCATGTTTGTATGTTTTTGTTGGTGGAAGATCAAGAAGAGAGGCTCCGTCTAGCCAGAGATGTGCTTCTGCAACCCAGGGGCAATTAACTGCAAGGTTCGGCGAGGAGAGTGATTCTATGGGTATGTGGACAAATAATTTTAAGATTTTTGGATGTTTGTTTTTTATTCAGATTCAGAGTAAAAAATGTCTTAATATCCTCTGATTTACTTAGACTTGGGCGGATCACTTTTTACCTCTGATTAGATCTTCACGTTACAAGAACAATTGATACAACTGCATTCTCTACTCCTCCTCAACCTTTGGCGTATCATGTTCCATTAAATTCTTCTTACTCTTTATTTTTTTCGAGTGTTGTTTATGCTATGAATGTAGTTTTGTCATACCATGATATACAGGATGTGGGATGAATACATCAAATGCTAATAATTTTACTTCATTTTTTATTCAAACTTATTACATGAGGGTTGAGCCTTCAAGATGGAAAACAATATCAACAAAATAATAGTAGGGATATTCGTACATATATGTGATTAGTGTAAGTCCAACTATAAATAGATGAGAATTTATTCTGCACATATGGTTTTCCTGCGTTTCATATACCACATTTTTCAACCTTAGATTATTAATCCTCAACAATAACCATCACTAGTGTATATATAAGGGAGACAAGTGTATATCATATTACGTTTTACAAGTATAAAACTTGATTGGGGTATACATGAAATAATCCAAATTAAGGAGGGGCTTGTAATTTCTCGATCTTTTTAAAAGTCCAGTGCTGAAAAGAGTTTTCAAAACTCTACTATTTGAGATTTTAGAGAGGAAGCGAACTAAAAGAGTTACCACCCCAAGGATAAGGAAAGCAAATAGCAAACCAATAACAAGCGTAAGTAAGTTTTGTGTACTCAGGGACAAAATTTGTTGATTGATATTCACAAATGCTCTTGTAATTACTACATAGCATGACTTCCACCAATTAGCTAGTGTTACACTAACTTGTTTTATAGTAGAATTCTTTGTACGCGAACATTAATTTCATAATTTAACCCCAAAATTAATATTAATCTACTTGTAGGGTCCTTTACAGTTTATATTGTTGTTGCAACCCTTTCACAACTTTGTTTCGTGGTTTGCAGAATCCTAAGCAGGTGATCAGGCAGAAGCATGCGTCAATGAGTGATAGATTAGAGCGCGTGGGTAAGAATTTCGAGCATCTTCGATCACAATGTACCTTTGTTCTCACACAGTTGGTCAACATCTTCTAAGAGTCAGTGGAGCGATAGTCGCTGGGCCAGTAAGAGTAAGAGTAACAGTTACTGTACCACTGCAAGATGGGGATTTTGCTGAGAAACTGATGCTACTGCTAGGGGCTCTTTCTGAATTGGTATTCCATTATAGTTTGAATATCATTGATTCTGAATTAGTCTACTCTTTTTGTTCCAAAACCGAATTCTATGTTGGGATGATTTTGTGCCAGCAAAATCCGAGAAACAGGCTCCTTCTAGTCCGAACTGTGCTTCCTAAAATCAGGGGCAATTAACCAACCTCTTTAATAATTGTTTCGTTCATTTTTATGATTTTCATTCATGGCTTTCCACTTGCTTCATGGTTATGTGATTGTATGGATTGTATCTGATAACTTTGTCTGTTAGATGGTTTGTATGCGATAAATATAAATATGGTCATGTTGTACATATTGCTTATGGCGTGTCATTGTTGAATTTAAAATTTTATTTTATCCTTGATTTGAATTGCCCGTGTTATTAGTCTGTTCGCCTAAACTTTACACAAAATAGTACTATTTACGACCGACGTTAAAATAATTGCAACTTAAGTGTATGTTTCTCCTCAACTACAACAAAATATAATACCACTCAAACCGTAACAAAGTTGGCGTTGTAATAACATGTAAAATGAAATGGAAGTGTACGTCATTACACTACAACCACGGTCCATTCTAGATGATGATGGTACAAAATCTTCAAGAAATGGAGTTTACCTTAAGGAGTTTTGGATTCAAAACATAATGTCAAGGGTTAGACAATACCATTTTAAGCAAACTAGTGTGTGCTCATGCTGCTAATGCGAATCCGCTTTTATATGTATTATAAATCCGGTTGGAAGGATTTTAGTTCTGTGAAGGCCAAGACTACTTTTGCGTCTGCTATTCAGATTGGTGATCCTGTTTCTATTGATAGGAAGATTTAGGATTTCAAGAATTGTGATGGGATTGTTGAGGAGGCTACTGAGGAGGAGTTGATGGATTCTAATTCGACCGGGATGTTTATCTGTCCTCATACTGGTGTGGCATTAACGGCTTTGCACAAGCTTAGAAATAGTGGTGTGATTAGTCCTACACAGAGGACTGTTGTTGTACTGCTCATGGGTTGAAGTTTACTCAGTCGAAGGTTGATTATCATAGTAAAGTGATTCCGGATATGGCTTAGTTTGGCTAATCCGTCTGTGAATGTTAAGGCGGATTTGGGTTGGTTATGGATGTTTTGAAGAAGTACTTGGAGAGCAAAGATTCCAAGCAGTGAACTGTGTTATGTATTTTGTTCTTTATGACTTAATGATAATGCAGATTCAGATGTTGTTAGTTGATTTGTAACTTTCTATTTTGTTCTTTAAAGTTTCGAAGTGAGCTTTTTTATTTGTTCATGGTTGCAGATCAACTCGTGTTGAGTACTTGTTATAGTCTGCTTGAATGGCTTGATTGACTGATTGTTTATATGTCAAATGTTTTTGATCCTTCTATAAACAACTGGCTGAGCGAACCGTTTCAAAATATCAATCCTTGATTGCAAAAATGATAAAGATTGGTATAAAAGCACAACAATGTAAGTGGCTTGATTCATATGAAGCAACAGATAAGAAGCTTTAGGAATATCAACTTTTGAGAATTTTAAGTGGCTTGATTTATAAAAACCAACAGGGAAGGAACAATTCCATCATATAAATTGGACTAGAACAAGAATGCAGATGTTACACATTCCCGAGACCATTTATGAACGGTTTAGTTCTCGGTCTATAATATAGGAAACTTTTTCTCTTTCTTGCTTCAGGTTGGTACATGTGCAGTGGCCCGGAAAAGCTCGGCCCGGCCTAACAGGCCTAAACCGGACTAAACCCATTACCCCTCATCCCTCTCACACGTGGTCATTCGTTTTTTGTCATGCATGGTTTTGTAGTGGAAACCATCAAACGATTTGCAAACTTTTATTATGTGTGTTTGTGGGGTATATTATGAAGTATTTTTGTATTAAGTTGGTATTTTAATATGTTGAGTTTAGCAGTAACCATTACACCTCTTGGTGGTGGGTTTATGTTGGAATGTGGGAGTTGATATGCACGTAAACGACTAGAAGTGTGTGAGCTTATGGGGGCACACACGTTAAACACGAGAGTACATTATAACACGTTTACTACTTGGAGTTTATTTGACCTGTATTTGACCCGACATACTTGATCCGATTACTTGATGATCCAAGCCCATATTGCCGGCCAATATAGAGGGGTGTTTGGATCATATAGAGTTGGTTTGGGATTAGGAAAGAATGGTAACTTGGTGCTCAAGTTCGAGCCCAAGTATACTAGGTATTGGAGGCTATTTATACCCCACGACTTGGCCATTCATTCTCACGTTTTCTATCCCTAAACTCTCAGCTAAATCGACTCAATCTATCCTCTATTTACCCTAGACCCGATCGGTTTTATAAAAACGATTAGGGTTGTTTGGTTTAAGTCGAATCCCTAAACTTGCATGTTCTTGATCTAAGTTGTTTTTAGGTTTTCGTTATGATTGTTCTTGCAAGCTCCTTGTTGATCATGAAAGCAAGAAAGATTTTGGTTTTCTGTTTGGTCAAGTTATCGGACAAAGGGGCAGAATACATCGGACAGTATTGTCCGATATCGGACAGAACACAGAAGGTGTTCTTGGGTGCTGCTGAGGATCTCAGACAAAATAAAGACAAGTTCTTTGGGTTTCTTTGTTCGTGGTTTGTTCAAGTTATTCAAAGGTTGATTGGGTAAACGTTCTCAACTAGATTTATCGAACTTATTCGTGATTAAGTGTTTGTGTGTGGACTCGTAGAGGTATTCGTTTTGAATACTTAGTTTCTTGTTCGTTAATTACTTGCGGGTGACTACAAGGGTTAGTTTTCGTTATTCCTTTTATTTATTATTGTTTATTAATTATGTGTTAACCTAATTGCATAAACTAGATCCTAATTTCGCTGCGTACTCGTTGCGTTACTTGGTTAACTAGATCTAAAATCCCAACAGTTTGGTGGTGATGTGGTACTGAAGTGGAGATTGTGGATTTGATAATCATTACCCCTAGTCTTAAATTGTAGACTTTTTGCTCAAACATGTTTTAGAATTTAGACTAAAATACACTGTTGGTCCCTAAACTTGTCAAAAAACGACATACTAAACCAAAACATGCTGTTAATACAAATATCGTCATTAAACGTTATTTATATTTTTGATCTTTGCCTAAGTTTTGTTAACGACAAAAGTAAATTTAATTTATAAAAGCTTAAAGCTTGTCAAGTTTATTAGATATTAAAACAAGCTTTCTCAAACAATATATTCATCATTCAAGCATTTACATTTATGATTAGTAACATCTTGATATGACTCTAATCAATATGTATGATAGTAGTTTATAGAATGTGTTAGGTTCTTAAAACCAAACACTACTTAAGCATTTGCATATTTCTATTAATAGTAATACAACACTTGACATCATGTATTACATCATAGGAATCATTTGTAGATTCCATTAGATATTTTGTGAAGATTTATACTCTCCATATCTTGCACAATCTCTCTTAGATTGAGTTGACTTTAAGCAAGATTTGATATCTTTGCTGTCAGTCTGGCGGTACCAATTGGGTACACGGGCGGAACCCTTTTTAGGGGTCCGCGGTCCGTGGACGCTCCTGTCCATTTTGGCTATAAATAGCAATGCCAAGCCAAGTAGTTTCTTATCCCTTTCTAACATACTCTCATACATATCTTCTCTCTAACCTTTCTAACTTAGTTTCATATCATATTAGTGATCTCTTTTGTAGCAAAGAAGATCAAGTCATATTCAAGCTTCAACGAGAAGTTGGAAGTCTTGTTTGTTTAGTGTTGTATGATCTAGTGTTGATCCATACTTCATTGTTGTATCAAACCATCATAATCTTGTGAGTGTGAGTGGTTAGTATTTTAGTCCTCAAAATACATTGTGTGTGGGAGTAGTTGTACCCTTGGAAAGAACTCGACATCTAGCTTAGTGTCGGAAATAGTGTAAGCGACGTGTAAAGGTTTTCTCCGCCGGTGAAAGGAGCTTGTTGACTAGTGAAGTTAAACTCTCGAGTGTGAGACTCGGGGAGTGGAGTAGGGCAAGGAAAAAGAGTCCTTGTAGGCCGAACCACTATAAACAACTTGTTGTGGTTTGATCATTTCTTTCCTTACTTACCTATTACATATTGCTTGCATATTTCATCAACATACTTAAGATCAATATCAATTGATCTTTCAATAAGTTTCAAAACAAAGTTTTTAATCGGTAAACTATTCAACCCCCCTTCTAGTTTTCTACAATTGGTACCAGAGCCTCGTTGCTCAAGAATTTCTAAAATAACTTGTATTTTATAAACTTGAAACGATCCATGGATTCTGAAAACTTTAAAGAAGGGCAATCTATGCAAAGACCACCACTCTTTGAAACCAATGGATTTATCTATTGGAAAAACCGTTTTGAAACATATGTAAAATCAAAAGATATAGATCTTTGGTTTATTATTGTTAAAGGAGATTTTAGTTCTACAACAAAGGATATTTCCGTTGATGAACAAAAGAAATTAGTTGCTAAAAATAATGAAGCTAAAATGATGCTTTATAATGCTTTACCTAGAAAAGAATATGAAAGAATTTTTATGTGTGAAACCGCTAAAGATATTTGGGAATCTTTAATTGTTACACATCAAGGTAATTCACAAGTCAAGGATAACAAAATTGATCTTCTTGTTCAACAATATGAACAATTTGTTATCCCTGAAGATGAAACCATTGATTGTGGCTTTGCTCGTTTTAACACTATCATTACATCACTTAAAGCACTTGACGAATCTTTTCGTAGTAAGAACTTTGTCAGGAAATTTCTTAGAGCACTCCATCCCAAATGGAGAGCTAAAGTGACCGCTATTGAAGAATCAAAAGATCTCTCAATAATGTCACTAGACGAGCTAATTGGCAACCTCAAAGTTCACGAAATGGTAATGGAGAAAGATTCTGAGATCATCAAAGGAAGAAAGGAGAAGATCAAATCCGTTGCTCTTAAAGCAAAGGCGGAATCAAGCGATGATGGTGAATCTTGTTCCAATAGTGAAGATGAGGAGTATGCCATGGCCGTTAGAGATTTCAAGAAGTTCTTTAGAAGAAGAGGAAAGTTTGTAAGACAACCTCGAGAAGAAAAGAAGTTATTCCGAAAAGATCGGGATGATAAGAAGATTAAAGGTGAAAGAAAGTGTTTTAGATGTGGTGATGCAAGTCATCTTATAGGAGAATGTCCCAAGCCACCTAAAAGCAAAACTCAACGAGCTTTTGTAAGTGGTGCTTGGAGTGATAGTGAAGACGATGAAGAATCAAGCAAGGAAGAGATCGCTCTAATGGCACATGAGTCAAATGAGGTACTTTCCGACTCTTCTTATTCTTCTATAGATGATGACACCTTGCAAAAACAATATAATCAATTGTGTGAGCTAAGTCTAAAAATCATAACTAAAAATAAATTTTTAAAAACTAAAAAGGAGTTTTTGGAAAATGAGGTATATGAGTTAAAAGAAAAAGCAAAACGTCTTGAAAAAGGAAAAGCAAATGACGGTGATTGTAAATCATGTCAAGAGCTTAATCTTGAAATAGAAAAACTAAAGCTCACACAAGAAGTCTTAATAGAAAATAACTCTAAGTTTAAAAGGTTTAACAAAAACATCGCTCTTGCCGATGAAATAGTAAAAATCCATAAAACACCAGGAGACATGAATGGGCTAGGTTTCAATGAAGTATTAATTCCAAAGAGTCAAAACAAAACGGCCGAAAAAGACGAACATTCTGTCAAAACTACTGCAGTACAGCACGGACCAGACGGAACCAAAATAAGGGTTCCGTCCGTTGTGCAAAAGGGTACCGCGGGTACTTCAGCAGAACAGAATGTTCGCAATACGGACCGTACTGAATTTGTTAAAATAACAAAGAAAACCAATGATAATGTTAAACTAAAACCAGCCATTATATCAGGAGTAGGACTTGTTAAAAATGAATTTAGATCAAAAACTACTCAACAACGATATAAAACCTCTTTTGCCAAACGCCCCTTTCCTAAGAGCAACCACAACGTTCAACCTAACTACCAACACAACGGTTGGAATCAAAACATTCCTAGACCATATCAAACTCCAGATTACATGCCATGGAACCCTTATCCATCATTTCCATACATGAATCAAATAAATGGTATGTTTAACCCAAACGGACCCATGAGATATTGGGGACCAAATGTTTGAGTTATTCGCTTCTTAGGTATGTTTGAAAGTTGGATTGGAACCTGATGAATGGATAAAAGATAGTGGATGCTCACGACACATGACGGGCAACAAAAGTCTCTTCTCATCATACCAAGAGTATGACGGAGGTAATGTCACTTTCGGTAGCAATCTCAAAAGCAAAATCATTGGCAAAGGTACGATTGCTCATAACTCTCTAACTATTGAAAATGTTGCTCATGTGGATAGGTTAGGATTTAATCTACTTAGTATTAGCCAACTATGCGATAAAAAGTATAAAGTACTATTTGATGAAAATGGTAGTAAAATACTAAAAGATGGTATCACCATAGCTAAAGGAGTTAGGAAAAATAACATATACGTCATGAAAATAGATAAAACATATAATGACAAACTTTGCCTAACAACATTAGACGACAGCTCATCTCTTTGGCATAGACGCTTAGGTCACGCTAATATGAGACTTATACAAAATCTATCTTCAAAAGAGTTAGTTAGGAATTTGCCAAAACTAAAATATGACCAACACTTTTGCGACGCTTGCAAAATTGGTAAACAAACACATAGTAGTCACAAATCTAAAAATATGGTATCTACATCTAAGTGTCTAGAATTATTACATATGGATTTGTTTGGACCATCCGCTATAAGAAGCTATGGAGGCAACTTATACACTTTGGTCATAGTAGATGATTACTCAAGGTTTACTTGGACGTTATTTTTGAAAACCAAAAATGAAGCTTTTGATAAATTTGAAATACTTAGCAAGAAAATTCAAAATCTTCTAGGTGTTAAAATTGTGTCGATCCGAACGGATCATGGTCGTGAATTTGACAACGAAACTCAATTTGGAAACTTTTGTGATACAAATGGTATAACACATAACTTTTCCGCTCCACGAACACCTCAATCAAATGGAGTAGTAGAACGTAAAAATAGAACAATTCAAGAAATGAGTAGAACAATGCTTAATGAACAAAACATTCCTCAAAAGTTTTGGTGTAACGCCGTTGACACTTCTACATATATTTTAAATAGAGTCCTAATACGTCCTTTCCTAAACAAAACACCATATGAACTTTATAAAGGTAAAAAGCCAACATTAGGATATTTTAAAGTCTTTGGTTGCAAATGTTTTATTCTTAACACTAAGGATTATCTCACCAAGTTTGACCCAAAGTCTTATGAAGGTGTATTTCTTGGTTACTCTCAAACTAGTAAAGCTTACATTGTCCTAAATAAAGAAACAATGATAGTCGAGGAATCGTTGAACATAACATTTGACGAAAGTCCACCTCCCTCTAAGACATCACCTTTGGTAGATGATGACTTAGTTGAAAGTCAAATAATTGAAGGTCAAATTAATAATAATAAGGAAGATGAACCATTAAATAAGGAAATTGTCAACATAAAAGAATCTAAAAGTCATCCATTAGAAAAGGTCATAGGAAAACTTAATCAAAGAACCTTAAGATCACAAGCTCAAAATCAAAGTAATCATTTTTGTTTTGTATCCACCATTGAACCAAAAACCATAAATGAAGCAATAAAAGATGAATCATGGGTAATGGCCATGCAAGAAGAATTAAACCAATTCGTTAGAAATGATGTTTGGAAACTAGTTCCAAAACCCAAAGATCAAACTATAATTGGAACAAAATGGGTCTTTCGAAACAAAATGGATGAAAATGGTATAGTATCTAGAAACAAAGCTAGGCTTGTTGCACAAGGTTATAATCAACAAGAAGGAATTGACTATGATGAAACTTATGCACCGGTAGCTAGACTTGAATCTATTAGAATATTACTTGCTTATGCATGTGCTTATGATTTTAAATTATTTCAAATGGATGTCAAAAGTGCTTTTCTTAATGGGTTTATTAACGAAGAAGTGTATGTTGCTCAACCTCCCGGTTTTACCGACTTTGAGAAACCACATCATGTCTTCAAACTCAAGAAAGCTTTATATGGCCTTAAACAAGCACCTAAAGCTTGGTACGACCGTCTTAAGACGTTTCTTATTGATAACAAATATACTATGGGATTAGTAGATAATACTCTTTTTACTAAGAAAAAGGAATCACAAATTATTATTGTTCAAATATACGTTGATGACATTATATTCGGATCAACTTGTCAAGAACTATGTAATGATTTCTCTAAAATCATGCATGACGAGTTTGAAATGAGTATGATGGGTGAATTAAACTTCTTTCTAGGACTTCAAATTAAACAACTAGAGGATGGTATTTTCTTTAACCAATCTAAATATATAAAAGATATGCTTAAGAAATTTGGTCTTGAAGATTCCAAACCAACTAAAACACCCATGTCTTCGGACACTAAACTCACCAAGGACGAAGAAGGTGAATCCGTAGATAACACTAAATATAGAGGAATGATTGGTAGCCTACTCTATCTTACGGCTAGTAGACCCGACATTATGTTTAGTGTTTGTCTATGTGCTCGCTTTCAAGAAAACCCAAAGGCATCACACTTAGAAGCATTAAAAAGGATTTTTAGATACATTAAGGGAACAACATGTTTAGGATTATGGTATCCCAAAGGAACGGGTATAGAAACCATAGTGTATGCCGACTCGGATCATGCCGGCGATTATGTCGATAGAAAAAGTACAAGTGGTATTTGTACTTTTGTTGGACATTGTCTCACATCATGGTTTGCAAAGAAGCAAACGGCTCTAGCCATCTCCACTACTGAAGCCGAATACGTCTCAGCCGGAAAAGCATGTCAACAAGCTCTTTGGATGAAGCAAGCTCTCGTAGACTACGGAATTCATCTCAACGACATTGTGATACTTTGCGACAACAAAGGAGCCATCGATCTCAGCAAGAATCCCATTCAACATGCTCGCACAAAGCACATTGAAATCCGTCATCACTTTCTTCGCGACAATGTTCAAAAAGGAAACATTTCAATCGAGAAAGTATCCTCCGAAGACAACATTGCCGACATCCTTACTAAACCTCTTAAACGAGAACCTTTTAATCTTCTTAGACTTGGTTTAGGGTTAATGGAACCAAGCATGTAGGATAAACATAGCCTAAAACATTAGAATAGTCAAACCAAAACAATTTTGTCTTGTTTCTGCTACTGTAGCCACGGCACCAAACGACAACACTGACGGAACCAAAAATTTGGTACCGTCTGGTCCGTGGTGTCTACAGAAGCAAAACAGCTTTATACATAACATCTTCTTCCTCACAACCCACTTTACCAAAACGTGTAAAACTTAAACCAAGCTCATTGTTGTCATCTTCCCACTCACTAATCACTGAAGATAACATCATTGTAAGTATCCTAACTACATTTCATCTCTTAATTCTGAGTCTAGGATTCTTATTTATGCACAAAACTATCACAAATCATTACATGGGGTTTTATGTATGCTTTTATACCAAATATGAATTCAATTGGCAAATTGCATAACTAGTCACTCAAATTAGGTACTACATTATTATATTGCATAAACAAAATCATGTTTCCCACTAATTGATAGATAATAAATATAAGGCCTTATTCAAACAACCAAACACCTCATGTCAAAAGTTTTGAAAAGCTTCTCACTTATAGGAAAACATTTTTTCATTGCTAATACAAATAGAAACGTTAGAATTTTCATCACTTGCATGCTCTTGAATACTAAAGGTATTGCATAACTAATATGCACTCCCGGGTATATTCAAATGTAGCCACATTGAATTAGGAGCATTTGGGTTATCTCATGGTATTTGCCAAACACTCCACTAAAACCATTTTATGCATAAAATGAGTCGAGATAACCGCAACTCCAAATTGTTTTCATATAGGCACACACTAGAATCAAAAACGTTAAAATTTATCTAAAGTTTTAACATGTTAATTCTTATATTTAGGAATAACCATGGTAGCCGCAAGATTCTATGATCACAAAGACACTCTTAACTACATTCCCAAACACCACAAAACCAAAGGACTCACCAAGGAACAAGTAGAAATATTTAGGGGTCTAGAATCTAGGTATTTCCACGAGGGTAGAACCATTCACTCATCCTTCCTTGAGCATACCAATCTTCGTGAAGAACTAGCCGCCATTCAATTCGATTGTCTTCTTGACATTGATGAACCAATTTGTCCTAGGTTCGTATTAGAATTCTATGCTAGTGTGACCGGTTTTAGTGATGAAGCTGATGATGAGTTTTGTCTTAGCTTTAGAATCAATCAAAATGACTTCACCATCACTTTAAGTGAATTTGCTAGAGTACTAGGAATTCCCAACCGAGGAACTTGTGTCTACACGGATAAGTGGTCACTCACCACACTTGATGCAATCAATGACCGCTCTCTCCCCTACATAACCCGTTTAGCCGATAAGGATGTCATCCGTGAACACCTTTTTAACCCAAAAACGGATACAACCCGAGTCACCCGAAAGGGAAAAGAGGTAGACCGAGATCCATATGGAATGGAGCTCAATGAACTTAAGCACGAATTTAAAAAATGGGAGGAGTTACTTAGAGCAAACGTCATTAGCACCATAGGGAATAGGGATCACATAAACGCTTGTCTTTGCCACATGCTTTACAACTTGTCCACCCGACAACCATTCAACTTAGCCTACTACATAGCTAGGAGAATGATTGATATTCCAACTCAAGGATCCGTTGCTCTTCCATACGGGATGCTTCTCACCCGTCTCTATAGAAACTTCGCTCCAATTCCACCAACCCCAAAAGGGATGCACCTTCAATATGATCTCATCCCTCACATCTTTGTGCCCTTGAGTGATGCTCGAGTTGCTAAGACTAAAGGCAAGAGAGCTAAACCTCCAACTCCTTCATCATCATCATCAAATAGCTCCGAGGATGGTCTTCCAAGCTCTCGTCTTCCACCTCAAGAGTATTACACATCTCTTCCCGAAATTGAGAATGAATCAGCAGAATTCAAGCAAACTAAGGGAATGTTCAAGTGCCTTGGTAGGATGATGAACAAGATTTACAAGAAGTTGGACAAATAAGGGTACTTTAAAGAGTGTTTGGAACAATGCATTATCGTTAATGTTTGATACTATTTAGTTGTTTTTATTATGTAGGATGATAATATAACTTGAAACAATGGTGTATGCTAACAATCTCATGCAGGGGGATAGCACAAGTATGCTATCAAATTTTACCCATTTTCACTAAATTGTGAAAATCAATAAGCCTTGCTCTTAATCTATGCTCCAATGTGTTTACATATGTGTTATTTACTTTTCCTAACTAGAAATGTTTAGTATAACAGGTTTTGAGAAAAATTTTCAGATTTCGGAAATTTCAGTTTTTAGGAAACTTTCTGTCCAAATTTCAGCACTCCACGGATCAGACGGCACCCTTATTTTGGTACCGTCAGTTATGAATTTTGGTACCGCCATATCTGTACAGACGGACCAGCCGGCACCCTTTTTTGGGTTCCGTCTGTGTATGATTTTGGTGCCGTGGATCCTCCAGGTAATTTTCTGAATTTCGACTCTTTCGTAATTCCAAATTATCTTCCATCACTCATAAATCAATCTTAACTAGTTTATACTGTTATTAGAACTAGTATTATTCACTAAGGGATGTAAGAAGTCCATTTCCCACCAAAATTCAAAAATTTGAAAAATCCACCCAAGGAGCCCTTTGGCATAAAGGAAGGAACCAAAATTTTGGTACCTTCAAATCCGTGGGTGATCTGATTATTAGGAAATTCCACTCACTAGAACACATTTATTGCATATCTTTTCTTCTTCACTCCATCTTCTTTGTATGGATTGACTTGGGTGATATGACTAGCATTCAACCCACTTCCAAATCATTAGGAACCTCATCTATTCAATGGTTCAACATCAAATCAAACCCTTTCTCAAACAATTTCTTACCTCTATAAATTGAAAGGCTTTACCATGATCATCCTCACACCTTCCTCATTCTCACTTACTATCTAGCAAATCAAAACCCAAGATAAAAATGACTAAATCATCACCAAAACCTTGCAAGAAAACCGCTAGAATTAGCGTAAGGCCTTGTTGTCTTACTCATCTTAGCTCATCATCCGACTCCTCACCACTTACAATCTCATCTCCCATTAGAGATGATACACACCTTACCTTAGCAACACCCACTTCATCACACATTGTGATCACCACTCCACCACCATCAAAAGCACCTACTTCACCTCCACCGGCACCCATCCAAACATCCAAAACACCCTCACCACCTTCACCAAGGTCTCCCACTCTCACTCCCATGGAGTTATTTTCTACTCCACCAACATCACCAAATCCTTTCCTAGAGGACTTGGAAGACTTGCCTCCTAGGCCAAGTCACCCACCACCATTGCCATCATTTGGCACCATTGAGCGAATCGCTCATGAATCACCTCGGTCATCCATTGACCCAAACGCCCCATTAGGGCCAAGACCTCTCCTTTTCCACCCCATTCACAAGGACATTCATGGTCCTTTATACGGGGATCATCCACTTCCATCATCAATGTCCCCTCATATTGAGGACATCCCGGAGAGCATGTGGGATGACAATCCCACTAAAGAGGAGATTCAAGCCGAACTCCACAACCTCCACCAATTCAAAGGCATGGTGGATTCTCACTTAAGTGAGACAATGCAAATGCAAAGTGCTTTGCTTGCATCCATCATGACCACTCCAAACATCCCCAACACCACCAACACATCCACCATTCCACCACCACAACCTCCGCAAACTTTCTACCCACCAAGGCATGGTTGCTCAACTTGTGAGCAAACGGGTCAAACCGTGGAACGGACCCGGATTATGGTCCATGACTTCCACGAAGAAATGAGGTTCATCCTCAACCACATTCTTGAGCGTCTCAACGCTCTTTCCCATCCATCATCTCTTTAGGATGGTTTTTTAGTATTTTATTTAGTTTTGTTTTTAGATAATTTTTTTTCTTGTACTAAAAACACATCATTGTGTTCTCTTTTCATGATCTTTACTCATGAAAAATTTTAACAAATGAATGTTGTTTATTATGTTGTTGGTGTCATTTCATAGTGCTTGGAAATGCTTGTGAATGATCATTATTACTAACAATTTTTTTTGTAGCTTTATTTTCACAATCCATGTATCTTCCCATTAAAGCACCCAATTTAGGGGGAGCTTTGAGCAAGGGGGAGATAATAAGCTCGGGCTCATTACATTCCGCATAACCTCTTCTTTTTGTTGAGACAAAAAGGGGGAGACAATATAGAACTTGGAAATTATTTATATTTGACTTTTCTGAAAAAGTCAAACTGCATACAATTGACTTTCTAAAAGTCAAACAGGAATCCTCATTGGTAATACTTGACTTTTCTTAAAAAGGTAAAACTGCATACTTTGACTTTCTGAAAAAGTCAAACATCATGCATCAACTAGTGAATTCTTTGACCTTCATAAAAAGTCAAATTTCATACACTTACATTATCATTTCCTTTTCAAGTTCTAAAACTAATATTTTTATAACTCTTGTACAAACTTTGTTTCTTTTATAAAAATAAAATTTATATTTTGTCCTCAACAAAAAGGGGGAGATTGTTAATACAAATATCGTCATTAAACGTTATTTATATTTTTGATCTTTGCCTAAGTTTTGTTAACGACAAAAGTAAATTTAATTTATAAAAGCTTAAAGCTTGTCAAGTTTATTAGATATTAAAACAAGCTTTCTCAAACAATATATTCATCATTCAAGCATTTACATTTATGATTAGTAACATCTTGATATGACTCTAATCAATATGTATGATAGTAGTTTATAGAATGTGTTAGGTTCTTAAAACCAAACACTACTTAAGCATTTGCATATTTCTATTAATAGTAATACAACACTTGACATCATGTATTACATCATAGGAATCATTTGTAGATTCCATTAGATATTTTGTGAAGATTTATACTCTCCATATCTTGCACAATCTCTCTTAGATTGAGTTGACTTTAAGCAAGATTTGATATCTTTGCTGTCAGTCTGGCGGTACCAATTGGGTACACGGGCGGAACCCTTTTTAGGGGTCCGCGGTCCGTGGACGCTCCTGTCCATTTTGGCTATAAATAGCAATGCCAAGCCAAGTAGTTTCTTATCCCTTTCTAACATACTCTCATACATATCTTCTCTCTAACCTTTCTAACTTAGTTTCATATCATATTAGTGATCTCTTTTGTAGCAAAGAAGATCAAGTCATATTCAAGCTTCAACGAGAAGTTGGAAGTCTTGTTTGTTTAGTGTTGTATGATCTAGTGTTGATCCATACTTCATTGTTGTATCAAACCATCATAATCTTGTGAGTGTGAGTGGTTAGTATTTTAGTCCTCAAAATACATTGTGTGTGGGAGTAGTTGTACCCTTGGAAAGAACTCGACATCTAGCTTAGTGTCGGAAATAGTGTAAGCGACGTGTAAAGGTTTTCTCCGCCGGTGAAAGGAGCTTGTTGACTAGTGAAGTTAAACTCTCGAGTGTGAGACTCGGGGAGTGGAGTAGGGCAAGGAAAAAGAGTCCTTGTAGGCCGAACCACTATAAACAACTTGTTGTGGTTTGATCATTTCTTTCCTTACTTACCTATTACATATTGCTTGCATATTTCATCAACATACTTAAGATCAATATCAATTGATCTTTCAATAAGTTTCAAAACAAAGTTTTTAATCGGTAAACTATTCAACCCCCCTTCTAGTTTTCTACACATGCTATATTCGTCGTCAGACGTCCTTTTTCTAAGTTTTTGAGGCTAAACTGGTCCCTTGACCAGATTTCCGTTAGTCAACCACATTAGTCGGCGTTTGCTTTGTCTTTTGTCCAAGGGCACAAATGTCATTTCCTTATTTCGATTAAAAATGTCTGTATTATTTCCATATGTAATCTAACCCTCTTCCCGCCCCATAAACACATAGAATGTATTATTTTTTGTCCCATAACTTTCGTTACAAGAATTATCACAATTCACCAACCCTAATTGCATGTCAGATACCGGATGATTTTTTTTAAAAGAAAAGTGAGTTAGATCTGTTAGATGATAATGAGTTTGCAAGTGGTTCTGAGAATGAGGATGAGTATGTTATTAGGAAGAAAAAAATGAGGGCATACAAGAAACAAAAGTTAAGTGAGGCAACACAAGTAGAGGACGAAGTATACTTTTTCTGTGGTCAAACTTTTGTAACTGCAAAAGAAATGAAAGATAAGATCAACCTGCTTTCAATACAGACTAGGAGGAAATTGCAACTCATTAAGAATGACAAACAGAGAATTAGGATTAGGCGTGTTGGAACAATACATGTTTGTGGTACAAGTGAAGGTGTTGGCCTGGGAACAACCCCAAAGAGGAAAACAGGTCCATTAACTAGAGGTCGCGGAAGGGATGTATATTTGAGATCAGTGAAGGAGCAAGCAAAATTTTGCCCATGGTTGTTGTATGTAGCCAAAAATACAGCTAAAGATTTATGGAGTGTTCGAACTTTTAAGGATGGAAACAAATGTTTGCAATCAAGAGAGATTAAAGCTTGTGACTACAAGTTTCTTTCAAAGCAAATAGTTGACCAAGTTCAAGTCAATCCAAATATTTCAATCAGGGCTGTTCAAGATCAGCTCACTAAACAGTTCGAAGTTCAAGTGTCTATGCAAAAGGAATTAAGGGCAAAAAAACAAGGGATAAAATGAGATTAGGGGTGATCATAAGCATCAATACACCATTTTAAGAGACTGTGTTGAAGAGTTGCAAAAAACAAACCCAAATACAACAGTTAGGATACGTGTACAAACTACAACAGATCCAACAAGTCCAACCATAGTTTTCAAGAGAATGTATGTATGCTTAGGTTCTTTGAAGGAGGGATATAAATCTTGTCAAAGAGAGTTGTTGGGGTTAGATAGTGCTTTTATGAGGGGTCCTTTTGCTGGTCAGCTTCTTACAACAGTCGGTATAGATAGCAACAATGGAATATACCCTTTAGCCTATGCTGTTGCAGAAGCTGAAAGAAAAGACCCATGGATTTGGTTTCTTGAATGTCTAGGAAATGATCTTGACTTGCAACCAAACTCAAACTACACTTTTATCAGCGACAGAAAAAAGGTGATGTTACCTTTTAGTTGATTATATTCACTTATATTTTCGACAAATGCTACTTTTATTAGTAATGAATTGATGTTCCTTTGTGTAGGGTATCATTCCAGCATTAGCAGCAGTATTCCCTAGTGCTGAACACATATATTGTTTGAGGCACATCTATGATAATATGAAATTGCAATGGAATGCTAAAGCATACAAGGAACATTTGTGGAGATGTGCAGCAACAACAACCGTCCAACAATTTGAGGCAGCCATGCTGGCATTCAAGAGTTTTAGCGAACCTTTCCATGCTTTGTTAAGTACGATACTACCAACCCATTGGTCAAGGTCGCATTTTTCAGGTACTAACCAATCTATGTCTAAGTGTACATCTTTTGTTCAACGACATTGTTCAACACTGTTGTTTGTATAACTCAAACATGTTCTATAAATGTGTACGGAGGGATTATTTTGATGTGTTACTTAATAACATGTGTGAGGTGTTCAATGGGAAACTAGTGGGAGGTAGGCACCAACCCATCATTACTGCTTTGGAATACATTAGAGAATATTGTATGAAAAGAATAGTGAATGTTGTGAATGTAATTGACAAGTGTGCCGGACCATTAACACCAAAGGCAACACTCATGTTTGACTTGATAAAGAAAGAGTCTTATAAGTACACCGTTTTACAGGTTCAAAGAGGTAAGTATCACGTCAGTGGATGGGGAGATAAATTTTTTGTGAATGTTGAAGCTAGGGCTTGTACATGTAGAATATGGGAGCTTACAGGTGTGCCATGTAAACATGCTTTTGCTACCCATTGGTATATAAGCTTCAATGGTGTGGAAAAATAGAGGGGGGGGGGGTTGAATAGTTTTGCCGATTTTAAGTTTAGTTTCAAAAACTTTAGATTCGATCTTATGTTAATTTGTATGGATGGATATAAAGTATAAAGCAATAAGTAAAGTAAATATTGAAAGCAAGTAAAGTAAAGGATAAAGAGTAGTGACACAAGTGATTTATAGTGGTTCGGCTACAAGGACACCTTCCTTGCCCTACTCTACTCCCCGAGTTCCCCACTCGAGAGTTCAAGCACTATGTCAACAAGCTCCTTCAACACGGTGGAGAAGCCTCACAATGTCACTTACACTTTATCCGGTACAAAGCTAAATGCCGAGTCCTTAACACGGCGAACCAAACCCACACAAATATAACACAACAACTATGTGAAATATGAAATAAAAGATCTTGCTACAGAAATCTTGCGGAGGAACAAATCAATCAAGGACTCCTTGCTTGGATGACTTGTATTATCTCGTGATCACGCCTTTGAGAAGGACCTATATGAGAATCACAACAAAAGAAAGAAGAACTACTAAATAGATCAAGAGATCTGATATTAGAAGAGAGAAGTAATATATGAAAGAGTTTGTAAGAAGAGGGGTGAGTAACAATGAAGAAATGGCTCACTATTTATAGACAAAAAACTCTACTGTAACCCGGTTCCTACGGATCCCTCACTTGGGGGATCCGTCCAGTGCAATCCAAGGGATCCGACAATCTGGGTTGTACCAGTCCGGGTTTTGGGTTGCAAACCGGGTCATGGGTCATGTGTATGAGCCTTGGGTACCCAACAAGGTACAATGTATCTAGACATTGGGTCATAGGTCTTGGGTTATGGGTTATGTATTTGCTCCATGGGTATGGATCATGGGTCTTGGATAATATCCATCCTATTAAACTATTACAAAATATGAATTAATACAAAATTTTATGTAAATGACCAAATATATATATACTTTACAAAAATAACACGTATTCTTATAATTTTACTTATGATAACTTTATATTTGTTATCAACAAAACACAAAGTGATCGCTAAATATGAATAAACATTTTTACGGTTTATTTGTATTAACAATCTCTCCTTTTTTGTTGATGACAAAACATAATGTTATGATGAGTAAAACTTTAAGATTAGATGTATGTTTTGAAAGCATATGTAAGTTATACTTCTTCTTCCCTTTTTTTTCGAAACAAAAAGCGAACGTAACGAAGAAATAAAGTGTGGAAAAAATAGTATAATCCACGAAGCACTAGCTCCCCCTTGACGGTAGCTCCCCCTAAAAATGGGCGTCAAGTGAGATAATATAATACCTACAAAACGATTGTTAGTGGTAACATGTAATATAATCTTGTATGGGATGAGAAACAAGATGGAGAGCTAAGGTATGTAAACAAAGCCTTGTAATAAAATATCAAAGTGTAGTGGTATATAGGCCACATACAAAATGTAAAACTAAGAACAAGGTTTGTTCTTGAAAATGACTCAAATAAAAAAATAGAAAAACTAGTAATATCATTCCTTCCATGCTTGCGTATGGTTAGTTATTGAAGTTTTGGTGAGTGATGATGTGGATGCGATCAAGGATGTGGATAAGTATGAAACGCATCTCGTCCCTTATTTCCTTTGCAAGTTTCCTAGTGGATTGACAATGTTCGCAATGTAGGTGGTGAGGGTAGTGTTGGTGGATGGTTTCCGAGTAAGTTTGATTTGTGGAAGGCGGAATATGTGGTGAAAATGTTGAAAAATATGGATCAAATTCCATGATGTTGGTGAGTGGTGGAGGATAAGAACATAGATGTTCTTGTAAGATAATGGGAGCTAAAGGTGGTCAAGTTGAAAGATCTTTACAAAGTGTGTTTGGAGATGTTGGTGGTGTTAAAAAGACTAGTTCTTTTGGGTTTAAGTTGGAAGCTAGTTGGGTAGATTTGGATGGTTGAAATGGTCTAGGTGGTGGACTAGACACAGGTAGTGGAATTGTTTTCGGAGTCTTAAGGAGTTGTGATAGTGTGATTTGAGTGTTAGATAGAGACTTGGTAGGTGAGGGTGGTGATGAGCTTGTGAGAGATGATGGAGGTGCTACAATGGAATCATTTGGTGGTGAATAAGTAGTTTGTGATGGTCTTTTTGACAATGGTTTAGCTAAACAACAATGTCGGATGCTAATCCGTGCGGTTCTTCTAGATTAGAGTGGTGGCACTACGGAAGGTGGCAAGATGAAGTTTTGGATTTCTTGAAAATGATTGTTTTTACTAGGTGGTTCATCAATTTTGGAAGTGCTTTTGGATGACATGATGATGATTGTTTGTGAGGTTGAGAGTGATGGATATGCAAGCATTTTGTAACCTTATTTATAGAGAAAATAATGCATTGTAGTGAATGCTAAAACCAAAATGTGGACTAAAATCTAATGATTAGATATTAATTTAAGGCATGTGATCATGAGAACACAAGCATTAAGTAAAATACTCATTAGTGAAAGAGTTAAAATGATGAACATATGAAGGTTTATAGCAAAGTGAGAAAAATAGAAGAAATTTTTGCTTCTGTCCCACGGTTCCCACGGATCCGATCCTTTAGGGATCCGTCCAGCGTAAAAGCTGGGATCCGTGATACTGGTGAACTTTAGGCAGCTCAAAATTTTCCTTTTTGGAAACAATGGTGCCTAGTATGTGCCTATATGCAAACCATTTGGAGTTGCGGTTATCTCGACTCCTAAGAAAAGAAGGAAAAGTAAACAAAGAAGTGAAAAAGCATATATATGTAATTATGTGAGATAACCCGAGTGCTCCTTAATTCATTTTTGCTTGATGAATGTACCCAAAAATACATATTAGTTATGTATTTCCTTTAGCATTCAAAAGACATGAGATGCAATGAAAACGGTTATTATCTTGTATTAAGAATGAAAAGGTTTGTCCTAGACGTGAGAATAGCTTTAGAAAAATGATACGGGGAGAAGTATCCTTTTAGAAAGCATTTCGAAAAGTTTCTTGTATAAAAAGAAAGTTTATCTTTAGTTTTGAAAATCTCCATATTATTTGTGAGTTGTGTGTGAAATAGAGATCCTAGACTCAGAAAAGAAGGTAAGGCTAATGTTTACATACCTTGTAGAATGAGAAACACATTACGACGATTGTTCCATGAGACCAAGACCAAGACGAAGCAAGTTGAATTGTTCCCGCTTTAACGGTTTGGTAAGGACGTCGGCTATGTTGTCTTCGGATGATACCTTCTCAATAGAAATGTTCCCCTTTGGAACATTGTCTCTTAAGAAGTGATGACGGATCTCTATATGCTTGGTACGAGATTGCAACACCGGATTCTTGCTTAAGTCAATAGCACCTTTTTTGTCGCATAAAATGGCTATGTCACTTAGATGAATGTCGTAGTCAACTAACGCTTGTTTCATCCATAGTGCTTGTTGGCATGCTTTGCCGGCGGAGACATATTCGGCTTCAGTTTTTGATATGGCCAATGCCGTTTGTTTCTTCGAGAACCAAGATGTTAAACAACATCCCATAAAAGTACATACACCACTTGTACTCTTTTGGTCAACATAATCACCTGCATGGTCAGAATTCGCATATACAATAGTTTCTATCCCTGTTCCCTTAGGTTACCATAATCCCAATTGAGTCGTACCCTTAATATATCTAAATATTCTTTTGACGGCTTCTAGATGTGAAGTTTTAGGGTCTTCTTGAAACCTAGCATATAGACAAACACTAAACATGATATCCGGCCGACTAGCCGTAAGATAGAGAAGACTACCAATCATGCCACGGTATTTGGTGTTGTCAACGGATTCACCGTCTTCATCTTTTGTAAGTTTAGTATCGGATAACATTGGTGTTCTTATAGATTTTGACTCTTCTAAACCAAATTTCTTTAACATTTTTTTTATGTATTTGGATTAATTAAAGAAGATACCATCTTCTAGTTGTTTGATTTATAGACCAAGAAAGAAACTTAGTTCTCCCATAACACTCATTTCAAACTCATCATGCATGATTTTTGAGAAATCATCACACATGTCTTGACAAGTTGATCCGAATATAATGTCCACGTATATTTGAACAATAATTATATGTGATTCCTTTTTCTTTGTGAAAAGTGTATTATCAACTAACCCCATGGTATAGTTGTTTTTGATTAAAAATTATTTGAGTCTATCATACCAAGCCTTTGGGGCTTGATTAAGACCGTAAAGAGCTTTCTTTAGTTTGTACACGTGTTTAGGTTTTTCGAAATCGATAAAGCCCGGAGGTTGAGCTACATAGACTTCTTCATTAATAAAACCATTTAGAAAAGCACTCTTAACATCCATTTGAAAAAGCTTAAGATCATGAGCACAAGCATAAGCAAGAAGTATTCTTATAGACTATAATCTAGCCACGGGAGCATGGGTCTCATCAAAGTCTATTCCTTCTTGTTGATTATACCCTTGGGCAACAAGTCTAGCTTTATTTTTAGACACTACACCGTTTGCATCTAACTTGTTTTTATATACCCATTTAGTTCCGATTATGGTTTGGTTATTAGGTGGAGGGACAAGTGTCCAAATATTGTTAGAAACAAATTGATTTAACTCTTCTTACATAGCCATTACCCAACTTTCATCTTTTATGGCTTCTTGCATATTTTTAGGTTCTATGGTTGAGACAAAACAAAATAAACTACTTTGGTTTTGGACTTGAGATCTTAAGGTTCTTTCATTTAACTTTCCTATAACTTTTTCTACGGGATGATCTTTAGACTCTTTAATACTGATGATTTCATTGTTTAATGGTTCATCGTCTTTACTTATATTTTCCTTGATTTCTATGGCTTCGCTTTCGATTAACTCGTCATCGACAAGAGGTAGGGTAGGTTTGGGTGGACTTTCATCAAATCTTACATTTAAGGATTCTTCAACCTTCATGGTTTCTTTATTTAGTATAACATAAGCTTTACTATTATGAGAGTAACCTAAGAAGATACATTCGGTTGATTTAGGATCACATTTGGTTAAGTAATCTTTAGTGTTAAGCAAGAAACATTTACTACCAAAGACTCTAAAGTGTTCTAGCGTAGGCTTTTTGCCTCGAAGTAACTCGTATGGAGTTTTACCTAAGAATGGTCTAATTAGGACACGGTTAAGTATATAGGTTGATGTGTCGATGGCATTGCACCAAAATTTTTGGGGAATAGATTACTCATTAATCATGGTGCGACTCATTTCTTGTAGGGTTCTATTTTCCTCTCAACTACCCCATTTGATTGTGGAATGCGAGGAGCCGAGAAATTGTGAATAATACCATTAGCATCACAAAGAGCTCCAAATTGCACTTCATTATCAAATTCCCTACCATGATCCATTTTAATTGACACGATAGGACTTCCTGGTTGTCTTTGGATTTTCTTACTCAATATTTCTAAGTGATTGAATGTTTCAGTTTTATTCTTTAGAAATTTAGTCCATGTGTACCTAGAGTAATCATCCACTATAACCAAAGTATAGAAGTTACCTCCATAACTTTGAATAGCGGATGGACCAAATAAATCCATATGAAGTAGTTCTAGATGCTTAGTAGTAGAAACCATATTTTTAGCTTTATGACTAGCATGGACTTGCTTTCCTACGTTACAAGCATCATAAAAATGATGTTCGTATTTTAATTTGGGTAGGTCTCTTACTAGTTCTTTAGATGATAGCGATTGAAGAAGTCGCATATTGGCGTGACCCAATCTTCGATATCATAAAGTCGAAGCATCATCCATAGAGGTAAGATAAAGTTTTTCTTTTGGTTCATTACCGATTTTAATGACATAGACTCCATGTTTTCTAATGCCTCTTCCTATAGTAATACCGTTTTTCAATATTTTACTACCGGTTTCACTAAAAAGTACGTTGCACTTTTTATCACATATTTGTCCTATACTTAGAAGATTGAAGTTTAGGTTTTCTACGTGACAAACATCGTTAATGGTTAAGGATTTGTGAGAAATTGTACCTTTACCGATGATTTTTCTCTTGCTATTACCAAACACCACATTTCCTCCATTGAAGGATTCGTATGTGGAAAACAAGTCTTTGTTACTGGTCATGTGCCTCGTGCACCCGCTATCCTTGATCCATTCATCCGGATCTAGGTCGACCTTTAAGTACACCTAAGAAAATAATTAACTCAAAAGTTTGGTCCCCATTTGTTTATGGGTCCATTAGTGTTATACAATTCATTCATGTTAGGCATATATGAAAAATGTGAGAAAGCATTCCACGGTGTAAAGTTTTGAAATGGAAAACCGTTTTGTACATTAGGATTCCATCCCATTTGATGGTGGTTACTACTCGGATAAACATTATTTGGTCTTCTTATAAATTTGTTTGGTTTAGAAAACGATGGATCTTTGTTTTTCATAAAACTTTGATTTTGTTTTGGTGGAGGTGGTTGTTTGACATTTCTAATAGTAACATGGGTTGGTTTATTCTTATTAACAATAACAAAGTTGGTTCTAGATGATGTAGTTACATTATTTCTACTGTTTGCTGGTACAGACCCACAAATCCCTGGATTTGTACTAGACGGTTCATTTTTCAAGGGATCCGTGACTACAGTAGCTTGTTTTTCAATTGCTTTAACGAATTGTGTTTCTTTAATCTCGCTAGTTGATGCATTAAGTTCCTGAATACCTAGACCCTTTTGATTATTTCCCGTTTTAACACTATCAAGTATTATATCAAGAGTATTAGTACTCATTCTAGCAATCTTGGAATCAAGATTATCAACTAACGTTTGAAGTTGAACACAGAGCTCACATTCACCATCTACTTTCTTCCCCTTTTCTAAAGTTTTAATTTATCTTTTAACTCAATGACTTCCTTTTCTAAACGTTCATTTTTGTTTTTCAAAATCTTATTTTTGTTAATTACTTTTAGACTAATTTTGCAAAGTTTATCATATTCACGATGCAATGATTCATCATCTAATGATGAGCTACTATAATAAAGAGATTCGAGACATACCTCGTTTGAGTCATTTGCCATGAGACAAATGTCTTCGTTCTCCTCCTCACTCATTCCCCACGAACCACTTACGAACGCCTTTTGTTCGTCACGTTTGGGACACTCACTAATGAAGTGATTAGGGTCCCCACATTTAAAACATGTGCGTTCGTCCTTTGCTTTCTTGTCATCATTGCCTTTCCGGAACCCCTTCTTGTCGTCATATGGTTTCTTGACATATCTTCCTTTTCTTCTAAAGAACTTCTTGAAATCCCTTACCGCCATGGCATACTCTTCGTCATCACCTTTCGAAGAAGAGGTTTCTTCATCGCTTGAGAACTTCTTAGATTTTAAGGCAAGATATTTGTGTTTCTCTTTCTTTTCTTTTGAGGCTTCGGAGTCTTTAGCAAGGAAAAGCTCATAGACCTTTAGATTGCCTATGAGTTCGTCGAGAGTGAGGATTGACAAGTCTTTGGATTCTTCGATGGCTGTCACCTTTGATCTCCACTTAGATGGAAGCGCCCTTAGATAACTCCTGACATGATTACGACTAGAAAAAGACTCATCAAGTGCTTGTAATGAAGTAATGATAGTATTAAATTTAGCAAAAGAATTATCTATACTATCCTCATCCGATATTGAAAATTATTCATATTGTTGAACAAATAAATCTATTTTTTTTATTTTTAACTTGTTGATTTCCTTGGTGAGTTACAACTAAAGAATTCTAAATTTCTTTAAAGGTTTTAAGCATAGAAATTCTTTCAAATTCCTTTTTGGGTAAAGCATTATATAAAACCATTTTTGCTTCACTATTTTTGGAAAGCTTTTTCTTTTGATCGTCGGTGAGGCGATCACGAGGGATGTTTATTTCGTTGCCGGTTTTATCATATTTTGTAGTGGCTTGAAAGTCACCTTCAACAATGATGTACCAAAGATCAATATCTTTTGACTTCACATAAGTTTCAAATCTATTCTTCCAATAAATAAAACCATTTGTTTCAAGTAGTGTAGGTCGTTGCATAGATTGCCCTTCTTTATAATTTTCAAAACTCATTGTGATCGAAAAGTTTTTAAAATACAATTTACTTTAAAACTTTTGTAAACCTTGCTCTTGATGCCAATTGTGGAAAACTAGAAGGGGGGGGGGTTGAATAGTTTTGCCGATTTTAAGTTTAGTTTCAAAAACTTTAGATTCGATCTTATGTGAATTCGTATGGATGGATAGAAAGTATAAAGCAATAAGTAAAGTAAATAATGAAAGCAAGTAAAGTAAAGGATAGAGAGTAGTGAGACAAGTGATTTTTAGTGGTTCAGCTACAAGGACACCTTTTTTGCCCTACTTCACTCCCCGAGTTCCCCACTCGAGAGTTCAAGCACTATGTCAACAAGCTCCTTCAACACGGCGGAGAAACCTCACAACGTAGCTTACACTTTATCCGGTACAAAGCTAAATACCGAGTCCTTAACACGGCGGACCAAACCAACACAACTATAACACAACAACTATGTGAAATATGAAATACAAGATCTTGCTACAGAAATCTTGCGGAGGAACAAATCAATCAAGGACCCCTTGCTTGGATGACTTGTAGTATCTCGTGATCTCGCCTTTGAGAAGGACCTATATGAGAATCACAACAAAAGAAAGAAGAACTACTAGATAGATCAAGAGATCTGAGATTAGAAGAGAGAAGTAATATATAAGAGAGTTTGTAAGAAAAGGGGTGAGTAACAATGAAGAAATGGCTCACTATTTATAGGCAAAAAACTCTACTACGGATCCCTCACTTGGGTGATCCGTCCAGTGCAATCCAAGGGACCCGAAAATCTGGGTTGTACCAGTCCAGGTTTTGGGTTGCAAACCGGGTCATGCGTCATGGGTATGAGCCTTGGGTACCCAACAAGGTACAATGTATCTAGACATTGGGTCATAGGTCTTGGGTTATGGGTTATGGATTTGCTCCATGGGTATGGGTCATGGGTCTTGGATAATATCCATCCTATTAAACTATTACAATAAATGAATTAATACAACATTTTATGTAAATGACCAAATGTATATATACTTTACAAAAATAACATGTATTCTTATAATTTTACTTATGATAACTTTATATTTGTTATCAACAAAACACAAAGAGATCGCTAAATATGAATAAATGTTTTTACGGTTTATTTGTATTAACAAATGGAATGCAAGTAGGATCTGTTGAATCATGGGTTCATGCATGTTACTTGCTTAAGACTTGGGTAGAAACTTACAGACACCACATCCAGCCAATAAATGGTTATCAACATTGGAAAAAGTCGCAAGTGCCTACAATCATTCTTCCACCTAAACATCATAAACCATTAGGTAGGCCATGAAAGAAAAGAACTAGGGCTTTTACTGAAAATGATGATAGTGACAAAACCAGTAAGTTGTCACAGTCAAGTAGGAGTGTAGTTTGTGGTATATGTGGCAATGCTAGACACAACAAGAAAACATGTCTTGGGCAAGGAGGTGTAACAGGAAGTCAAGGCAGTACACAACAGTTTCAAAAAACAGGTTCATCCCAGCCAAAAGTTACAGCAAAGAAGAAGGCAAAGGTTATAGGTCACAACTTTGAAGCAAATGAAAACCTCAGTTTCAAACTGATGCTCAATCTCAAGGTGATTTTCAACCAAGTGTGGTCCAGTCTCAATCTTGAATTCAAGTTGATGCTGCTTCTAGTGGGTCTTCAAAACAATTTTGGACTAGGAACAAGATTATAGCAGCAAAGTTGTCTTCACCACAAAAAATGTTGGTTAAGCATTTGAAAGCCAATGTTTCCATCGAATATGTATTCCCCTAAACATTATTTGCTGCCTTTAAACAATGTCTGTTTCTAAACTTTGTAGACTATAAAATTTTATGCATTTGGAAATATATCCATTTGCATTATGTATGAAATCATGTGATGTTAGTCTATAGGAAAAATTGTGTTTTAAATGTATTGATTTGCCACTTTACTCATTTCTACATATTGTTACAAGTTCATACGCATATTAAATATTGACTTTTACAAAGTCAATTACTGTTCACCCATCTTTGATACTTCATACGTCTTTGATATTTGGATCTGTGTTTGTTGGATCTGTGTTTTGAGTTGGATACTGTTATTCTATTATCACAAACAGCAATGAAGAATCAAAAATGGATGAAAAACACAATATCAAGTTTATGTTGATACTCAAAGGTGGTGTCTATTCATCCATCTCTGATCATTCATCCATCTTTGATACTCGTATCTGTGTTATGAGTTTGATCATTTTACTAGGGTGTGGTTTGAATTGGATAATATTTTTCTGGCAACTGATGTGGGTTTGATCATTTATTGGGGCAAGGACCAAGTATTAAAGGCATAACATTAAAAGGACTAAACCATAAAAGTAATATTATTAGTACTGTACAAGGAACAAAGTACATTAACCCATGACTTTTTAGAAGTCAACCAACACCACAAGACTAATCATAGACACCCTACCACCGATTCAAAACGTAAAAAACCACTGACTTTGTAAACCCACTAAATAAACCATAGACAAACGAAAATGATCAGTATCCACGAGAAAACACAGAAGTTCCTGAAACGGCATATTTTCTCCTTCTCAGGAAGGAGTTCAGCTAGGGTTTCTTGTTGACCAGCCTTTAGCTCGTTGGCCTTGGCGACTGCGTTGACAGCCTCCATTGTCTCACCAATGAGGGCTGCTTGGCATTCTTGTAATGCCGCCTCATTGTGGTGAATGTGCCTCTGCAAGTATAGGATCACCTCCATTGCTCTCGTTGTCAATGGTGATCCAACCACCCATTTATCAGACATCTAGATCCCTAAAAAGCATAAATCAAACGTTGAAAAACACTTAAAAGCTTAAACCAAGATTAAACTATAAACATAACATGTTAAATTTAAAAAAAAAAAAGTATTATATATAAATACTAGACAACCTCAACTGGACAAGCATAGTAACGCCTGCCAACGTTTACATTGTTCCAGCATGTCTTTACCATCGCCCGCCTACCACAACCACAACGTACCATTATTACTATTTGATCGGAATTATTAACGATAAGATTTACTTTTACTATTTGATCGGGATGAGTGGTGAATAAGATTTGCTTTTATTATCCACTAATCACTGTAGCACCCACAGAAAAAGATTAAACCACACACGGTTTGATTAAAATATAGAAATAAGGAAATGACATTTGTGCCCTTGGACTAAAGACAAAGTGAACGCCGACTAACGTGGTTGACTAACAGAAAACTGGTCAAGGGACTAGTTTAGCCTCAAAAACTTGGAAAAATGACCTCTGACAATGAAAATGGCATATTTTGGTTCAGTACGTCATTATTGGACAAGTTTAGGGACCAACAGTGTATTTTAGTCTAGAATTTAATATATGCATCCACTATAACTATAACCTCCCTTAAGACAAAAGTTCCATACGAAACAACATTTATCTAAGGAACAAATCACAACATCTTAGCCATCCATCCTCCTTCCATCCAACGGTTTAGATTAATCCCTCTTTTAAAATAAAAATACAATTAAGGGTATTATAGTCTTTTCACTTTTATCACGTAACACACACACACCTCATTCACTCATTCATTTTTCGTTTAACACACACACTCATTCACTCAACCGGTCTCATCACCCCCAAATTCTCTCTGTCTCGTCACCCCTAAATTACAATCTCAACCGCTCTCATCACCGGAAACCATCGCCAAATTAGATCTCAAATGTTGTCAATCACTCTCAACCGCTCTAAAATGGACATTCATCAAGAAATAGAAGCATCTAAACAAAAAACTAAATCAGATTCCGGTATATTTTTAATTATATGTCATGTCATTTTTCAATATCTGTTAGATTTTACTTTAATTTTATCTTTTATTTGTTAGTTTGTTAGGTTACTGATTTTGTTTTGATTGTTATAATGAATGACGTCATGATTGATTTTTAGGGTTAGGTTTTTGATTTTTGATTGAAATGTGTATTGACTTTGTAGTTTAGGTTAGGTTAGGTTAGATTTTTAGGTTTTGTTTTGATTGTTGTCTATTGAATCCCATGGGATTTTAGGATGAATCTCATGTGTATTTTGAAATGTGAATCATTGAACCTGTAATTTTTGTTTTTACGGTTTACATATGGAAAGTTATTCTGGTGAAGCTGCTACAAAATGGGACTGTGGGCTGGTACCTCAGTCTAAAGAGCAATTGGACATGTTGCGGCGATTGAGATTTAAATTTGCTATGAAGATCTTGTTTCATGAGCTTAACAAGCATTCAACTAAGATGCTTGAATTAGCAAAGGAGTTTGATAAACTTCCTTCTCAAGAAAAGTGGTCCATAATTGTTGAAGCAGCTAAGAATAGGGACGCACGTGAGAAAAGCTAAGCTTTCAAGATCTTTAGAAAATATGTCAATTGTAAAGCAATTTTTAATGCAATTCTAGAACAGCCTTTATGTCAATGGTAGAAATTTTAAGACATTGTCTTTTGTTAAGTAGTACCATAACTAAATTTTTAGTGATTATGTTTTGTTAAGTAGTACCATAACTAACTAAATATTTAGTGATTATGTTTTGTTAAGTAGTACAAAGATCTTTATAATCACTTTGTTAAAATCCTTCTTTTTATGCTTTTTTGTTGTCAACTATCTTTATGTAATTTAGACAGAATCCCATCGGGATTCATTATAAATCCCATGAGATTTATATTAAATCCCATGGGATTGTCTAATAATCTCATGGGATTCATTATGAATCCTATGGGATTCATAATAAATCTGTCTTTTTTATGTTTTTTAGTTATGTGATTTACACATAATATAAATCTCGTGAGATTCATTATAAATCCTATGGGATTTAATTGAGAGTCGGGCAGCAGTATAAATGAGTATTCAACATTACTAACTTCCTCTCATTCGAGTACAACGGACAATATTAAAAAAATCGTGGCAGCACTAACCAATATTGTAACAATAGTAACAAGTATTGGCAGCACTAATAACCAAACATCAATTTGTTCAAACATGAAATGATCTAAGAATTCAAGTATTCTAAATATTCAAGTAAAGAAAAAAAAAGAACTAACAAAAAACAAGAATATAAGTAACTTGAATATTTTCAAACAACATTGGTTTCACCATCAATTGGTTTTGCCTTTCGCTTTGCCTTTGGGTTCTTCAGACAAGTTGTTTTCGTATGCAAGTTTGTCTTCTCTCCACAATGGCCACAAGGCTTCATTTGTTTCTTTTTAACTTTAAGTGCTTTTTCTCTTTCACTCTTTCGCCTTTCCATCCGTTCTGCTTCTGTAATATTTTCTTTGTTTCTTGCCTTTGTTAGATTGTTAACTATCTTTTTCATGCTGAATCCCATGTGATTTTATACAGAATACCATGGGATTTACATAACTAAAACCCTGTGATTCACACTTTTGTCATAGCATTAAACAACAAAAAACTAAATGTCAAGTAATTTCATAATCTCATGTGTTTTGATTCTGAATCCCATGGGATTCACAATGAATCCCATGGGATTAACAATGAATCCCATGAGATTCACAATGAAGACATATATTTTTTCATGTTGAATCCCATGTGATTTAACACAGAATCCCATGGGATTGAGATGACTAAAACACTATGATTCACACTTTTGTTATAGCATCACACAACTTAAAATTGAATGTCAAGTCCTTTCAAAATCTCATGTGTTTTCATGCTAAATCCCATGGGATTCACTTGGAACCCCATGGGATTCACAACGAAGACATATATTTTTTTAATGTTGAATCCCATGTGATTTAACACATAATCCCATGGGATTGGGATGACTAAAACACTATAATTCACACTTTTGTCATAGCATCACACAACTTAAAACTGAATGTCAAGTCATTTCAAAATCTCATGTGTTTTCATGCTGAAACCCATGGGATTCACTTGGAATCCCATGGGATTTTCACTTTTACAACAAAAATTAAATCTAAAGTATTTTTACCACTAATTTCTTTCACAACCTTATGTTCATCTACTGTAACTTCGATTAAATCACTTTCATCTACCGGCGGCGGTGACGGCGTTTTCTCGTCAATCGGAATAAGATGAACGTCCGAGAAGAATCAGAAGACGGTTTTATGTGATTCCACATACTCAGACCGTGGTTTGAAGATGATTCCGACGGTTTTATCTGATTCCGGCGGCGGTTTCACTGTTTGATCTGATTCCGATGCTGACGAATGCGACGGTGGTTTGATTGAAAAAACGACAGTTTGATGCGATGGTGATGAAGCTGATGGTGTTTTCATGGTGATACAGGCGGTGTTTCCATGGATTCTGGCGGTGGATGATAGAGAGAGAAAGTTGATTAGGGTTTGATGAGAGAGAAACTGGAATGTTAAATGACAGGATTTGGGATTTTTTCTTTTTGTTGTAACATGTGATTTTACTAATATGCCCCTATTTGTTATTTTCAGATGAAATCTGAACCATTGGATGAAAGAAGGTTAGATGGTTGAGATGATGTCATTTGTTCTTTGGATAGGAGGTGTTTTGCATAGATCTCACCTCATAACCTTAATGTCTTATTTTTATGATATACTTTGTAAATTGTTACGACTTAACGTTTTTTTAACCGAATTTTTTTTATAAAAGTTATTGTCCCAAAAGCAACATGTAATAGAAGAAAACAAGTCGTCATAATACTTAATCATCACTTTGTCGTCGTGGTTTCCCGCAATACTAGCTATATAATGTTCCCTGCTATTCATTTTCGTCAAAATATAATCAAAGATTCACTTTCACCGTAATCACTAGTTATTTATTAGACATTCTTTTTGTTGAGGGTAGTCCAGAAAATAATATAGCTCATCTCTTGCAAAACTGGTCTTTGGTCTTGAGGATTTGTTTCACCTCATCCAAATGCGCATGTCTCACCAATACGGAGAATGGTTTATTGGTGCGCCACACAATATACAAACACGTTACAATAAAAGATAGCGATATGTAACATATGATGAACCATTTGTCTCTAACTTTCTTTAATTGTTCCACTCGTTTGTAACAATCATAGATATGTAGTAATTGGTAACCATACAAAAAGCATACAAAATTGTATAGAAGATAACTTGAACCTCTTTTTTGAGTAAATATATGTGATTCTTTTTTTCTTCCGTTGATGCTATCTGATAAGACAAGTATTTGATGTATTCGTTGTGACCAAGATATTTTGTGACAAAATGCAACTTTGTTTTTGCCATCTTATAATTTGTATTAATGTTCAAACCTGAGGGCATTTTTTTTTTCATTTTTTACCAACTTACAAATACAGCGTAAAATAATGAATTTCTTCTCTTAATCTATTTAGGGCCCGTTTGGTTTACGTCTTTTACTTTCGGGTTTGACTTTAGACATTAAAACATGTGTTTGTTTTGAAACTTGGATTTAAAAATTGGCAACCAAACCCACTGGTCCGACGTTTTTCAAATCCGAATAAGGTACTCAGGTTTTAAGATGTTGTGGGCCTAGCTTTTGTCTCATATAGCATTATTATTATTTTATTATAAATAAAATTCTAAAATAAAGATTTAACATATAATAATATATTTTTCTCTTTTTTTATTTTATTTTATCAAATCCAAATCCAAATTTAAATCCAAATCTAAATCCAAATCCTAAACCCACCTGCAAACAAACGGGGCCCTTACTTTCAATCCGGCTAGGGCATGTTTGGCAACAAGCATTTGCGAGCATTTTAGAGAAACTATCAACTAACAATTGACGACTCAAATATAAAGTCTCTTTGACAACAAGCAACTAGCGGTTGAATTTTGTGAAAACCACTCTCATGAAGAAGCATTTTGTCCCTAAAGTTGTGGCTTTTAATTACATGTATAGACTAAGGATCAAATGAGAATAATCCTTAAAATAAGAAGCATGAGAAATAAATATAATTACACATTAGAGATGCATCAATTTGAATTAGATGCATTCCTAATCTTTTAGATGCATCATAATATATTTTCTAGCAAAAAATTAGATGCATATACATATATTAGATGCATTTCATCAAGTTAGACGAATCTTGTGTATTTTTCGTCCTCTGCGTGTCAAATTTGTTGCTAGTACTAATTCGCATCGTTTTCACTTCAAAATCACTTTTGAAACTAATTGTGATGCTTCTAAATGAATAGAGATGCATCTAATTCAAGTCGATGCGTCTCAAATATGCGATTATAGTTATTTCTCATTCTTCTCATTTTAAGTTTTCTTCTCACTGGATCCTTACCCTACATGTATATCCTAATTATTTTTTTGAACAACTCTTATGTTAATTTGGGGCCCTACATAATCGGGATCTTTAAAGATAGGCAAAAACACATGTAACTAACTATATAAATGAACAATGTCGTGAAAAATCAGGGGCTTTTAGAAATTAGAGGCCTAAAACTTTAGCTTAGTTGTTTTACCTTTTAGCCACCACAAAATAAATCTAAAATAAAAGAGTTCTACTGTTACATCAAGCAACAACTAATTTGACAAAAAAATAAGAGTTCCACGCAAGTCTCAGTAGTTTCTTGCTTTTTTTAAAAAGACATTAGCATGTCTTGTCTAAACCTATGAACACAACTTAAAGCTTCTCTTGTAAGTTTTACACACAGCCCTACTTCCTGTTCATTTATCTCTACCCACTATTCCCTCTACACACAAGCTGTGGAAAACTAGAAGGGGGGTTGAATAGTTTTACCAATTAAAACTTCCTTTTAAACTATTTAGATCGACTTATGTCAATCTATTTGGTTGTGTGTGTTGGATGTTGATAAACAAGCATATAAAGATATGTAATGAAAAGATAAGAGTAAGAAGCACAAAACCACAACGCGAGTATTTATAGTGGTTCGGCTACAAGGACACCTTCCTTGCCCTACTCCACTCCCCGAGTCACCTACTCGAGAGTTTGTAATCACTACACCAATCTCCTTATGGCGGAGAAGTCTTCACAACGTCGCTTAACCTTTTTCCGGTACAAAGCTAAATACCGAGTTCTTTCACACCAAGGCGAACCACACCTAACACAACGTCGCCTACCCTTTATACGGTGCTAGGCTAACCACCGAGTTCTTTCACACCTTAGGTGAACTACACCTTCACAACGTCGCCTACCCTTTATTAGGTACTAGGCTAAGCACCTAGTTCCATTGCAATGGAGGAACTACTACCACACTACACCAACGACTAATCCCAAAGGAGATCTACTCCTTTACAACATCATCAAGGACATCAATATCCTTGGATCTAATGCTAGTCTATCTAGTACATCAAAACACACCATATCGAATGTACATCTAAGGCACCTTTCACTAATGCCTTTGATTAGATCTACAAGACACCTTTCACTAATGTCTTTGATTAGATCTACAAGACACCTTTCACTAATGTCTTGTGTCTTCACTTCTAAGCACCTTTCACTAATGCTTCTTGTCTTGACTTCTAAGCACCTACCACAAGTGCTTATCCTATAGACGATAGATACCCTTCACTAATATCTTCGTCTTGACACTTGAGACATCTTTCACTAATGTCTTTTAACACTACGCTTCTTTGAAGAAAGAAAGAGATCATCAACAAGAGGACTTCAATAGCCTTGATGATGAGGAAGCTTGGCAACTCATGGACTTGAGCTTGCTCGACTTCAAAGGTGGTGATCTTCCCTTTAAGAGGAACCTAAAAGATCACACAAAAAACAAAACTACAAACATAGATCTCTTGGATCTAAGGTTAGTGAGATTTAACTCAGGGGAGAAAGTATGTTAGAGAGGGGTGAGATATAATGAAGAAATGGCTCACTATTTATAGAGGAAAAACCTACTGTTTCCCCGGATCCCACGGATCCCTTCCACTTGGGATCCGGCTAGCACAAAGCTAGGGATCCGTGGTCCGCTCCTCTTTGCCCATGGGTATTTTTGGTTATGGGTCATGGGTCATGGGTTGATCCATGGTTTACTTTCTAGATACAATGTACTTGGTTAAGTGGTATATATAAAACCATGGGTTATGGGTCAAAACCATTTGCTAGTATTTACCCTTTTTGTATATACTTGTATTTACCCAATTTAGCATACACTTAGTTTTTACTCATTTTGGTATACTTAGTTTAAGTATATGTTTAACCCAATATGTAAACACTAGTTGTTGTACATATGTATCTAAGTCATAAAATCACTTATACTAGTTTTAGTGTTTTATGTGAAAGCGTAAGTGTGTTATAAAACTATTAGTTCAAACCATTCACGTGTTTTATTTGTTTCCTTAAAATGATCTTTCTTTTGTTATCGACAAAACATTAGAAGATCGTAAAATATAAATAAACGTTTTTACGGCTTATTTGTATTAACAATCTCCCCCTTTTTGTTGATGACAAAACATAAGATTATTTTAAGGGAAAGCTAAAATTCGTAAACATTTGAATTTGTAGTTTTTACTTTCTTCTCCCCCTTTTTGTCGAAACAAAAAGTGTTTGAAGAAAAGCAACACATCATTTTTTTAAGAAAAAAAAACATGTGAAAGAAAAATAAAAGAAGAAATAAAGAGCAAGTAACGGGAATAGATCTCGTCTTTGCTCCCCCTTGACGAGTCCAACCTTAAGTAAGGGCGTCAAGAAACTAATTCTAATCTAGTTCATTTACAACTAACTTATGTAAAAGATTACGTCAATGTGACGGGTGTGCTCCCCCTAGATGATTGCAATATTTGCAACGGGAAGTCATGAAATTTAAATCAAATATTGCAAGTAATTATGCAATGTATTGTTTTGACACCAAGCTCCTCCTAGCTTTAGGATGTCAAATACTTTATGTGTTAATTGAATAACTGCAAAACAAGGGTTAGAAAACAAGTATAATTCACAATTTCCTGCAAATTTGATAAAGAAAAAAAAACATTCTGACTTCACGGATCCCACGGTTCCCTCCTAGTAGGGATCCGTCTATGCAATACTGAGGGATCCGTCTGCCTGATGACTAAAATCAGCAAAGGTGATATAACAAGTAATGTTATCACATAAATGAGATATGAATACATATTCTCAGAAAAATAACAAGTAGCATGTAATTCCATTTAATAAAACAAGAGTTATGATATACATGACTCTAAAAATAAGAAAATAGACAATACATGACTAGGAATTTCTAGGTTATCTAACGCTTGATGCTAGGACACCACTAAAATCTTCTAGCTCAAGTTTTGTTTAGGTTTGATCTCGTCGAAACGTTCGAGGAGATGATAGAACATGAAACGTTGGTCTTCTCGTACTTCATGTATCAAACTTTCAACATGTTGACAATGATAGCAATCTTTGTCATGGCTAGGTAGTGGTGGTGGAGAAAATAAAATGGCTTGATGCGAAGGATCAAGTGAGGCGGCTTGCAGAGCTTCAAACGATGGCGGGATTGGTGGAGGTGCATTTGAGAATGCCTCGACCAAGAATGATGGTGGTGTTAAGGAAGTGTCAACTTCCATAAGGTCGGGTGGTTGACTTTGATGATTTCTCATAATCCAAATAGGATTATATGATGGAGACGGCGAAAAGGAAGCCGGAGCAAGTGTTGACTCAACACCTTGATTTTGAATCATTATTCCTCCTAATGAGGAGAATGTTGTCGGCGGAAACGGATGAGACGGCCTAGGTGGCAAGTCCTCTAAATTGTAGAGGTGTGGTGATGATTGTGGGGATGTAAATGAGATAGCTCTAGGAGCCAATGGTGATGGTTTAGTGGAGATGATATTGTTTGGCCTAGGAGGTATGGTGGTGTTTGGCATTGGTAGTTTTGTGGGTACTATCCTTTTAGGAATTGGTTTGATTGGAAGAGGGAGAATCCTATCATTTGTTGGCTTGACCGGAGATGTTTCGGTTGAAGAGATTTCGTGTATAACACGGGCCCTTTTCGTGGGTGGTTCTTTGGTGGATAAGTTACTACTTGGGGTTTTTCTCATGATGAAATGATTTCAAGAGCTGAAAGTTAGAGTGAGAGTGATGACTATGGAGGTCCTAAAAAGGTGGTTTATAAACTAAGAGTTTTGGCAAGTGCATTTAAGCTTTAAGCCACTAGGATTCATTGGAATGTGATGATTGACATGCACAAGAGTCAACTTCAGAAGATGGACTGATCTAGGAACTCATTTAAGATGAGATGGAGTGTTTCAGTTAGGAAGATGAGTTGAAATGATTGTTTTAGCAAGACTTGACCTATACTGTCATCCGGATCCCACGGTTCCTTTCTCATAGGGATCCGTATAGGCTAATCCTAGGGATCCGGCTATCAGCAGCTATGAAAAAGTGGAAATGATGTTTCTAAGATCTAAGACCTATAATGTCTTGAGTGTTTCAGTCTTCCTAAGTGTCTTAAATGAAGGGGTGCTTAAGTACTTGAAAGTGGTGAGTGATGTAGCTAATGATTGTCTTTTATGGAAGGATTTGGAACTTTCATGAGTACCAATGAGTGTTCAAGGATGACACTAAAGATGAGAGTGTTTAATTGAAGCTAAGTGATCCTAGAGATCAGGTGGTGACTTAGGATTGTGTTTTGGAAAATATCCTAATGGTTTTGAGATGGAGAAAAGAATTTGATCAACTTTGATCAATTTTGAGGTGAGGTTGATTAATGATCAATATTGTCATAATCGAAAGATTTCTATCCTAGTTGTGAGGGATCAAGTTTAAAATGAAATGTGAGTTTTGAGAGCGAAAGAGTGATGGATTAAAACAAAGTGATAGATCTATGAATATCTTAGAGTGTGTTCTATGTGAGTTGGAATGAGTAGGGAAGATCAACCTATCTTGATAAAGTCTTAATCTACCTTAAGGCACTATGTTTAGCTTAGTGTGAAGTGTTCTAAGGATGTGTTTGACATATAATGCTTGCAATTGCATTTTCTGTTTTCCCGGATCCCACGGTTCCCTAGATGTAGGGATCCGTTTAGTACAACATTTGGGATCCGTCTATCTGCTAGACAGAACCTTTACTAAAGGTATGCAATGATCTTTGACAATGCATTATATTCCAAGTTTTGTTTAAAGGAGTTCTAAAACTAGGATATCAAATGTAAGATGTTTTATTTCATGAAAGAGATAGGATTACATTGATAAATAATGAGTAGAGTAGAATTGATCCTATTTGACTATTCTAGGTTCCTTGAGTGTCTTCACTAGGAGGATCATTATGTGATTGATGGGTATTGGTGGAATCATGAATGAAGAAAGTCTTCATGAGAGATATGTTTAGCGGTTCCATCATCTTGTTCACAAGTACGTACAACGGACTTTGAAATTGAGGATGGAAGTGCATAACATTGTGATAGAGGCGTGTCAAGAACATTCCATAAGGGATGAGTTTATTCTTGGAGCCTTGAAGATTTGCAATTCGCCTTGCGAAGAAGTAGGCGAGATTGTATGGTTGTTGTGTTAGCAAACAGTACAACATGTGAGCACAACAAGCGGGAAGAATATCTCGATTTCCCCTAAGACTCCAAACATTTTCACGTAGAATGAGAGCGACAGGCTTGTACTCTTCTCGGATATCCCGTGTATGGATAATGTTTGGATTGGAGTAATATGGTCGAGGTTTGCATATCATGCGCGTTAAATCTTCCGGAGAGGGTATGTGTGAACAATATGGACTATTTTCTTCACGAAAGTTGAAGAGAGAATCAAGAGACCAATCTTCGGTGAAGGCACATTGTCCATGGTTTGGAATTCGGAGGATGTGAGCAAGATGCCCAAGGCTTAAAGTGAATTTTTAGTTTTTGATATAAAACCAAAGAGATAGAGAGCGATCCTCGTTACGAACGAGTTCCACTTGACGGAAGAATTCCATTATGAACCTTGGACATATCTTCTCATTGATTTCAAGAAGACATTCTAGTCCTATGGCTCGGAAGGAGGTATTGATACCTTCTTCGAATTGTAGAGAGGTGTCTACAATACGTCCTTCATGGAAGTGACGGTTTTCGAGATTATTGAACCCACGGACATGATTGCCAGGTGTGTTGGGCTCAAGGGAGATGTTCGGGGTGTAGACGCTAGTGAGTGAAAAATCAAACTCGTATTCATGCGTCATAGTTGAACGTATAGAGGTGAAGGGTTAAAAGGAGGTGATGTTTATGATCAACCTATAAAAATCTAACGTTTTTACTAGATTTTATTAACAATGGTTGTTGGAATCACTCCTAAACTGTATTTCAAGTATTTATATTTCATATGTAATAGATAGCTTATTATGGCCTTTATGTTTGTTTAAGGTTTAGCTTATGTAGAAGGCCCATAAGCTTAGGCCCAAACCCATATAAGAAAGGATGGGAACTAGGAGTGTTGCCCTAGCTTCCCTCCTATAAATACCCTTGTAAACCCTCATTTGAGGGTTGGTTGTTCAAGTTTTCTTTCTTTCACATATGCCTACGCATAACCGGTCTTATTATTGTTTGTGTGTGTGTTAGATCTTGTTCAATCGCCTTATCTCTTTCTATATTACTTGTGTTTGTAAAACTAGTGACCTAACAGTGGTATCAATCGCCTACTAGTTGGGTGAATCGTGTTTGTTTTTGAAGTGGGTTTCGGTCCTACGCCTAAAACGCACCTTGATACTTTGGTTCGCTTAAAAACTTGTTTTTTACACTTTTTAATCCAAGATTCTTGTACTTTCAACGTTTTAAGGTGTTAAAATACTTGTTTTTGAAAAAAAGTTTCAACCTTTACGCGTGGATATACGTTTGTAAGCTTGTTTTTGTTCTTGGGTGTCGTTCTACGCGTAACCCGTTTAGCCGTTTTGGTACATCAAGTTTCACACTTTTGTGTTCTTTTGGTACTATTGAAGCTATTCCATAACAAAAATCTGGTTTAGAAACACATTTGGGCAAAATCAAAATTACGAGTAATCCTACGCGTATTGAAACCCTAAAATTACGCGTAAGATTATCCTTGGGTTAATCTTCATTTTCGTGGTTTATTCCGTGTTTTCTTACTTGGATAAGTCTGAAAATACGTCGACTTTGGATATCTTTTGCACTGTGATAGTGTAAAAGATCATTTGGGCAAAAACCCTAAACTTACGCATAAGCATAAGCTTACGCGTAGAAATCATACGCATAAGATTCACTTTACGCGTAAACTTAGTTCTACGGATAAGGTAATCCTACGCCTAACTTTCTACGCCTAACTTTTGTCTACGCATAACTTTAGTGTTTTTCCTACTTACGCGTAAGCTAAAACCTACGCGTAACTCCTTATTGTTACGCGTAACTTTGGTGTTTTTACGCATAAGTGCTACTTGGTTCTTGTCTTTTCTACGCCTAAGGACACTTCATCAACAAAGGTTCATTCGACTACAAAGATCCATTTTTACTACACAAGTTTATCAACATGTCTCAACCACCATACTCTAACTATTTCCCTCACACTTATAATCATCAACAACAACAACAATTAACTCCACAACATCAACAATGGAATCAACAACAAGCTATTTATCAACAACAATTTAATCAGCAACATACTCCACAAATTGGTGCAATTCCACCACCACAAATGGTTGAAACACCACCAAGCCTTCAAGTTCAATCCTACACAAATGATTTCAATCAACATCCATCAAGGAACACTATGAAGGAACCCACTTGGTTTGCAAAGATGTGTGAAGCTTTAAGCAGCCAATAATCAATTCATGAAGCTGGATCACTTGATAGACCTCCAATGCTCACTCCAGGAAACTAGGATCAATGGGTGATAAGGTTCTTTAGGTTTTGTGATCTGAAGAAGCCACATGGAAAGTTCTTAAAGAAGGTTATCTTGGAAGGTCCATTTGAGATGCCTACTGTCATTGTACCCGGAGATCCAACTGATGTTCCACCAAGAGATGAACAAACCAACATTGCTACTGTTGCAGATCTAAATGCTACAGAACTTCTACACTATGAAGCTGATGAACTTGCAATGGAATACATCCTCTTAGGATTACCAAACCCAATTCTTCGTAGTGTTGATGCTCAAAAGACTGCACAAAAAATGTGGGATCATATTCGTCTTCTTATGGAAGGATCCGTACTCAATCAGGAGGATTTGGAATCTAAAATTTACTTGGCTTATGAACACTTCATGATTGAACCCGGAGAGACACTAGAGTCCTATCATCATCGATTTTCAGACATCATCAATGATTTGGATAAACACAACATCATCATGCCAAGAATTGCAGTAAATACTAAGTTCCTGAGTAGTCTTGGTCCTGAATGGGAGAAGTATGTCATTTTTCTCCTTCAAGCGAAGAATATGCATCTATCTACTTATGGATTGTTGTACGATTACTTGAAGCCTCATGAAAAGGAAGTTGATCGGGAAAGGATTCTCCGTGCTCAAATTGCTAAACAGTCACATCCGGATAATCAACAACTTGCCTTGTATGCTCAACAGAATTATCCCTCTAAACCAGCAACTCAACCAACTGCTTCAAACACACCTTCACAGCAACAACCTCAACAAAATCAATTGGTTCCATACAGCAACAATGCTCAAGCATATGTCAGTGAAGCGACTGAGGAAATCGATCCATTCGAAGCATTGCAACAAGGATTTGTGATGATTGCTAATGCTTTTGGCCGTTACACCAACAAATCTAACAATCGTATTCGTTCCTCATCTAACACACGGACTCAAGCTATTGTGAACAATGGACGTGTTGAAGTTCAGAATCGTGATTATGGTCGTCAGATGGGCGGTGGTCAAGGGTTTAATGCTGTGGGTAGGAATAACAACAGAGCTCAAGTGGTGGAACAGGGAAATGCTCAGAATCGGTTAAATGGTCTTAGATGCTACAACTGCAATGAGAAGGGACACCTGGCTAATGCATGCCCAAAGCCAAGAACTAGGGGCAGTGATTATTTCAAAGAGGCTTTACTTTTGGCTCTTAAGGATGAAGCTGGTGGATCTCTCACAGACAAAGAACAGAGCTTTATGGCATATGCAGACTCAGATGATGATATGGAGGACTTGCAGGCCAATGCAGCTGTTATGTTGATGGCTAATATGCAAGAGTTACACATGAGTGAAACAGGCCCAGTGTATGACACTGATGGCTTGTCTCAGGTACCCGAACAAACCATCATCATATCTGAACTAATATCTCCGTCAATATCTGAATCCGGCACGACTCAGAATGTTCAAAATGAGTCATCTACATCTCATTCTGCCGATTTTCAAATAAACCCCGTAGTCACATTTGACGATCAAGATGACCTTATGGCTTCCCTTGATAATCAAATTGACTCCGTAGTTATACTTGAGGATCTAAATAATGATCATGTTGTGACTCACGTTGAACACGATGAACCTTTGCCTCATCCAGATCTTGTTCTGTTACTTAAAGACCAACAATCCCAAATTGCTGAATGTGTTGCATTAAATCAAACCTTAAAAAGTAAAAATGCACTGCTAACCAAGGATTTTGAATGCTTACAAATGCAACTCAACTTTTTCAAAACTCAAGAAAACCGTGAAAAAGGTTTTGAAGCCGCTTTTGCAAAATCTCATCAAAAGGAAAAATATTTAGAGAGACAGATGCGTGATCTAGCCGCCTCGAAGAATGCTTTGTTGTCTGAATTAGAACAACTGAAACATGAACATAAAAAGCAAATTAACGCTCTCACCTTGGAAAATCAAAAAGATAAGGCTGAGTTGTTAACTTGTCAAAAACAGTTCTCCGCATACAAAAAGCATTCAACGAATCGGGTAGATGACCTTCTTGAAGAAATTATCGGCTTGCAAAACAAACTTAAAGAGTTTAAAACTGTTTTTTACAAACATGGTGAATCAGTAACAGCTATTGAAAAGTTTACCTTAAAACCCAATCCAAAAGGACATGGAAAAAATCTAGCTGATTACAAACCAAAGCTTTCACTAAAAACATTCAAACCAACTCCTGAAGTTTCCAGTGCAGAATACAAAATTGATAATACTGTTATGAGTGTTGTTGAACATCATCGTCAAGAGGAATTAGATGCAGAAGAAGAGAGTCGATCAAAATTAAAAAATGTTGTTTACAACAAACCTTTTAATTATAAAAACGCGGTCACTTTCGTCACACCAACGGATTCTTCTAACACACCAAGGGTTATCATCAAAACACCTGAGTCTTCTAATGTTAATCCCAAAACAAATTATGCACAAACTTATGGTCCTTTACCTTCAATTAGTGAAGTAAACTCAAAACCTGAAAATCAAAATATTCTTAGATATTTTGACATTTTCATGGCTGACCTCAAAATTTTACAACATGAGATAGAATATCGTTCTGAAATCAAAATTGAACACTTTCAATCGCCTCTGGCGCGAGAACAAAGAGACATTTTTCAGAAAAATCTTTTACCTAATGTTAAAAACTTGGAAAGTTGTGCATTAGCCTGGAAACGGGATTTTCATAAGGAACTTGGAACTATGAAGGTCGTTTTCGAGAAAACAGAAACATCTATTTCCAATACTAAACGTAAAAAGAAACTTTTGAGAAAAGATGTTGATCGACTCTTGGAAGATGTTATCTGTGCTGATATCCATAATGTTGTGTTATTCTATTCTTTGCCACATGCATCTGATTATATCTCTGCTGATATTGTTGAAAATGTTGTAACTGTTGAGAACACCGATAATGTGCTTCAGATCGAGTCTTTAAAAGCTGAAAATAAACGATTAATCAACGAAATTTACAATGCCAAACGTCGTCTTCATTGGTGTGGAAAAGATATTCACAATCATCAACTTAGTTTTCAAAAGAAAATCGCTCAGTTGAGTGAAAAATCTTCTGATCCTAAAATTGAGCAACTGGATGATCAAAACGTGTCTTTGAAAAGTCAAATCTCAAAATATGAACAAGAACTTTCAAAAGTTAAACAGGAATATGGCATCGATTTGCTCAATAAGACTCGTCATGAAGCATCAAACGAACTTGATCACTATCTTGCTCACACTAGAGAAGTCATGAATTTTGCTGGTAATATTCGTTCTGAAAATCAAGATCTGATTCACACTATCTCTAAGTTACGGGAAATGTTAGGAAAGTATGAACAACTTCCGCCCACAGTGATTAAGAGAATAGCACCAGTCACACTTAGTAATCGTGAACCTAGAATTCCCACTGCCAAATCACAAGTTGCTAATGTGTTTCCCTCTACTGAAACAGGAATAGTTGCATCTTTTCCAAACATCCACACTTCACAGCCTAGGAGCACTAAATCGAAGAATAGGAAGTTGCGACCTAAGAAAAGATCAATAAGGAATGCTAAAGTAGAAGAACACCCTAGGACTCTGAATAAAACTCATGTTGCTTCCACTATAGATGTTACGTCTGGCAAATGTAATAGAAATAGTGATGTAACGAATGCTAAACCGTTAAGTACTTTTGATATTCAGTCTGATGCACCTTGTGTTATTTGTCGGAAGAGTATGAATTCTGATTGTCATGACAAATGTGTTGCTAAAGCTATAATCTCTCGATTACGGAATCCTAAGAATCGGAATATCTCTAGGCCCACTAATCATTCTAAGTCTGTGCTTGGTAGACCGCCTTCTTTAGATTCTAAGGCAAACTTTGCTGTCACTGTAGCTCCTGCTTCACCTCCTAAGAATGTAGTACCACCTAGTGCATTCACTAAGACGAAAGCAAAGAGTAGTTATAGATGGCAGAAATGGATATATAACACACTAGGATTTAAATGGATGCCTAAAATTCTTAATGAGTGTATGTCTAATATACCTGCTTCGGAACCCTCTAACATTTCGGGTTCCACATCTACTTCTATTCCATCTGTGTCGTCTGTGTGTAATGCAGGTGATACATATCATTCTCTGGATTGTTGATAGCGGATGTTCCCGACACATGACAGGCAACCTTAAACTGTTATCAAACTTTATTGCAAAGTTCATTGGCACTGTCAGGTTCGGGAATGATCACTTCGCAGCTATCATGGGCTACGGAGACTATGTTAATGGGAACATCGAAATCAGCAGGGTTTACTATGTGGAAGGCCTCGGTCACAATCTGTTTTCAGTAGGTCAATTTTGTGATGGAGATTTGGAGGTTGCGTTCAGGGAGAAAACTTGTTTCATTCGTGATCTACAAGGAAATGACCTTATGTCTGGCTCGCGTAATTCTAGTCTCTACACTATCTCTATGCAAGACATGGTTGCCTCCTCTCCCATCTGCTTACTTTCAAAGGCAACATCTACAAAATCCTGGCTATGGCACCGTCGTCTCTCACATCTAAACTTTCAAACCATCACCAACCTTGCTCGACACAAACTAGTTAAAGGACTCCCACGATTCCGCTATTCAAAAGATCACCTTTGCTCAGCCTGTGAACAAGGGAAAAGCACTCGTGCTCATTTTCCTTCAAAGGTGGAACACAGCTCTCAGCATGTGCTTCATCTTCTTCACATGGATTTGTGTGGCCCGATGCGCGTGCAAACGATCAATGGCAAACGCTACATCTTAGTAATTGTTGATGACTACTCACGATGGACTTGGGTCTACTTTCTTCGAAGCAAAGACCAAGCTCCACAAATGATCATCACCTTTCTCACAAAAATACAGGTTCAGCTCCGCAATACCGTCAGGATAATCAGAACAGACAAAGAAACTGAATTTGTGAACAAAACCCTTCGTGAATTCTATGAGAAAGTGGGAATTCAGCATCAAACATCTATTGCACGTACACCTGAACAAAACGGAGTTGTTGAAAGACGAAACCGAACGTTAGTGGAAGCTGTAAGAACAATGTTAATCAATGCTAAACTTCCATATTACTTATGGGCAGAAGCTGTATCTACTGCATGCTATACTCAAAACCGTTCTATGATCACAAAACACCACAACAAAACACCTTTCGAGCTTGTCCACAACTATAAACCGAACCTCAAACACTTTCATGTATTTGGATCCCTTTGCTATCCGAATAATGATCGTGATGATTTTGGAAAGCTCAAAGCCAAAGCTGATATTGGAGTCTTTATTGGATACTGTGACAATTTTAAAGGTTTCCGAATCTGGAATCGTCGAACTAAGGAGGTAATGGAAACGATTCATGCTCATTTTGATGAACTCACGGAAATGGCTTCTGAGTATAACAGCTTAGAACCCGGTCACAACCGTTTAAACTTCCCTCAACCCCCATCATCAGCTGAACAAAGCCCCCAGCTAACTCGTCAACAAATGGAAAGGTTATTTGCTCCTCTGTTCTGTGACGATATTGATGAACGTGCTCCAGGTGTATCTGCTGTTTCCGCTGCACAACCTGATAATATTCCTATACCTGATACACCTGCTACAACAACTACTGTTGAAGATGCACCTACACTAGTTGACTCCAACACAACAGTTGAACACACCGCTTCCAACAATGATGAACCAGCTGATGATATTCTGAATGAAGTACCCCCACCTGCAGATTTTGATCAAAATGCGTTCTTTAACCCGTTTGCTAATGAGACTGCTGCACCAGATGTCGCGGAATCTTCAACAAACCATTTGAATCCTCAGAATCTGCACAATGTATACCAACATCAACCCTCTACACATCGATGGACAAAAGACCATCCTCTGGCTAACATTATTGGCAACCCGAATCAACCAGTCGTTACGAGACAACGTCTTCACACAGATGGTGAACATTGCATTTATGCACTCACTGTCTGCCAATCTGAGCCTAAAAACATTAAAGACGCAATGACAAAAGACAACTGGATTGATTCCATGCAGGAAGAACTTAACCAATTCAAACGTCTTGAAGTATGGGAACTGGTTGAAAGACCAACAGGGGTCTACGTCATTGGTCTAAAATGGATTTGGAAAAACAAATTGGATGCTGAAGGGAACGTCATCCAAAACAAGTCACGTCTAGTTGCTAAGGGTTATCGTCAGAAAGAGGGAATCGACTTTGAAGAATCTTTTGCTCCGGTTGCTCGTCTTGAGGCTGTTCGGATATTTCTCGCGTTCGCAGCTCATATGAATATGACGGTCTATCAAATGGATGTCAAAACGGCGTTTCTCAATGGACAACTTAAAGAAACGGTTTATGTCAGCCAACCAGATGGATTCATTGATCCAGAGTGCCCGAACCATGTCTACAAACTGAACAAAGCTCTTTATGGTCTCAAACAAGCCCCTCGGGCATGGTACGATAAGCTATCATCTTTCCTCATTGCCAATAATTTCACCAAAGGCTCGGTTGACCCAACTCTTTTTATACAATATCACGGGGCACATATCTTAATTGTTCAAATTTACGTGGATGACATCATTTTTGGGTCTACACATAAAAAGTTTTCAACCGCTTTTGCAAAACTAATGAAGAAAAATTCTGAAATGTCCATGATGGGTGAACTCAAGTTCTTTCTAGGACTGCAAGTTCATCAATCACCCCGTGGTATTTTCTTGAGTCAGTCCAAATATTCCCTTGAATTGTTAAACAAGTTTGGAATGAAAACCTGTGATACTTATGCCACACCAATGACTCATACCAAGAAGCTAGACGCTGATTTACATGGGAAATTAGTTGACCCTACCAAATACCGAAGTATTATTGGGTCCCTCATGTATCTAACAGCTAGCAGACCTGATATTGTCTTTGCCGTTTATCTATGCTCCCGTTATCAGTCGCGACCAACTGAAACCCACCTCTCCGAGGCTAAAAGAATCCTCCGATACATCAAGGGAACCATTAACTTGGGGATCTGGTATCCGAAGGATTCTGGTTTTGAACTAATCGCTTTTTCAGACGCTGACCACGCAGGATGCTTAGACTCAAGGAAAAGTACTTCAGGAGCTCTACAATTTCTTGGTGATAAACTGGTGTCTTCGCAATCAAAGAAGCAGGATTGTACATCGCTGTCATCAACCGAAGCAGAATATGTAGCCATGTCCGCATGTTGTGCTCAAGTCATCTGGATGAGAACACAACTCAAAGACTATGGTTACGTATTCGACAGAATCCCGATGTACTGCGACAATCGGAGTGCCATTGCGATCTCGTGCAACTCAGTTCAGCACTCGAAATCAAAGCACATCGATCTTCGCTATCATTTTATCAAGGACCACGTGGAACAGGGTACCGTTGAATTATACTTTGTGGGTACAGAATACCAATTGGCAGATCTTCTCACCAAAGCCTTGCCTCCCGCTAGGTTTAATGAGTTGGTCCACCGGATGGGTATGAGGTGTTTGACTCAAGAGGAATTGGATGACCTCTTAAAACAGTCTTAAAAACCTGTCAAACACCAAAACATCCTTTGTAAATAAATTTTTTCAAAAAGAAAATACAAAAATATAAAATCTTATAAAACAACAAAAATATTCTTCTAATCTATAATCTTTCAACATGGCAAGTACATTTCTTCCTTCATCACTATAATCTTTCAAAATTCAGTATTTTTACGATCAAGTGTTGAGGGGGAGAAAATTATAACTTTAACTGTTTCAAAACATCTGTGTACTTGCATGTTATCATATCCCGGTTGTTTCTTTTAACAATGGTGGTGAAGTTTCTGGTACAATGACACTCCTCGGACTAAAATTAATAACTTTTCATCAGTTTTCTTAAGTCGAGGGGGAGTGTCGTCATGTTTCTTTCCTAAAAATCTTTGTTTGGTAACCAAAATGGAAGTTAAAAGGCTTTGTTTGAAAAAGGAAAAGGTGGAGGGACCAAAACTGTCAAAATGCTAAAGTTATTTTAATAAAACACCTCCCCACCTAACTTTCTCTTCACATTTAATTCTAAACCTAAACACATCCTACGCCTAAGATTCATTCAAGAATTTCGTGTTTTTGATCATCGATTTGTAAGTTGTTTAACAATCTTAACGTATTTTCAAACATAGGTTTTGATTTGTACTTAAATCCAACGGTCAAATTATGTTCTATGGTTGATTTTGTGGTCTACGCTTATGCGTATGAACCCAAGATCAAGATAGTGTGTTTATGATTAAAAGGATAGTGCTGAAATGTTTCTACAACATCATTAATGCCTTTTTTATCAAAAAAAATCCACCCAGAAACTCGAAATAAGCGAATTTGAAAACTAGGGTTTATGAGTCGAATTGGGTATTTTCAAATGTGAAGGTTTTTGGTGAAAAAGATAGTTGTATAAGGTTGTTTTCAAGTTCAAATAAACATATGTAAACCCAGAAATTACCCAGAAACACTTATGATTCTTAAATTGAAAATTAGGGTTCTAGTTCATGTGAATTGGGTATTTTTTGATTCAAGGCTTATTTAATGTTAATACTTGGATAGAACAACTTTATAGACTTCTCAGTACTACCAGAAATGAATTGGTGCAAATCCTATGGTTAGAAACCTTACGCGTAATTCTTAAACCCTTAGGGTTTTGACCTACGCGTATGTATTTCTACGCATAACTGTTTGACAAGTGTTCTTGCCATAAATTGTTGTTAAAATGATATTCTGTGATAATGTTAATGATTTGATAAACTTATTTCAGGATTTGTTACGCTTAAAATTCAGAACAAAGGTCATTTGCATTTCTACGCATAAGGATTACCCGACGCGTAGTCAGTTATGCCTACGCGTAAGGTTCTACAGTGGGACTACGCGTATCCTGTGAAGGATATGCGTAAACAGTGCCTCTACGCGTAAGGTTTTTTATACGCCTACGCGTAAGATCTACGCGTAAGGTCCCCTTTTCCTACACGTAACTTTTTCTACGCGTAAGATAGGATCCTACGCGTAAGCTTATAACTACGCGTATAAAACACTTGCTTACGCATAACTTTGTCATTGCTACGCATAAGCCTGGATGGACCTTCATTATGAATTGTTACGTGTACAAACTTGTTAATAAACTTATCATATCATCACGAATCCAATAATGTCACTAATAAACTTAATCGTTTGATATGTTGTGAACAATAAGTGATAACATAAACTTTAAAACTTAAAGTTAACTAACTCACGAAACATTTCACGACGTCATTAGACTATTGGACAAACAAGTGACTTAGGACTCGTAACAATCATTATCACTGTACATTCAATAACTAGGCAATAAGACCTTCTGTTGACTAACATTATGTCTTTCAATATGTTGGTTCTTTTGGCTAATGTTATTTCAGATCACGACATGGCTGAACAAATGAATGTGGATGCATCAGAAGTTCTCTCCATTGCTGATATCTATCCTTATGGCTATCCAATGAAGATAGGAAAGAATAATCTCCGTGTTGACTTTGACACCCTCACTTGCTCAGAGTCTTCGTGTTTAATTGCTATTGATATTCTGAGGACTCATCCGTATCAGAATATGCTCACTCACTCTGCAACTGTTCCTGAGATCTATATCCAACAGTTCTGGAACACTATGGAAAGGGTCAAAGGACGGACTGCTGTGACAGTGACTCTGAATCACAAACAAGTCACCATTACACCTGCAGACTTAAGGGCTGTTCTCCTAATTCCTGAAGTCGAACCAACCAAACTATATGCCACACCTGCTGAAGAGCTCACTCTCCAATTCTTAATCGATATCGGTTATGACGAGGCTACAGGAGTAATCACCAAGCACTCTCACGTAGAGTTTAAGAGTATTCCTCAACCATGGAGAACTCTCTACATGATCATCACCAAGTCTGTTTCTGGTCGTGACAGTGGCTATGAGCATCCTAAGCTCATGGAACTGCAAATATTTTGGGCATTGGTCAACATGAAACACATCGCTATCGAAGCTCTGATTTGGGATGACATGATGTCATTTCTCAACAAGCTTGGCTCAAAGATTCCCTACATCAGATATACTAAACTGTTGATCCAAAGAGCACTTGGACTTCATCCTGATATTCCCAAGAGGCTCAATGACCCCGACAATCACGATATGTTGACGGAACCTATTCTATCTGTCAGAATCAAGGAATCGTCTACAAAGAAACAAGGTGCTGTGTTGCCAGATTTCCTTCTAACTGAAGATGTCAGGAAGCTCGAAACGTACAAAAGGTATCTGGAAGCAGTTAGACTAGGCAAAGTTGGTCACCTCGACGAAAAATCTTCTGGAACACCTGTAAGGAGAACCAGAAGAGGAAGTGCAGGAAGCGCAACAAGTACTGTGAGTCAAAGGAAGGTTCCTAAAAGGAATCCTCCTTCTAAAAGGATTGTTCCCGTAAAGGAAGCCGAACCTATTCCCACGCTTGAACCACAAAGAAAGCTTGTGGACGAGAGCTCTGAAGATACTGATACAGATGAAGAGGTTCATTACTCTGTAACTGCAACCAAAGCACCTACCTCAGTAGCAAAACCTCCAAGTCCTCCAGCTGTCCAAGAAAAAGGGAAGACTCCAGCAATTGTACCCTATGATGAGAGCTCTGAAGAAGAAGAAGACGCTTCATACTGACCTCGTATCATGGCTAGATGATGATAAAACTAAAGAATTTGAATGGTTTGCTACACTTGTTAACAACACTCCCTACCCTGAAGAAGGTCAAGAATTGGTAGACGGTAGTACCTTGGAGCATGCAAAGATTTTGCAAGAAAGGTTTCGGGTGAAGAAGATGACGAAATCTGAATTGAAGCGCATCAAGAATGAAGCATTCCTACTTTTGAAAGACAGCTCGGAAAGTGCAATCGAGGTTGAATATCACCTTGAAAACATTGCTCGAGCCATGTCTAATAACATGGATTGGCTCAACCCAGAAGCAAACATCGACTTCACCAAACGGGACAATCCTCCATATTACACCGACTGGTCTCGACCTCTACCTACCATTGGCCAACCTGATCAGCCTAGGATTCCTTTCAGACATTTCTTCAACAAAGACTTAGATTTTCTTCAACACGGTGGCGATGGTTCAAGGAAATACGCTACATCTCTGACACTTCCATTCCCTGCTGCCATATACTCTGATTGTATAGCCATCGAACATGCTACCCACATGTTCTCCGACAAAGTGGTAGCGTATGACCAAGATGCAATGTATGGGATTCACCATTGGCCGGAACGCCGAAGAATCTACTACAGAAGCTGCTTGGTCCAGAAGTCTCAACATGCAGTGTTCAGTACTAAAAGTATCGTGGCCATCCAACATGTTGGTCTATCGTCTAAATGGGACTACACTTTTCTCAAGAAGATTGTGGTCAAAAGACAAGACGAAAGGGACTATGCATTCTCTGAAGCTGACTTTGAGAATTTGAACATCAACGATATTGAAGACATGTACCTTGCCAAAGTTCAAGGTCGCATGAGACAATTTCCAACTGAAGTACAACGTGAATTCATCAAGTCACTGCTCATCTTCATCAGACGCATAGTCATCAAAGAAACGTGTCAACTTCACTCCACCACAGCTTGATCTTCCCGATATCAACCAACTATCACAATTAACGCTCATCAGCAAACCGTTTGGTGTCGTTTATCGCAGTGAACTTCATCGCAATTGCTTGATGGCGTGTAATGAGCTTCACAAATTTGGAGATCATACTCTGAAGATGGTTAGGGACGGATTAGCTTATCGATTAAAGGATATACGTGAAAACATTGGGAACCCTAAGCGATGGAATTCTCAGGATCGGAGGAATGTGAGAAGGATCATCACCATGATTGACGAACGGTTGTTCAGAAGGGATCAGTTCAGAACGTTGGAAAGTTTTGTTGGTGGTCGACCCAGGATCAACATCACCGGCTATCAACGCCCTGTTCGTACTCCTGGGAACATCACTGCACTTCCTGGTACTCCTTGATTTGGTTCTTTCATTAAAAAATTTTGGATGTATGATGAAATATGTCAATGGCTTGTGAACACATAACAGTGTACAACCCGTAATTTGCTAGAAAGGACCCTGTGGTACGCCTCAGTGCCACAATCCTTATAAAAGGAGCGAAAGCTTCTTATTTTTGAGTAAAACCTATCAAACCTTTAATTTTTCAAGGTTTTGCTCAAAAACACAAGTACTTCCCCGTATGATTTTCAAAACCTCAACCGTTTATATCACTTGTTGAGGGGGAGTATTTGAAGTAAAACTTTGTTCACAAATTGTTCATAGTGGTCATCTTCCCGCAACACTCGAAATGGTCATATTTATTGTCAACCGTTCAAAAATAACATTTTTATGCCATTTTTGAGGGGGAGAAAATATGTGTGATAAGAAATATGTTGTGCAATATGCAAATGAATCTGTGTACCTCAGAATTAACCAACGAATTGACGATACTAAACTGTTTGTAACTCGAAAAGACTTGTCCTGGACGGGTAATAATTTCAAGCTAGTTCGCTAGTAATGTAAACGTGTCTCGCAAAGGACTTGTCCAAGTAGAAAGTACCATTCGAGAAACTCTTGATAGACATGAACTCTGACGGGTATGACAACCTTTCGAGGTTTGTCTACACCTTCAAGGTAGTTATTAGAGCTAGTTGTCACCTAAAAGCTGACAATGTAACTCTTTAACTATGCAACGTAACCGTGTCTCGCGGGGGATTGTCTAGCTTCAGTGGATCAATTCTAAAAGTGCGCGCTCTTTCCTCACTGTGCATTTAACCATTAAAACTATTAAGCACATGTGGAGGGGGAGTATTTATGCAAAACCTTATCTCTCAAAGGGGTTCAAACATGTTTTTCATTTACAAACCATTTGAGAGATTTTTCACATACTGTGGTTTTAATGGCAACATAGGTTAGTCATGGAGTTATAAGGTGACTAAGGTTAGGAATAACCGTCCTATGATCCGCCAGAGCCGGAGGGATCTACCCAAGGACACTACCATTAGTTAGTGTTAGAAGTCCTTAGGAATGATTGTAAAAAGGAGAAAATGAGAATCGGAGAAAGAAGGAGTTGAAGAATCAAAAAGAAATGTAAAGTAAAGGGTGAAAAGAAACAGCCCTCCAGATTATTCAACTTAGGGCAGACACCGGGTTCAATTCATATGCTACTGATTGTCACTTAGTGACACCGGTATTGAAGATTAAAAGTCGTCATGGACCCAGTGACGCATGCACTAAACCTTCTTAGCCACTCAAGTTTCTCTCAACAGAAGCTTGTTTCATTCTCACAGGGAACCCTACGTAAACTATTGGCTTTCTCTTAGAGATCGCTGGTATTGAAGAAGGAGACCCTCTCCCTAGTCTCCGCTCAGGAAAACCAAAACGCACTATTGAGTCTAGAGCCACGAGATTCATCAAAAGATCTCTTAGGAACACTTGACATTTCATCACTTGTTGATCAACAAACAAGATCTTCAGTGATTCAGTGGTTCATATCGAGTCCTTCACAGATCTTAGCAATCTGTCAAGAACATTTATGAGAGGTTCACTTCTGTGATTCTCAGTGATTGAATGGAAACTCCTGCCAGGGTCAACATCAAACAGCCCTGACAGCAGGTCACTTCGGTAACTCCCCGTGGATTATGCGGAGTGTGTCTCAAACGGTCTACAGTCGTGAGGTGATGCTACGGTGTACCTCAGCGACTCATCTGAACTGTAGATGTACTTCGGTACATCGTGTTATCTCACTTGTGGGACTCCAGTTCAGGAACGGCCTTTGTAAGAATTAGAGTTGTGTTTTCACACTATGCTGTCAACACTCTCGAAGTTCAAACTTGTAAGTGCCGGAAACCGCTTATTACTAACCGTTTGAAATGTTTTCTTCTTATGGAAGCTCCGGAGCGGAATGATCGTGCTGATTCTTTTTATGCTCACGCCAACATCATCACTAATGGAAGTTCTATTCGAATGCAACACAATAGTCAGAATGATTCTTCATCAAATCAAAGAATCTACAAAGTCAAAGACTTAAAGAACTTCATCAATATTGATTTCCAACATCAAAGAGCGTGTGAGCATGTTGAAGAATGACGTGGAGACACTGGAGCAGCGAAGCAGACCTGAGGCAGACTTGATGAAGACAACAACATACTATCACTTCCACCACAAAGAACAATGATCAAAGAACAAAGTTTAAGATGACGTCAAAGCATAACTGTTCAAAGATAACTATCTCTCTACACTGGGGAGATTGTTCGAATCAAGGCAATTCCTCTCACAAGAAAGAAGAATGTCAGAAGACGTCAGAGCTACTATTACATCAACGCCTTCACCGTTTACATTCATATATACTTGAGGGGGAGATTGTTGGAATCACTCCTAAACTGTATTTCAAGTATTTACATTTCATATGTAATAGATAGCTTATTATGGCCTTTATGTTTGTTTAAGGTCTAGCTTATGTAGAAGGCCCATAAGCTTAGGCCCAAGCCCATATAAGAAAGGATGGGAACTAGGAGTGTTGCCCTAGCTTCCCTCCTATAAATACCCTTGTAAACCCTCATTTGAGGGTTGGTTTTTCAAGTTTTCTTTCTTTCACATATGCCTACGCATAACCGGTCTTATTATTGTTTGTGTGTGTGTTAGATCTTGTTCAATCGCCTTATCTCTTTCTATATTACTTGTGTTTGTAAAACTAGTGACCTAACAATGGTATTTAACACTTAACTAACTCATGGTTTTGAAATTCTAGTGGATTATTACTTTTAGAAAGATAGTGGTTATTAATCTTGCAAGAAAACTGTTTTCCAGTAGGACGGATCCCACGGTTCCTTTACAAAAGGGATCCGGCTAGTATATCTTCCGGGATCCGTGGATCTGTAGTAACAGAAACAGATTTGATAAAAACATAGGTTTTACAGTTTTTATACCACGAAATATGTTTTATCCTACATTTTCTTTTAGCATGCATACGTGACTTCTAATGTATCACGAAGGAATATAACACATATAAAACAAAAGAAATGATAAACACATTATGATAAGAATAATATAGATAAACTAGATTATTAATAATATTGCATTTCAATACTTAGGATGATACAAAGGATTGGGTATATAACCCCAATATAGATCAACAACACAAAGTAAATGTCTCCGTATGTGAACTTCATCATAGGGAACACAAGTGCGATGAGTGTTAGGGCGATGAGCACGAGTGCGATGTAAACCATGTTGATGACGGATCTTCTTGGTTTCGGATGAAATGAGGAGGAAGATGGAAAAAAAAATTTAAATGAGAGGGAATTTTTGAAATTAGAAAATTTGAAAAAGTAAAGGTTTGATTTAGAAGGATCGACGGTGGGAGTATAAATAGGGGAATTTTTGAAATTTGTGTTTTGTTTTATTATTGGATTTAAGAAGAAATAAAACATAAGTTATATATACGAGAAATATAACACGTATGTGAAAGAAAGGCTTTCTAATGAAGCTACATGTAAATCATGTGTAAACACAAAAATCTACTCAAATAAATTCCTAACAAATAACACTTATTTACTAAACTAATATCATTTAGATATAAGTGGAAAGTCATACCTCGAGTGCACTTAGGAATGTCTTTACAAATGACAAATGTCACTTAGACAATTTCCGCTCCTTTGCGTTTAAGATACCTTCTTAAGGAAGGTATTCTTGTTACCAAGCGTCTCCTAAAGCTTGGTGGGTATGAGCTTTGACTAATCAATATCACAAAGAAGATTAGTGCATTTAAATGAAAAGATAAAAAGATGTTGTTATCAACTCAACATCCAAACATATAGTTTTTGAAAAACATGGTGTTTGTTTTTATGAAAAACCTTCTTTGTAGTTTTCAATTAACTATGGATCGTATCAAATTTTTAAAGTACAATATACTTCAAGAAACTTGGTAACGAAGCTCTGATGCCAATTGTGGAAAACTAGAAGGGGGGGTTGAATAGTTTTACCAATTAAAACTTCCTTTTAAACTATCTAGATCGACTTATGTCAATCTATTTGGTTGTGTGTGTTGGATGTTGATAAACAAGCATATAAAGATATGTAATGAAAAGATAAGAGTAAGAAGCACAAAACCACAACGCGAGTATTTATAGTGGTTCGGCTACAAGGACACCTTCCTTGCCCTACTCCACTCCCCGAGTCACCTACTCGAGAGTTTGTAATCACTACACCAATCTCCTTATGGCGGAGAAGCCTTCACAACGTCGCTTAACCTTTTTCCGGTACAAAGCTAAATACCGAGTTCTTTCACACCAAGGCGAACCACACCTAACACAACGTCGCCTACCCTTTATACGGTGCTAGGCTAACCACCGAGTTCTTTCACACCTTAGGTGAACTACACCTTCACAACGTCGCCTACCCTTTATTAGGTACTAGGCTAAGCACCTAGTTCCATTGCAATGGAGGAACTACTACCACACTACACCAACGACTAATCCCAAAGGAGATCTACTCCTTTACAACATCATCAAGGACATCAATATCCTTGGATCTAATGCTATTCTATCTAGTACATCGAAACACACCATATCGAATGTACATCTAAGGCACCTTTCACTAATGCCTTTGATTAGATCTACAAGACACCTTTCACTGATGTCTTTGATTAGATCTACAAGACACCTTTCACTAATGTCTTGTGTCTTCACTTCTAAGCACCTTTCACTAATGCTTCTTGTCTTGACTTCTAAGCACCTACCACAAGTGCTTATCCTATAGACGATAGATACCCTTCACTAATATCTTCGTCTTGACACTTGAGACATCTTTCACTAATGTCTTTTAACACTACGCTTCTTTGAAGAAAGAAAGAGATCATCAACAAGAGGACTTCAATAGCCTTGATGATGAGGAAGCTTGGCAACTCATGGACTTGAGCTTGCTCGACTTCAAAGGTGGTGATCTTCCCTTTAAGAGGAACCTAAAAGATCACACAAAAAACAAAACTACAAACATAGATCTCTTGGATCTAAGGTTAGTGAGATTTAACTCATGGGAGAAAGTATGTTAGAGAGGGGTGAGATATAATGAAGAAATAGCTCACTATTTATAGAGGAAAAACCTACTGTTTCCCCGGATCCCACGGATCCCTTCCACTTGGGATCCGGCTAGCACAAAGCTAGGGATCCGTGGTCCGCTCCTCTTTGCCCATGGGTATTTTTGGTTATGGGTCATGGGTCATGGGTTGATCCATGGTTTACTTTCTAGATACAATGTACTTGGTTAAGTGGTATATATAAAACCATGGGTTATGGGTCAAAACCATTTGCTAGTATTTACCCTTTTTGTATATACTTGTATTTACCCAATTTAGCATACACTTAGTTTTTACCCATTTTGGTATACTTAGTTTAAGTATATGTTTAACCCAATATGTAAACACTAGTTGTTGTACATATGTATCTAAGTCATAAAATCACTTATACTAGTTTTAGTGTTTTATGTGAAAGCGTAAGTGTGTTATAAAACTATTAGTTCAAACCATTCACGTGTTTTATTTGTTTCCTTAAAATGATCTTTCTTTTGTTATCGACAAAACATTAGAAGATCGTAAAATATAAATAAACGTTTTTACGGCTTATTTGTATTAACACAAGCCTTGATTTTACGGACCAAATTTTGAAATGAAGCGTGATTGTCAATGTCAATGTCAATGTCATGCAGAAGTTTCTACTTCTTGTTCATCAAATGTATTACCTAAAGTATGTATTGTTCATCAAATGTATTGCCTAAAGTATGTATTTCTTCAAACTCTCGATCATACTCATTTACCTCTTGTTTGACTTGTTTTATTAATTGTTACTCCCTCCGTCCCATTTTATAAGTCCATAATGCATTTGCACAAAGTTTTAGGTGTATTTAATACTTGCTAAATCTCATAAGAACAAGAGTCTTTGAGAACAATTGATGAATTGGTTTGTGCCGTTCAAACGGATTTTGAAAAAATGTCGTCACATGAGCTTAAAAATGTGTTTTTAACTTTACAAACTTGTATGAAAGAGATCATGAAAGTTCGCGGTGGCAACAATTATCAAACACCACATATCGGTAAAGCCAATTTGGAACGAGAAGGAAAATTACCAATACAAATTGAATGTGAAGAAAGTTTGATAAATGATGTGTATTCATATTTGGGCGCTTAGAAAAATCAAAAATGACTAAAAGGAAATGGTACTCGTCGCATGCACCGTTAATGGTACGTAGAAGAAATGAAAAAGACTTTTTGATGTACATGTCATATTGTAGTTTAAGAAATGGTAAGAGTAGCATGCACTGTTAATGACCTTTACTTTATTTTGTATTTTGAAAAAATTGATCAATGGGAATATGTAATGTTAGTCTATTTTCCTTTTTTTTCTTAATATATTGTACTATATAAAAGCCACTAGATATTTTTGAAGGGTAAAATTGGAAAATTTAATATTAATAGTTGGGAAAATTGCATAAAAATGCATCATACTTGCTACTTATTGTCATTGTGTAGCGAACTATTTTTTTATCATTGTGACACAAACCTTTTTAGATCGTGCTATTGTGTGTACCGGTGACCTGTTTAACCTGTTGCAGCAGGTCAAGTTAACGATCGTTAATTTTTTTATTGCACCATTAGTCCTTTTCGTCAGTTTTTAACGACTGTTATTATATTATTGCACCGTTAGTCCCTTTCGCCCGTTTTTTACACGTTTTCGTCCGTTTTGTTTGTTTTTACACGGTTTCGTCCGTTTTTACACGGGTTCGTCCGTTTTTGCACGTTTTCGTTCGTTTTTGCACGGTTTAGTCCGTTTTTACACATTTTCGTTCGTTTTTGCACGTTCTTACACATTTTCGTCCGTTTTGTTTGTTTTTACACGGTTTCGTCCGTTTTTACACGGTTTCGTCCGTTTTTACACGTTTTCGTCCGTTTTTGCACGGTTTCGTCCGTTTTTACACGATTTCGTCCGTTTTTACACGTTTTCGTCTGTTTTTGCATGGTTTCGTCCGTTTTTACACGGTTTCGTCCGTTACACGTTTTCGTCCGTTTTTGCACGGTTTCGTCCGTTTTACACGGTTTTTGCATATTTTTGCACGGTTTCGTCCGTTTTTGCACTTTTTTTAAGTTTTTGCATGGTTTCATCCGTTTTTACACGTTTTCGTCCTTTTTTGCACAGTTTCATCCGTTTTACACGTTTTCGTTCGTTTTTGCACGTTTTCGTCCGTTTTTACACGTTTTTTAGTTTTTGCACGGTTTCGTCCGTTTTTACACGTTTTCATCTGTTTTAGCACGGTTTCGTCCGTGTTTACACGTTTTTGTTCATTTTTGCACGTTTTCTTCTGCTTTTGCCCGTTTTCGTCTGTTTTTGCACGTTTTTGTTCGTTTCTACACTTGCAAAAACGAGTAAAAACGGACGAAACCGTGCAAAAACTAAAAAACGTGAAAAAAACGGACGAAAACGTGTAAAAACGTGCAAAAACGAACGAAAAGTGTAAAAACGGACGAAACCGTGCAAAAACGTGCAAAAACCGTGTAAAAACGAACGAAGCCGTGTAAAAACGGACGAAACCATGTAAAAACGAACAAAACGGACGAAAACGTGCAAAAACGAATGAAAATGTGTAGAAACGGACGAAACCGTGCAAAAACGGACGAAAAATTGTCAAAACGGACGAAACCGTGTAAAAACGGACGAAACGGACGAAAACGTGCAAAAACGAACGAAAACGTGTAAAAACGGACGAAACGGTGCAAAAACTAAAAAAAAGGTGAACAAAACGGACGAAAACATGTAAAAACGTGCAAAAACGAACGAAAACGTGTAAAAAACGGACGAAACCGTGCAAAAACTAAAAAAAACGTGTAAAAACGGACGAAAACGTGTAAAAACGTGCAAAAACCGTGTAAAAACGAACAAAACGGACGAAAACATGTAAAAAACGGGCGAAAATGACTAACGGTGCAATAATATAATAACAGTCGTTAAAAACTGACGAAAAGGACTAACGGTGCAATAAAAAAATAACGGTCGTTAACTTGACCTGCTGCAACAGGTTAAACAGGTCACCGGTACACACAATAGCACGATCTAAAAAGGTTTGTGTCACAATGATAAAAAAAATAGTTCGCTACACACAATGACAATAAGTGGCAAGTATGATGCCTTTTTAGGCAATTTTCCCTTAATAGTTATGCACTTTTAGAAGTGGACATATAATTTGGGACAACCCAAATTGACAAAATGGACTTATAAAATGTGACGGAGGGAGTATAATTATAACGAGTTTTTAAGTCCGTTAGTAATCATGGCATCACCTTCCATTGTTATTTTTTGAATCACAACACTAGACATGTCAACATGGTTATTTTTAGTGCAGTGTGAGTGTGTGCTTCTTGGCCAAGATTAAAAAATCTGGTATAATCCCACTTAATTGTCCTATGTTTTTAGGTGCCCTAGCCCCGTTACATTTGTAAAATGAAAGAGAGATTGTGTTAAACTTGAATTACATGTTTCATATATGTTTAATATCTAACGTGGTTATATACAATACTAAGGTAGATGTGGCCCCTTTTAAGTGGAGACCCGGTGCGACGACACCATTTGCACACCCCTTGAGCCCTTCTCATTCATTGGTAAAAACGTTTAAAAAAAAATTCTGCAAAAATTTTAAATAATTTATAACCTAATGGGTATCACAGTGAAGAAGTCTAACCATGTTCTTAGAGTTGGTAGCTGGTACTGAACGGAATGTCCAGTTCCATTTCAGTAATAAGGAGTATGGGTGTTTTGTTCCTGGTTTGGTTTGATGGCTCTTGTTTGGGGTGTTACGTGTTTGTTGTTTTGTGAGGTGTTTGTTGCATTTCGGAGTGGTTGTTTTGTTGGTGGAACTGTAGCCTATTACACTTTAGTATATTTGCAGCTAATGAGGCCTTTATGTGTTTTGAGTCCTTAGTCCTATGTGAGGTGTGTTGGCTCGTTTTTCTGGATCTATGATCAAGATATACCAAAAATACAAGAAACAATTGAATCGTAAAAGCTTTTCTATATTTCAGTCATAATTGTTTGAATACAACTGCTATCTATTTATACATATCGAAAAGGTACAATTTGAAAAGTCGTGTTGGTTCATTTGAACCAACAGTTGTGACGGTTAAACCGTTTTCTTGTAATTGCTTGTAACTAACCAGTTGACTTTATGTATTTCTGACTTTCTGGGTTGACCTGGTCGTTTAGGTGTTAACTTGGGTTGATTGGGATTAACCCAATATTCTCCCCCTTAATCACAATCGCTGCGACGTAGGTATTTAAGTTTTCTTGATTCATCTTTTGGTTAAATCCACCATCTGAGCTTTTAATTTCTTGTAGTGCTTGTGATCGTCCTTATATCCAGGTAGATCAATTTTCCTTCGGTTACTTCCACCTTTAATGTTGTGATCTTCATTATGTCCATGTTGATCATGACTTTTTTCTAGTTATTTCCACCTTTATTGTTGTGATCTTCCTTAAGTCCAGGTTGATCATATTTTTCTGGTTATTTCCACCTTCATTATTGCGATCTTCCTTAATTCCGGGCTGATCATATTTTTCTGGTTATTTCTACCTTCATTGTTGTGATCTTCTTTAAGTCTAGGTTGATCATATTTTTCTGGTGCTTCTTCAACAGTTTCCATAAGTAATGTTGGTTCTAAGTCTTCTTCAATGAGATTAGATTGTTCTTCTTTCTTTGATGGACATTTGTTTGCAAAATGCCCATACTCCTTGCATCTAAAACACATCACCTTACTCTTATCATGAGTAAATTTATTTGAGTTGCTGTTTGATTCTTTCTTGGAATTATTTTCTTGGCCTCGCAACAAATCTTGTCAACATTCTTCACAGTGTCTTCCGTGAGTAATGTTATTGTTGTGACGTGTAAACAATAACTTATATTGATCGTTATTGTCCTTATTCTACTTAAACTTTATTCTTTCCTCGTACGTCTTGAGTCTCCCAATTGCTTCTTCCATCGTCATTTCACTTAGATCAGAATATTGCTCTATTGAGGCAACTATTTGCAGATACCTATCGGGTACATCATTTAGTATTTTCCGTACTAAGGTTTGATCTTTAATTGTGTGTCCTAGACTAGCGGCTTTGTTAACGAGAGTTGTGAGTTTTGTGGTGAAGGTGTTGATTGTTGAACTCTGTCTTGCCAACATGTCTAGTTTTCAAAGCATTCCAAATGGCTTTCGCGGTTTTGTGCTTTGTTATTTGAAGTAATTGTTCCTCAGGTAAGGCTTGATAAAGGAAAGCAATAGCGGTTTTTTCCTTTTTCTTATCGGGTTGAGACGATTCAGTCGGCTCTATTGTTTCCCATAAACCATTCGCTACGAGAATGATTTGTATTCGAATTGAACATAATGAGTAATTCTCGGGTTTTAGGATTGGGCATTGGAATTGAGTTGTATTAATTGTACTAATTTCCTTATTTCCACTATTTCCACTTCCTTTCGTCATATCTTAAGGATATTGACAAAAATCTCCAATGTTTTTTTTAACACTAGGTGTGTCGAAATTTCTATATCTAGCGAGTTTTTCTTTCTTTCTTTTTTTTTTTTTTTTTGTATTGTGCCTTATAGGCTATAAAAAAACTTTACGGGACTAGTTTTTAAATCAACTATCCTTAATCAATATAATAAGCAGTGTGAGTACTAGGTTATTATATTTTTAAACCTCGACAAGATACTAATCTTAAATAAAGAAGTAACTTATCTAACAATTATATAATATATATCAAAAATTAATATATAGTATATGAAAAATAAAGTTGAAAGGGTGGTTTTTGCATTTGGAACCTGGGGGGTTGATAGTGTAACCCGTAGCCTTTTATCCTTTTACTGAGTTGCCCTAACATAGATGCGGCTCTTTTATATCTCTTTCTTGAGATAGTAAATAAAACCGTCTCTTTTTATCTCTTTTCTGAGATAGAAAACGTCACTTGAGACAAATAAGACCTCTGTCTCTCTTCTTCTAGGATAAGTCCCGTTCTTCTCCTCTCCTAATCGGATGGTTGACTTTTCTTATTCTTCACCGGTTTGATGTGTTCTTCGCGAGCACAGATGATCCCACAAAATGAAACCTATAGTTTCGTTGAATTAGGGGTTTCTTGACCGTGATAGAATTGGATTATTGGAGATTGAAAATGAGTAGATTGGTGACTCAATTGATGTTCGGGGCTTGATTCCTTAATGAACAGGTGTATTTGTTCTATGTTGAATCGTTTAATTTTCTGCCCTAATTTGATGACTGCGTTATCATATTGGTATTTGGTTTTTTTGTTTCGAATCAAAAGGGGTAAACGAATTTGAGTCGTTTCTGATCCTTTTGGATTGGGTAAGAATTGTTTCGATGTTAATTTTTCTGTTGACAAAAGTTTTCTTGCAAAAATGTTATCCGATGCCGGGCTGAGTAATCACAAGTTTGTGATTGTTCCCTGTTGCGACAGATACAGAAACACAAAAAATTATTTTTTTGATTTTGTGTTCGAATTAGGTTTGCAGGAAAAAATTATTTCCGAAACAAGAAATTTGGTCCTTTGATTCTGAAACAGGAAACAAAAGATTGGTATATGATGATTTTGTGGCTCTGATACCAATTGTTGGCCCGTTTTTCTGGATCTATGATCAAGATATACCAAAAATACAAGAAACAATTGAATCCTAAAAGATTTTCAATATTTCACTCATAATTGTTTGAATACAACTGCTATATATTTATACATATCGAAAAGGTACAATTTGAAAAGTCTTGTTGGTTCATTTGAACCAACAGTTGTGACGATTGGCTTGTTACTGCCATAAACCGTTTTCTTGTAACTGCCATAAACCGTTTTCTTGTAACTGCTTGTAACTACCCAGTTGACTTTATGTATTTCAGACTTTCTGGGTTGACCGATCATTTGGGTGTTAACTTGGGTCGATTGGGATTAACCTAATAAGGTGAGTTGCATTTGGTCTTAACATGGATAGAGCAAATGTAGTTAGCTGCCGAACATGTGAATTCAGTCTTTGGTGTTTGAGGGATTGCAAGAGTTAGAGTGTATTTGGTTTTAACATAAAACACATGAACAAATAACAGTGACTGGATTTAAGAAGTGTTTTGATGTCGGATAATCATATATAATGAAAACGTGATTTTGAAAGATTATGTTTGGGTTTGATTATGTTGTTTTTGAAACACAATAAGCAGATAATTTGCTTACAAATGCGCTCCTAAACACCCACTTAGTACATTGGTCATTGGGTTTATAATTTCTTTTGTTTTTCCTTTTATAGAGGAAGCGAACTAAAAGAGTTACCACCCCAAGGATAAGGAAAGGAAATAGCGAACCAATAACAAGCGTAAGTATATTTTCTATACTGAGGGACAAATTTTGTTCACTGGTGTGCTGACTTCAGCATTTGATGACATTGCTTGATATTGAATATGATATTTTGAATATTATTATATGCTACTTGCATGGTCCTTTACAGTTTATATTGTTGTTGCAACCCTTTCACGAATTTGTTTTATGGTTTGCAGAATCCTAAGCAGGTGATCAGACCAAAGCATGTGTCGATGAGCGATAGATTAGAGCTGCAACATGGGGTAAGACTTTCGAGCATCTTCAATCGCAATGTACCTTTGTTCTTTCACTTTTGGTGCCCTAGGCTTGTTACATTTGTAAATGAAAGAGAGATTGTGTGTAAAACTTGAATTACATGCCTCATTATATGTTTAATATATCTAACGCAATTTTATACAACACTAAGGTAGATGTGGCCCCTTTTAAGCGGAGATCCGGTGCGACGGCCCCATTTACACACCCCTTGAGCCCCTTCTTTTGACCATAGTCTTCATCACCTTGTAGTTAAAATTATCCCTAGGTCCATACCCAGCTTCAACATGCCACTTGTGACAGTGGTCAACCATTCTTTGGATAGAATCCCAGGCTTTATCTAGCGTCATCCCTAGAATTGGTCTTTAAGAGTCAAGAAGTTGGCGAGTCTCGGCATCTAGACCTCTGTAAAATATATAAATCATTTGATGTCTATTGAGGTCGTGTGTTGGGCATCGGTAAAGAAGTTCGTTATATCTTTCCCAAGCCTGATATAACGTTTCTTCATATTCTTGCACAAACTCGTGAATATCCCCAAGTAACTTTTCCATCTTAGAAGGTGGACGGAATTGTCGTACAAATGCCTTTCCGAGGCAATGCCATGAAGCCTTTGAATTCGAAGGAAGTTTATTGAACCATTTCCTTGTTGTTCCAGTTAGGGATATCGGAAATACCTTGAGCATAAGTGAGTATTTTGAGATGTTGGGGATATTAAAAAGGTAACATAAGTATAGAATCTCTTCCACATGTTCCTGAACATCTTCATCCTTGTCTCCAGAGAATTGTTTGTCATGAAGTTCTTGGATGAGTTGGCTTGGAATCGAAAATTCATTAGTCCCAAGGTTAGGTGTTGTATCAAAATTTATTTTGCAGTTCACGTTTGTCCTTTCCAGATATTGCTCCATGGTAAGTCCATCAATGTGAAGTTCTTCATTAGATTCTGGTTCAGAATCTGAGTGCTCAGATTCGTAGAATGAGAAGATATTATAAACAGAGATTGGGGTATTGTTCCTTTTAACACGAAATTGCCTTTCTAGATTGTCATATGGCGTAGCAAGGAAAGGTCTAACACTTCAATATTTGTATCTTGACATTTAAAAAAGATTAGAAAAGCAAAAATAAAGATTGACTTAAATTGGAAAACCTACAATAGCTCCCCGGCAGCGGCACCAAAAACTTGATGCAGGATTTCTGACTAGGTTTTAATACTTATAATGTTACTCGTCTACCTATGGTATACCTTATGCACTAACGGGCAGTGTACCCGATCGTGTGTAGTGTAGTATTCGGTAAAGTCGAGGTCGTCCCAAGAGCTATGTAAGAGGATTCGAACTTAAGTCTATGTCACGTTTTAAAGGGGGTTTTGATATGATTTATTAATTAAACTAATTAACAGAAATGAAATGACAATATAAAATAAAGATGAAATCGATAGGGAGAAAGTGTACTAGCCTAGGTGTTCATCCTATCATGCAATGACTACGTTTTCTAATTAAGCCTTCTATCGCTTCAAGTGGGGCATAAGATTCACTAGACTCATATGGTCAGTTCGTCTAGCCTATCTCCTTAGAATGCTTTTCGAAACCAAAAAGTTTATCTTTGTAGTAAGCGGAAGTACGGTAAACTAGTTTGAGTCATTAAGTGCCACTACATGCTAGATTATTTCTTGTGTGGCTCGGCCTCTCGGATCTTAGACCACACATCTAACTTCTTAAGTTCATCCAACTCGGAGGGTGATCGTTAATTAGCACACAAGGAATTGGCATTCCTCGCAACTAATCACACTATGGTCCTATGGTCAATTCTCCTAGTGCAAGAAGTACAACCGGTCTTCAAAACTAGAGGATCTATCGAAAAACTATACATTTACACACTAGAAGCAATAACTAAAGAACAAAAACATAATCAAGACATGAAAGGAATCATAACTAGACTAGCACCAAAGGTGCTTAGCTGATAATATTATAAAGAACACAATATTCAATGTTTTGCATGGAAATGAAATACATGGAATCATAAATGTAAAATAAATAGGAATCGCTAAAACTTATTGATGTTATAGTTGTGATTTCTCCCTTGGAAATGGCTCTGTATGGTGTTGTAGATCTTCCTTGTGGAACCCTACTTCATTCTCTGGTGATTTGTGGTGAGAAGATATATAAAATGCTGGAAATAAAGTTGGTATTTATAGGCCCGACACAGCTACGGCGTAACCTTGAGTTGTAGTTACGCCGTAACTAGAGTAATCATCCACGATCTTATCCACAAATAGATATTTATAGCGTAACCTAGATGGATAGTTACGCCGTAACCTCCTAGGGTTTCATATACACCGTAATCTTCATTCTTATTTACTTCGTAATCTTGTCAATATCATAAGTCCCCTTATGTTCAATTTTTACGCCGTAACCTTATGCATTGGTTACGGCGTAACCTTCTTAGTCATAAAAATCTCTAAGTCTTTAGAATATTACGGCGTAACCTTATGTGGTAGTTACGCCGTAATCCTTGATTAGCGTTAACTTGTTCTTCATGTTTGAATTCACAGTTACAACGTAAATGGAGATTGAAACTACGTTGTAACCTCTTCTTAGTCAACATACTAAAGTGTGTATCTCTGTAAGTTCTTTTCCAATTCTGCGTCTCTTTTGTTCCTATGCTCATTTACAATCTGGAAATGAAAAATAAAGAAATCAAAGCATATATCCATATAAACGATACAAATAATGAGCATATTAGGAGGAAATTGACACTTAAATATCAGGATTATTTTATGTCATCAGTAACTCACCAAAAAAATTTATATGTTACGTATACTTAATTTCACACACTTTATACAAACATTGATTTGACAAGTCCATGACATTCAAATGATTACGAAATAATATACTCAACATATGACATGATTGTGATAATTCAGTTAGACATTGATTTAACAACTCCCTGACATTCAATTTATCACATAATAATATACGCGACCTATGACATGATTTTGACAATTCAGTTAGACATTAATAGAGATATTGATTTGACAACTCCCTGGCATTCAATTGATCACGTAATAATATACGCGACCTATGACATTAGTCACTTTATACAGACATTATTTGACACTATATATAACATAGGCATTAATTCGAATAACAACATTCTAAACTCTATCAAATATACCACATTTTTACATCTATCTAACATAACCATGACTTCAAATGTACATAAATTCAAATGTATATTACATTTTGGTGATGAAAAACGAGGTGTCACTATGTATAATAATATGACGTACTCAGTGTTAGTTGGATCGGTGGTGAAGAAATTCAAGTTGGATCCCAATGTTCGGATTAATTTGTCGGTTAAGCTTCCTTCATTTGATAGTGGGATGGATATTACAGACGGCGACGAGGTAACATTTTTTGTTGATTGCGCTTGTAATTCTACTGATGGAATACCTCATTTGTATGTTGGTCAACCTAAACAAATGGTAGAAACTACCTATTTTAGGTCAACACAAGAAAACCCAATGTTTTATAATCTTTTTTAACAAACACCTAATCAACACATCGGCTCATCTAATATTCAAGACAAGACATCTAATTTCAATAATAACAAAAATAATACGTCTATTTTCAATGATCGACCATTTCCTAATTTTGAATCTAATGATTATCAAAATAATGAGTCTGGGTATAAAAATGAGGCCAATTTCACCAAACCTGGATCATCATTTGTGTTTGGCTCAGATGATGATGCAGAAGATGAAGAAAATGATGGTTTTGTTAGTGTTGATGAAAACCCGCAACCATTTCACCATAAATAAAAGAATTTTTTGTCATTTATGCCCGACGTTCCATAAACACCACTTTACGTGTCAAAACCTACGATTTCAAAGCAATATAATCCAAACTCGGATGTTTATGTCGGAAGATTGTTTGACAACAAAGCTCAGTTAGACTTGGCCGTTAGGTTGAAATCTATTGAAGAAGGTTTCCAGTTTTTAATAAAGAAGTCGAATCTGAATAGGTATGATTTTAAATGCGTTCAATTTGACAAATGTGCCTCGAGCATTACCTCCAACCGTTGGAAAGGTACATATCTGTTTGAAGTTACAGGGATGCAAGATATTCACACATGTCCTAAAACTCAAACATATCCTAACCATCGAAATGCAAACAAAAAAGTATTTGGTCCTATTCAAAGATAAGTTACAAGATTCTAGACGTGATTTAAAAGGGAAAGATATACAAACATATATCATTATGCAGTATAAAATAAATATATCTTACCAACAAGTATGAATAGGAAAGGAATATGGGTTACAGATGCTAAGGGGTTCACCGTTAGAATCGTTTGAAATGTTACCATATTATTGTTACAATCCAGAAAGAAAAAAACCCATGGACTGTCACACGTATCAAGACAAACGAAGAAGAAGAAGAAGAAGTTTTTGAGATGTAATGAATCATAATTTTTATTTTCAATGAAAAATTTCGCATTTATTTATTTTAACTTTCTATAACTCAATTCTTGATTCAGTTAGCTCACTTTCAGACACAATATCTCATTCATATTAACTTCATTTTGGCCACTATTTAGCTCTTTGCGAAGACCTCATCAAGGAGAAGAAATCCCGCTAACAAACAATTATCTTTTCAATATATACATATACTAAAACATGCACAAAGATTGCAATTTATCATTTTTCAAATCAATTTCTCACTCACGTGACTCACTTTAAGACATGATATCTCATCCATATTAACTACATTGGATAATCATTAGTTCGTTGCGAAACTCTCATCGAAAAGAACGCAAATCACCTAAACAACAAAATTTTATACAACCTATACATATACTAAAATGTGTATAAAGATTGCAAAATGTTATAAGTTATGATAAAAAAAAAAAAAAAAAAAAAAAAAAAAAAAAACTTGGTCACCCCAAAAAATCGCGACCAAAGTTTTGTTTTCTTGTTGTCATCAAAGTAATAATTAAACCTGCTACCCTTTTTGTTTTCTTGTTGTTGGCCTCGAAAAAAGGCCTTGTCCACGATATTATATTCGTGACCAAAGTTTAGGGTTAGTATTTTTTTACTTCGTTGTAGTAGTGACACGTGTTGAGTATTTTGTACACGCAATTTATTTTGCGACCAACCAGTCCCCTTATGTAAATTATAAAAAGTTGGTCATTTGCAAGATGCATAATGGAGTACAATGTCCCCTTATGTAATTTTCGCCTTTTTGTTTTCTTGTTGTTGGCCACGAAAATATTCCTTGTCCACGATATTATATTCGTGACCAAAGTATAGGTTTGTAGTAGTGACACATGTTGAGTATTTTGTACACACCACTTATTTCGCGACCAACCAGTCTCCTAATGTAAATTGTAAAACGTTAGTCCTCTACAAGACGTATAGTAGAGTACAGTGTCCCCTTATGTAATTTATTGTTTAAAAAACTCTTGTTTTGCATGTGTAAAATTTTAGTGCAAACATTAGAAATGCTCTTCAAAAACCACTATATAGATTCTTATTTCTAGGTTTCTAGAATAAAATACAGAGTATTCTTTTATAGGATTCCGTTAACGTGAGTTGTATTAACACAACTTACAGCTTCCCTAATAAGTTTCCTCTACCCGCTACATACTTACTCTAGAGAAAAGTTCAATTGCTTACCTTTATTTTGCTTTTTTTGTTTTTTTGTTTTTTTTTAATTCACGTTTTTTTCTTTATTTTTATACGTTTTCATCTGTTTTCATATGTTTTCGTATGTCTTCATACCTTTCCGTCCGTTTACTTACCTTTTCACCTGTTTATGTCCGTTTTCATACATTTTCGTCCGTTTTCGTTTGTTTTCATACGTTTTCGTCCGTTTCATCCGGTTTCTTTCGTTTTCGTCCATTTTTCATACGTTTTCGTCCATTTTCAGACGTGTTTTTACGCTTTTATATGTTTTCATCCGCTTTCTTACGTTTTCGCCCATTTTCGTCCATTTTCATACATTTTCGTCCGTTTTCTTATGTTTTTGTTCGTTTTCATACGATTTCGTCCGTTTTCATCCATTTTTTTGTTTTCCTCCATTTTCATACGTGTTTTTACACTTTCATACCTTTTTGTCCGTTTTCATACGTTTCTGAATATCACTTGTGATTTTCTTATGTTTTCATCCGTTTTGTTACGTTTTCGTCCGTTTTCTTACGTTTTTGTCCATTTTCATACGTTTCTGAATATCACAAGTGATATTCAGAATATCACTTGTGATTTTTTGAATATCACTTATGATTTTTTTATAAATATCTATCACTTGTGATTTTCTAAATATCACTTGTGATATTCTGAATGTCACTTGTGACTTTCATGTTACAAAACATCGGTTAAAAATCACTTTTGATATTTAGAAAATCACTTGTGATATTTAGAATATCGTTTGTTATATTCAGAAATGTATGAAAACGTCTCAAAACATTTAAAAACAGACGAAAACGTATGAAATCGGATAAAAACGTAAGAAACCAGACGAATATGTATGAAAACGAACGAAAACGTATGAAAGCGTAAAAACGCGTATGTAAACAGATGAAAACGTATGAAAAATTGACGAAAACGAAAGAAAACGGACGAAAACGTATGAAAACGAACGAAAACTGTAACAACTCGTAAATTTCCCAACCAGTTTTCGCGGCTAATTTTTTTTTCCCTTTCCTTTTGAACTTTAATCACGACAAATTACGGATTATATTTTTTACCTGAACCTCGATAATAAAAACTATATATTTATATAATAAACTTTTATTTTATTTCTCACCGGGCCTCAAGCCCAACACTACCCGATCCAATCCATTTTATATTTCTTGGGCTCGCGTGTTCTATCCAAATCCAACCCAATACCCTTGTATTTCCTTTGGGCCTATTCATCCCATGACCAGCCCAAGCGCACACCTTAATGACATTTTGTATCATAATATTTGCCACAACAATTTTTGGCACTTTGTTTTTGTTCATTTCTGTGGCAGTAGCAAACTCAAAAACAAAAACAAACCAAGCACACCTTTAATAATATATTGTAACACAGTTGAGTACAAGCTAAGTTTGAACTAGTATTCCCACGTTTTCTGTGACTCATGCGTAGCACCAAAGCAAAACACAAAATAGCAAATACTTGGTCAATAATAAAGCATGCGTGTGTGTATGAATGCAAAAGAGGATACAAGCCTAACTCTAGCCACCCTAACTACATAACCTTGAACTACTTTTGACCTATGTTGCACAGAAACGCCGTCGGGGTGACGTCTCCCTTACCGGAAACGTTTTGGAAACGGGAAACGCCTTGAAACGTCTCAGAAACGTTTTTGGAAAATAGGAAACGTTTCACGACGACCGAAAACACTTGGTGTTGAGCAGGAAACATTTAGGAAACGTTTCTGGGCCTTTTAAACGCGTTTCTGGGACTTTTAAAACGTATGAGGATAGTCAGAGGCGGACCTATATCATGGCTGGGTGGTGCCCGGGAACCACCTTGGTCACCATGTTTGTTTAGAAGTGATACAGTGAATAATTTTCACTACTACACAAACAGGTTTTTCCCACGGTAAAATCCGTGGGAAATTCCGTGGAAAAAGGCCCTTTTCCACAGATTTCCCACGAAATTATTCCGTTTGTAAAAACCCCGTGGGTAAATATTTTCCCACTAATTTTCCCACGGGGCGTTGACTTATTTCCTACGAATATCATTGTGGATAATCCGTGGGTTTAATTTCCCACAGATTTCTCACAACTTTCCCACAGTTTTTAGTAGCCATTCTCCACACATATCCGTGGTTTTTTTGCCACAGATTTCTAACGATTTTCACACTAAAATTTGTCCCACAGATTTCTCACGAAATTTCTCACAGCTTCTAGCAGCCATTTTCCACACATATCCGTGGTTTTTTTGCTACGGTTTTCCAACGATTTTCACACTACAATTTCTGACGGTTTTATCACAGATTTCCCACAGAAAAATAAATTTTCCTCAAACAATTATGTGGGAATTTTGTGATTAATCCGTGGAAAACACGTGGCTAAATTCCGTGGTATTTTTATTATAATAGATTTTTCTAATTTGTAATTACAAAAAACTAATATTTAAAGCAATAAAAACCATTAATAGATCACCAAAATAAACAAACCCATTACTCAAAATGACATTTGTAAACAACATGTAGTCATAATCTAAAATATTACATTCCATCAAAACACATTTAAACTTACAAATATATTCAAGGGCAAATGGCACAAAAAGGCATCAAAGTTAGGGTCCATTTCCAATCAAGGTATTCTACTTTTTTTCTTGCATAAAAAGGTTTCCAACAAAAAATTTCAGCGGATTTGGGTATTTTCATTAACTTCCGTCAACTATTTTTACATTTAAACATTTATAAATTTAGAAGGGCCAGTTTGAAACTTTTGTAAAAAGTTAATAAAAATAAACGTTTTATTTCTTCTTCCCCAGATTTCCCCCAAATCTTCTTCCCCAACTCTCCACATAAACCCTAATTCACTGTTCACAAAATTGAACCGTATCTTGTGTTCGTTAAGGTAATTAATACTTAATGTCGTGTTTAATTATCTTAATAATCTTTATTCATTGACCTTTGTGTTCATAATTTTTTTTTGCAGGATGGCTTCTTCATCCAAAGGAGGTACATTAACATTGGATATTTATTATAACGGGTATTTCAGTCTAAAACCTTTAACCTATCATAATGCTGATATGGTCACAACTACTCTTGATATGACCCCTTTAACCTATAATGAGTTGAAAATTTTTGTTCAAAACAACATAGATTCAGTAGTGTCTGTGCTGTATTACTTTAGTAATGGGTTAAAAAGTATTAAGTCTGATGATGATGTTAGGTTGTTTGTTGAAAAGTGGCAAAGTAGTGATGAAGGTATCATACCCTTATATGTTACTCATAAGAATGAATGTTTAGTTGAATACACTGGTGATTATGTTATTGTCATGTTAAACCCTACTAGTTATTACAAAGACTCAGACTCAGATGTTGCATCAGTTGACCATTTATCTGAGGGTGAAGAAGAGTTGAGGCAGGTTAGGATAAAAGAAAGGAAAAGTTTAGATGAAAAGAACATAACAAATGAAATTGTTGTATTTGATGAAAGTAGGCTAGTGTTGGAAAATGACAGTGATTTAGGTGATGAATCTCAAAAAGAAGCAGATCCTTTATTTTCAGACTTAGGTGATGAATCTCAAAAAGAGAAACCTCATGTTGAACCAGAAATAAGCTTAGATGAAGATATGCCCATCAGTGATGAGGATGAGATTGTGTTTGACTCTAATAAAAGAGATTACCCTATTCATGACCCAAACACACATTGGAAGGGGTAGTTCTAGTGGATCAAATAGTGCGAGGGGCAGAGGAAGTGGTAGTGGATCAAGCAGGGGAAGGGGAAGAGGAAGGGGAAGGAGAAATGATAGTGTGTCAAACAGGGTAAGTTTCATTTAGATGTTTATTTTTTTTGTTACTGTCATTTAATTGATTTATATTCTAACTAAGAGAACCATTATACAGAATGCCCAATACAGACTCTTTGATGATGATCATTTGGTTGATGTACAACTTGAGGAAGCAATTCATACAAGGTCAAATAATCAGTCTAATGATGTACATGCTTTTGATGATGATACTCTGGTTGATGTACAACTTGATCAAGCAAATACAGAAGATATGGAAGTCAATATTGATCAACCTAATGTTGATGTTGTTGATACTGCTGCAAAAGTTGATGCCAACCCTGTTGATGCAGCTGAAAAAGTTGATGCCAACCCTGTTGATGCAGCTGCAAAAGTTGATGCCAATCCTGTTGCTGCAGATATGGATGCCAATCAGGATGAAACAGCAAAGCTTAAGAGGAGGTATGATGAATTTTGGAAAGGTCAATATAATTCAGGATATCAACCCCCTAGAAGGACTTCTCAAAGATTATTAATGAAGAATTATAATAGGAAGATAAACCAGGACTATGAAGGTCAAGGACTCACACCAGATGAAGCATTTGAAGTAGACTAAGTATTTTATTGTTTGTAAGAACTTAATATATGGTGTATAAGAACTTGTAAGAACTTATTAGTCTCTTTTGTAACAACTTGTAAGAAATTAATATCAAGCTCTTATGGTCCATATCAGTTGCTTTTTTTTTACTTAAAACATAAGCATGATACCATTGGAAATGCAAATGATTTCTGCACAAAAAAATTATAAAAAATATAATTATTATGAGTTAAAAAGATATGAGAATGCAAATTATATAGTTAAATACACAACCTGGTTTCTTGTTTTTGCTCATTTTTTTAGTTGTAGGTTTTCTTAAAGGTGTGAGATGAAAATGAGTTGTTGCTTATGCCTTTATATAGTGTAAAAACAGTCAAACCATAACAGTGCTAGCATTTGATGCAGCTGCAAATGTGATATAAGCCAATTTGGATTCTACTGATGGATTCCACTGAAAGCCATTTCTCCTTCCTCCCAACTGTGGATTCTACTGAAAGCCATTTCTCCTTCCTCCCATCTCCTTCCTCCCAATTGTGGATTCTACTGAAAGCCATTTCTCCTTCCTCCCATCTCCTTCCTCCCAACTGTGGATTCTACTGAAAGCCATTTCTCCTTCCTCCCAACTGTGGATTCTCCTTCACATTAGATGCAGCTGCAAATGTTGACATTCTTATCACTGTCTTTTATCAGTGTCCTTTATCACTAATTTTTCAATACATTGATCAAGCTTTTCAACAAGGACATTTCTGTCACTGACTTTTCAATACATTCCATAATCAAAAGTAAAGCTTTTCAATACATAGATTCATCAAAAGTAAAGCTTTTCATTACATTCAAAAGTAAAGCTTTTCAATACATACATTCATCAAACTAAAAAGCTTTTATAATCATCAAGAAAAGCATTCCTAACAGTACAAAGATAACTCTAGATTGCATGCTAACTGTACACTTCAACACTTCAACTTCTTCTTCCCATCTCTTTTTTTTCAGCTCAATTTCCACAGCTTCCTTCTTCATTTGTTTTTCCACATCTGCCAATCTACCTTTGTAATGCTCAATTGCAAAATCTGGATCCCACCAGTGAAAGAAATTACACTTCTTTCTTGCCTTATAGTTAGGACATCCAAGAAACCTCCTGCCTGGATTTTGTTCAGTCCAAGAAGTCCACTTACCACTAACATCACCACATTCGCACAACACACAAACACGATTCATCAAATTATCTTTTTCCCAACCTGCATTTCTTCGATTCCAGTATACCCAATTTGATGAGTTTGATGAATTAGATGAGTTTGTCATGACTTTGCCCTAATTTAGTATTTGGGAACACACCGTTTGCCCTAATTTAATTTTTGGGAAAAATGTCTTTGACCTAATTTGATTCTGGGGAAGAAATGATATTGGGGAAGAAATATTCTTGGGGATAACGGTTTATAAATGTTTCAAAATGCGTTTCACCTAAAAAAAAGTTTCAAACTGGCCCTTCTAAATTTATAAATGTTTAAATGTAAAAATAGTTGACGGAAGTTAATGAAAATACCCAAATCCACTGAAATTTTTTGTTGGAAACCTTTTTATGCAAGAAAAAAAGTAGAATACCTTGATTGGAAATGGACCCTAACTTTGATGCCTTTTTGTGCCATTTGCCCTATATTCAATACATCAATTTTGACAAAATATTTCATCTTTTGGCCACAACTCAGTTTTTGTTGCCTCTCTTCTATGATCCTTATATTTCTACCATCTTAACCATGAGTAGCTCTCCGCCCTGTGTTCACAAAGATACAAAACCAAATTAGTGTTTGTAACCAAAATTAAAAAACCTAAGGATACACAAAATTAGAGCTATTTAAATATAACAAAAAGACAATATCATTAGATGTAACAAAAATTCAAAAACTCTTTATCCAACAAATTTACCTACGACATATACAATAAAATTTACCAACAGTTTAAACAAAATTACAAATACACAAATAAACTTGCAAACATATTCGCAAACCAAAAATATCCAAACTTTAACAGAAATAAACTTTCTAACAAAAGTTACACAAATTTTAGAAAAAACTTTTAATAAACTTTGTATCTAAATTTATACAATAAAACAAATATCCTAACAAATTATAAAAAAGGAATTGTGCATCTTTCAATGATACCAATAGTGGCGACGACAACTATTTCCGGTGGCGGCAGAAACTCTTTCCAGCTACAGCATCGGTGAAGACAACTTTCTCCGGCGGGATGGCGGCGGCGGCTGAGGCGGCAAGCGGTAGTTGGGCTGCTGTAACAAAAATAAATATACCAAACAACTTAATGTACAAAGATCGATAAAAAAAATAACAGATCTATAAATAGAATCCGTAGATCTACTTTAAAAAATGTATAGATCTATAAAAAAACCTTCAAAAAAGGATGAATATACATATAGATCTATTAAAAAACTTAGAAATACCTCAAAACTTGAAAAATCCTTTTTGTTGATCATGGGTCTTCGCGGGTCTTGGTGGTTCCGGCGGCGGTAGAACCCTTTACTCGGTGGTGGGTTGGTTTCTGTGGCGGTGGAGTCCTGTGGTGGTGAAAAAGAAGAGAGGATTTGTATGTTTTTTATAGTTGTGTGTTCTACCGCCACAGAAACCCTTTACCCTTTTTGTATATGTGTTTTTGATAGTTGTGAGATGAGAGGTTTTGTGTAGAGTATGGTTGTGTGTTCTGAGATAGATGAATGGTTTTGTGTAGAGTATGGTTTTGTGTAAAGTGATTTACTCTTTTTACAGTAAAAAAGATCCTTCGATTTCTCATGGCCTACTTATATTATTAAAAATTAAGGGTTGTGTTATGCAGGCACCCCCTAGTATTTAATATAGAGTGTGCTTGGGCTATGATTTGGATTGTAGTGACTGCGGCGTGTTTGGTTTTGTTCGTGGGTCTCTCGTAACAGTAGCAGTGGTATATAAATTCAAAGTGGGGCAATATTTGTCTTTTTTTTATGTATTTGTAGGGCAATTTTTGATATAAGTTTTTTAGGTTTTTACACACCTCATTTATTGTTTTACAAGTTTTTTAGGTTTTACAAGTTTTGTTTTACAATTAATAAAGATGTATGTTTTACAAGTTTTAAGTTTTTTATCAGTTCTTTTTAGTTTTTACAAGTTTTTTTTTTTTTTTTTTTTTTTTTTTTAACTTTTTAGAAAAAAACATAGTCGGAAAATTTTTGAGGCTCAGATTCGAAGGTTGCAAAGTGAGATTTTATCTCACTTTACCGTCCATTCGGTTTTCATTATCGCCTCGGAAAATTATAAGGCTCAAAAATCATCATCGCCTCGGAAGTATTTTTCATCGACAAAGTTCACATTCACAATAGTAAAGATTCTCAAATTTGCAATAGTAAAGATTCTCAATTTGCAGGCTTTCCTTCGTTATAAAGAATATATCACATTCACAATTCACAGTTCATACCACAAAGAAGCAATCACAGTTCATACCACAAAGAAGCAAACAAGGGGTAATAAATTTGGCTTCGGAAAATGTCGAGTTCACCATTTTACACTAATGAGGTAATAAATTTTACATTTTATCAATATGACATGCAAAATTTGTAAAAAACGACAAAAAGACATATCGAGATTTTTAATAGGCTCAGATTATTATCGTTTTATCATTTTGGCTGCAAATTTGAAGGTTGCAAAGTGGAAAAAAAACTCATTTTACCGTCCATTTGATTATGCCATGCCAAATCATTTTGGCTGCAAATCAACAAAAGTTTTTTTATCATCATCGCCGTATCTCGAATTTTTTAAACCATTTAAAAAAAACCAAGTTTAGATAAGCAACCATTAGAAACTGCTTATTACATAAGCAGTTTCAGATACGCAACCAACTGCCTCAAGAACCAAAAACAGATATTATTACATAACCAGATCTTAAAAAACTGCTTATGTATCATAACGAGCCATCACGAGTCATGGCTCAAGAATACCATAGAAACCATCATGAACCATCACGAGCCATGGCTAAAAAAAAATTTCCAAACAAAAAAAATTTCCAAACCAAAGTTTACATAACAACAGGCCTCAAGAATACCAACAACAAGAATACCATAGAAACCATCACGAGCCATGGCTCAAGAATACCAATAGAAACTGCTTATGTATCATCACGAGCCATCACGAGCCATGGCTCAAGAATACCATAGAAACCATCACGAGCCATGGCTTAAGAATACCAATAGAAACCATCACGAACCATCACGAGCCATGGCTCAAAAAAAATTTCCAAACCAAAAAAATTTCCAAACCAAAGTTTACATAACAACAAGCCTCAAGAATACCATAGAAACCATCATATTGACACCTTTTAAATATCATGACCCCCTCACCCCCACCATTTTTATTCCTTTTTCTTTCTTGGTTACCAAAAACAAAATATCAACTGAGAAAGCAATCCCACGGTATCAACATGCACAACAAAAGCTCAAAAACCATCATATTGACACCTTTTTGATATCATGACCCCCTCACCCCCACCATTTTTATTCCTTTTTCTTTCTTGGTTACCAAAAACAAAATATCAACTGAGAAAGCAATCCCACGGTATCAACATGCACAATAAAAACTCAAAAACCCGAATCTAAAACTTTAGATGTAGGGCGCGTCGGTGAGAAATACCGCGCCTGCCCTATGTTAAAATGATCACCTTTTCCCGATCTAACGTTTGGTATATGGGGTGAAAAGTTCCGGTGGTGCGTGACCAAAATATTGGCCGGAGAAGACGCCGGAAAGGGAGAGAGTGAGAGAGTATTATTAGTGTTTGTGTGTGAGAGGGTGAGAGAGTATTATTAGTGTTTGTGTGTGAGAGAGTGAGAGAGTGATAGACAGATATGAGTACAAAAGACAAAGACAAAAGGGGTGGGGAGGGTGGGTAAAAACGGGGGGCGCGGCACACGGTTTTGCAAAACCGCTTTTATTTTTATTTTATTATTTTTTTTTTCAAAAGTAAACGTATAATCAAAAGTAAACGTTATTTGTGTAAGGTTTGTTAAAAAAAAGTTTGTTAAAAAAAATAAAGTAACAATAAAAATAAAACTAATATAAAAAATGTAACAATAAATAAAGTTGTATTTTTTATAAAAGTTTGTTAAAAATAAAAGTTGTAAAAGTTGTTGTGTTTTTTATTTTTTAGGTGTTCGGTATTGAATTTGCTTTAACTGCTTGGGTGCGATCTACTGCTGAATCGATTGGTTTTCTTATTGTTATAGAAAAAAGTAAAACAGATAGGGGCTACAAGTACTCTATCAAATTTTTGTGTTCTAGACATGGGACGTCTGCACGTGAAGGTTTAAAAGATGAACTTGAACGGCAGACTAGTACCGCTAAAATTAATTGCCCGTTCACATTACTGGCGAAATTTATAAAAGGTCGAAATGGTTGGATCTTGAGGGTCAAGTGTCCGAGGCATAATCATGACTTTGTAGACTCATTCCATGGTTTTTCACAGGCCATGCGATTAAAAGAAAGTGAGTTAGTTTTGGTGAAACAGTTGATAAAACATCAAGTAGCACCACGAATTATACTTTCTTCACTAAAAGAGAGCGATCCGAATAACGTCTCTAGCATTAGAACGGTATATAATGCACAAAACAAGATACGCAGAGAAGATCGTGGTGATTTGATGGCGATACAACTCCTTTTCGTAACTGGCTGCGACATTACGACCGCATGTTTGTGTCGTACATTACCGATCAATATCGTAGCTTCGGCTAGACAACAACATGTAGAGTTGAGAGTCAACACGCGATGTTGAAGTTATACTTGGGCTCCACACAGTCCAGCTTAGACACGTTGTTGTGTTCGGTTGACAAGATTATAGCTGCGCAAGAACCTGCGATACGAGCCACTTTGAATACAAGCAAAATCAAGAAACTGCATGCGTGCAAGGGCACACTATTTAACGAATTGTGGTATAATGTTTCAAGAGATGCTTTACTACTCATACTCGCAGAAAGTAAACAGGATGTCGACCCACATCAATGTAGTCATCAGTTGCGGTTAGTTTATGGTTTACCATGCTATCACGAACTGTATTACCTTCAAGCAAACTGTAATTTTAACTAGTTCCTATCAAGTTATTATCCCCGTCAATACCGATAATTTTAACTAGTTCCTTTTTTCGAATACAGGATTGCCTATTCCGCTTGGTTTTGTTGATCATTTTTGGAGAACACTAAGCGTTCCCTGGCCTGTTGTCTGAAATACTCAAGGGCCTGATGAGCCTGAATATCCAAAAGAGCCTCAAGGGCCTGAAGAGCCTGAATATTTTTCTTGTCAAGATGACGTACAAAAATTCCAAAGTGTTTTTACCAAAACATCGTCGTTTGTCAAAAAAAATATGTTAAACAGGCTCAGAGGTATATACGCTCCTGAATCTGTGTCAACACAACAACCTGATGTTAAAGAAAGTAATCGTGGATGTCCGAGCACAAAGGACAGCAAATCCAAGGCTAAACAAAATATCCCATATTTGAACGAAGAACCCCCCACAGGGCACCGCAGAAGCTACACAAAACCTAAAAAAGTCCCAGACTTAAATGAAGAAGCTGCGAGACATAGTTCATATGTGGGAGAGCCTTCTAACATCCCAGACTTGAACGAAGGACCTAACGAAGGACCTAGCGAGGCGGACTTAAGACACCACTTGTACGTTCCAGATGACTGTAGCGAATATTTTATGGCTCAAATTCCACCTCTTTTCTGACGCTGGATCCTAGGGATCTTTAACGTGGCAGGTGATAGAAATTGTGGCTATCGAGCTCTTGTCGTAGGTCTTGGTCACCACGAACGAATGTGGCCCAGAATTCGAGCTCTTGTCAGGGAAGAGGTAGACAATAACGAGGAAGTTTACATGCAAATGTGGGGTGATTATTTTACAAATATTCGTAACTCGATGAATTGGTTTGAAGGTCTAGCACCCCAGCGTTACTGGATGACTATGCCAGAAACGGGCGTGGCTATTGCTACAGCTCTTAAACGTCCTATTGTATGTATATCCAATTCACAATCTGTTATGTGTCTTCCGCTGAGAGATGGTCCAAATACAGCACAAATATTGTCCCCCGTTGTGATTCTTCGTGTGGGGGAAGACCAGGCTGCTCACTTCGTTCTTGCGTTTCTTGATGAAAACTCACCACTCCCGTATAATCACCCACAATGGAGATGGTTCAGAAATGACGTGGCCGGGAGATGGGCACATATGTTTACTCAACGACAGAGCATGTTTAGACAGACGTAGAAAACGATTATTGATTTATATTGTAAATGACAAAACTTGTATAGACGATTATACAAATTCTATAACAAGATTGGTTATTTATGTATTCGGAGCTTCTAATTTTGTGAACCATGATATTACTGATTTATGTTGTGAATAATTATACAAATTCTTTTGGCCAGATGCAACAAGAAAATCCTTTCTTGTGTCGTTGTCGACGTGGTTTTATAATTGAAAGAACATCCCACAAGCCCAAAACTTGTGGTCTGAAGTATTATGCATGTCCTTTGTCAAAGGTAAATAATTAAACGTTTGCTTATTTACGTAAATATATCAATAACTTGTTTGTTTAAAATACATTTCTTATAATTGTTTCATCATGTAACAGCCAGGGACTGAAGACTATGGGTGTCGATACTTCATGTGGAAGGAAATATTTCAACAAAAGTACTTTGGTGAAGCCTCTTCTTCAACGCAGTGCTCAAACTGCGAAACTAAAGATAAAACAATCAACATGCTATTGGCTCAAAACAATTTGTTGAAGGCAAGAATAAAGACGTTGGAGGCATCACTGGAATTGGCAAGAAATCCAGTTGATCACGCATGTCAGTCGAGTGGAATACTCTATGAGCTTATAGATGACATTAATAATCTTCATGTGGAGTAGATTTCGTTGTAATATTGAAAACATTTGTTGTTGTACTTGTTTAATGTTTTAAGGGCAAATGGCATAAAAAGGCATCAAAGTTAGGGTTCATTTCCAATTAAGGTATTCTACTTTTTTTCTTGCATAAAAAGGTACCCAACAATAATTTTTGGCGGATTTGGGTTTTTTACTAACGTTCGTTAACTCACTTCGTTAGTATATTACATGTTTAGTCCTCGAATTCGTATAATCATCTCATTCAACATCCAAAAAAAATTTCCAAACAAACCCTGTTCAAATATGATTCTTCTGACTCGCTATTCAAAGCAAGACAAAAAACACAAATCTTATAAAATCTCCAAAGACAACTAGAGCCAAAATTTGTGCGTGTGTTTATGCATGTTTTGATAAGTCACTTTCTTCTCTCTGTGGTTCATTTTATTTTATAGCATCTATCACTTTCTTCTCGCTGTTCACGGGTCGATACCAAGCGCAAGTTGGTTGGTTTTAATAAGATTAAAGTAATGGTGTTTTATGGAAGAAAACGATAAACATTACTTTAAGAAAACTTTGCCGGATTTCTGCAGTGAGTTCATCCACTTTCAACCCATTTCGAAAATTAGGGTTCTTCCAAATCAAAGGGGTTTTTGAAATTGAGTTGGGGGTTTCGTTAGTTGATGTATAAGGAAGCTATCTCAAGAGTTTAATTGTTCCATTTCGTCCCAAGTTTCTCCAATTTGAGCGTTTAGGGTTCGGTGTTCATGTACTTCGACCCACCCTTGGGTTCATTGTAAGAAACACAACCTTGTTTTTTTTTTTTTTTTGAAAAAAATGATGATATGGGTTTTGTTTGATTTGTGTTTTTGGAGATGGGTTTTTTTTCTTTTTTGATTTTCATTAAGTATTTGATGGTTGAATTTGGGTTTTTGTTGCTTATAAATTGGAGCTTTATTGTTTTTGTTTTTGTTCATAGGTGTGAAGTCTCAGTTGGATGAAGCAACTTTTGTAGTTCTGATCGGATGGTTTATATTTGGGACACTACTCATAGAAACATACTTGGGGAGCAGCGATAAACAGATATATCTTGGGGAGATTTGAGGAAATGAATTAAGGGCGATAAAGGGTTTAGTTTGTTAGTCTCTTTTGTGTTGGTTGTAACCTGAAATCTACATCATTGATGAGAATGGTACCATATGAGCCGTGTTTGTGAATGCTTTCGTTGTAGTTGCCATTTATGTTATCTTTTTCTTTTTTTTCTAGAGTAAACATCTGTTTGTAGTTGACAAATTGATGGATTTGCTTAAACTTGGAATTTTGTAACACATGGGTTTGTTAAGTACCTGAGTCTATTTTAGAGCCGATATGTTGAAACAACTTCTAGCACGCCACCTGCATGTATGTTCTTTAATATCTTGTTGATTCTTGTTTTTCTTTTTGAAATGTTTTAAGGTCATATAAAAATGTAATCCCAGTAAATATAATCCATCGGCAATGTCATTTTGGGGTATGTATGCCTCATTACTGGCAGCTTTGTCGTTTACTTTGTTGGTTTAAGAGACCCCGAAGGGTGTGCTTCTTGTTTGTTCTTCTTATTTGAGCCTGGAGAAGCACCAAAGGGTGCGTTGGTTTGTGTGTTTTGGCCAACGCAACAGCCCCAAAAGGGGTGTTTGTTTGTGCGTAACAGCAGCCCCACCGGCCTGCAACATCTATGCACCGGCCTGCAACAATTTTTTTTTTTTTTTTTTTTTTTTTTTTTTTTTGAAATTTGTTTTTTGGATGTTGATTGAAATGATTATACACATTCGAGGACTAAACATGTAATATACTAACGAAGTGAGTTAACGAACGTTAGTAAAAAACCCAAATCCGCCAAATTTTTTTGTTGAGTACCTTTTTATGCAAGAAAAAAAGTAGAATACCTTAATTGGAAATGGACCCTAACTTTGATGCCTTTTTGTGCCATTTGCCCATGTTTTAATGTCTAATGTTTTATTGTTATTATTTAATTAAATGAAAACAATACACAAATAAATACACTAAACATATAAAAACACTACACAAATTAAATATACCACACAAATAAATACACTATACATATAAAAACACTACACAAATTAAATATACCACACAAAATAAACACTACACAATTAAAAAAAATTAAAAAAAAAAAAAAAAAAAAAAAAAAAAAAAAATGAAAAAGGGTACCTGCACATGGGCCTCATGGTCTATGGGGTGCCTGCGTATCACTTTTTGGGGTGCCCACGTATTTTGTCCCAAAATTAATAATACAAAACTAGCTAATATGTTCTCTCCATTTCAAGTTAATATATAATAATAATAATAATAATAATAATAATAATAATAATAATAATAATAATAATAATAATAATAATAATAATAATAAATGTGCGGATATTGTGTCAGGTCGTGTGATGATTGATGTCGCAAAATGTAAGCGTGTCAAGTACGGAGCTAAATGTGCGGATATTTGTTATGGGTTCATCCCTTTCTCGTTTTCCTCTTTGGGGAACTTGAGGCAGATGCGGTAACCTTACTTAAGCGGATCCGGAAGTTCTATATAACTCAAAACATCGGGGGGGGGGGGGGGGGGGGGGGGGCGTTGTTACTCATATCTTCAGTAGGATTTGTTTTGTTATTACTAAAGGTGTGGGAGCCCAGATTGTTTTAAGGCTCTCCACTAATTTCTTTTAATCCTATGATTTTATTTTCTAATGAAAGTGATGTTATAAAAAAATAAAAAATAAATAATAATAATAATAATAATAATAATAATAATAATAATAATAATAATAATAATAATAATAATAAATAATAAATAATAACCCTAAGGCATATATCTGTGCATGAATGATACAGAGTCATAGCTGAGCTAATGATTATCGTCCCACCAATTAGTTTTACCAAAACAATATTAAAATACATAAGTGGATACAAAAACCAACAGGTGATGCAATCAGTTAAAACTAGGGATGAGCATTTCGAACCGAATCCCGGAACCGTACCGGTACCGTACCGAAACGGTACCGATTCTTGAAATACAGTACGGTACCGGGACTACGAAATAAGGTGAAAAAAAAATCGGGACCACTAATTTGGTACGGGACCGGTACCAAATCGGGAAATTCCCGTAAAAAGCGGAAAAAACTCGATTTCCCGGTACCGGTACCGGTACCGATATCCGAATCCCGTTCGGTACGGTACCGGTACCACTAATTTATGCTCGGGAAAAAATCGGTACCACTATTCGGTACGGGATCGGTACGGGATCGGTACCGTGCTCATCCCTAGTTAAAACCAATGCTAACAGTGACCGTAAATATTATGGTCATCCCTTCCTATATCAACGCCACATTAGATTTTTCTCTCTAAAATTACACCAACACAATTTGCTAACAGTGACCACAATGGCAACCGTAACTTAAAAAATTTATTTATTATAAAAAACATCATAATAACAATTTAACTAAAATAAAATACATTCCCATATCAATTTAACGAAGACAAACACTACGATAAAAACTAAAAACATTACGCCATTAATGCAATAATAGAGGTTGTTGTAAAAATTTAATTCATTTTTCAAAAAAAAATCATTTTGTTGAAAAAAACAACATCCAGATGCTTGACATAAACTAAGTTTAGGTGGGTCAAGTTAAAATCATGGGAGATGTGTACATTTACTCGGTTGGCTGACAAACCGAGTAAATGAAAAAGTTGGGTGTTTGATCGGTCGTGTTCGGTTGGGCTAGCAGATGCAACTCGGTCGACTAGTCGGTTGGGGGGCAACCAACCGAGCAACCAACCTTTCATTAGCATTAGCCTAATCATGCAAATCAATTCTAAATAAGGCTGAGTACAATCTTGACCAAACACTATCTTGTCATATCAGCTTTCTTTCTCTAACGACCTGACGACGACCAAGTTGCCATAGTCAATGACCAAATTATTAATTTTTAATTCATTAATAATAAAACTTAAATATAACTCTTTAACTGTCATTAGGGTTAATGTAGAAAGAAAAGGTATAAAATGAATTTAAAAAAAAAAGGTAAGTGTAAAAATCGATCGAAATTTCTCCTGACTTGGGATCTCGTCCTTGCTCGATCGATACATGATCAAACAACCATAATGGCTCGACCGATCCATGACCACGCTCAACCGATCCATGAAAAATAAATAAAAAAAATGAGTTATATTATCAAAATTGGAAAGTAACACTATATAATAGTCAATATTTTTAAATAAGCTATACAGTGGTAAATAAGTTTTTGAAGAAATTAGTTAGTCAAAAACTCGTGTTTTGGGTGCATTTTAAAAAAAAAGGTTGACGTAAATGGGATGGGAGGATATGGGTGTTTGTGGGGTACTGTTTTGTATGGTAAGTTTATATAGTTTTGTTGGTTTGATAATTTTTTAGGATTGTATGTTGGTTTGTTGTGTGTAAATTTAGGTTTTTTGTAGGTTTAGATGTCTGAATCTTAAAAATGAATGGTTGGGTTTTGGTCGGGGATATTGATGCTTTATAAGGGAGTATAGATAATACATTGTTTAGCCTTCTTAAAAAACTTGATTTATTTTTCAAATGGTAATGTTATTTAATTATCGTCATAAATGTATAAAAACAACATACTCCCGCCAGCGTGCATATATTCTTTGTATGTAAACATGTATATACAAAAAGTGTGAAAATGTATATACAAAACCATTAATAGATCACCAAAATAAACATACTTCTAATATTGATGGGTAATCTGTGAGAATTTACCGATGAATTTCCCACATACCTAATCAATTTCTTACTTTTTTGATATAGTTAGATGTTCACGCACAAACCCATACTTGTATATCTACACATAAAACATCTAAAGATACAATGAAGGTCATTACAGACAAACAAAACATATTCGCGTATATTCATCCATATGCATTGATTTGATACACATAAAGTTATACCTAACCTACATATATACTTATGATACTCACATAAATAGTTACAATAATAGTCGAAATCATATAATATGAAACTAAAAACACATATGAAGACATAATAAGTAATGTGGGAATGTGTAAGTATGCAGAAACATAAAAACGGTATTTTTGTGGGAAATTCGTGGGTATTTACACATGTGTTTCTCACGGATTTATCAAATTGGTAGGTAATCTGTGGGAAAGTACCCACATATTTCCCACGAATATAATCTTTTCTTAAACTTTTTTGATATAGTTGCACGTTCACACATATACACGTCCATATACTTAGATATAAAACATCTATAGATACAATGAAGGCCATAAACAGAGATATGTAACATATACGTGTAGATATCCATACATATACAACGACTTGTTACAGAAAAAGGTTATACTTGAACCTACACATACACTTGTGTTACTAGCATAAATAGTTCCATTAATAGAAAAACACATATAATATGAAACTACAAACACATATGAAGACATACTAAGTAATGTGAGAATGTATAAGTAGGCAAAACACAAAAATGATATTTTCTGTGAGAAATCTGTGGGTATTTACACACGTATTTCCCACAGATCAATCAAATTGGTAGGTAATCTGTGGGAAAGTACCCATATATTTTCCACGGACATAATCGTTTTCTTTTACTTTTTTGATATAGTTACACGTTCACGCATATACACGTTGATATACCTAGATACAAAATATTTATAGATACAATGAATGCCAGAAACAAGCATACATAACATATACGTGTAGATATCCATACACATATAATGGTTTGTTACACAAAAGGTTATTCCTAAACCTACACATACACTTGTGATACTAACATAAATAGTTACATTAATTGACAGACACATATAATATGAAACTACAAACACATATGAAGACATATTAAATAATGTGAGAATGTGTAAGTAGACAAAATACAAAAACGATATTTTATGTGGGAAATCCGTGGGTATTTACACACGTATTTCCCACGGATTTATTAAATTGGTGGGTAATCTGTGGGAAAGTACACACATATTTCCCACGGACATAATCGTTTTCCTTTACTTTTTTGATATATTGTTACATATTCACGCATATACACATCGATATACATTGATACAAAACATCTATAGATACAAAGAAGGTAATAAACAGATATAAACATATACGTGTAGATGTCCACACATATACAACGGTTTGTCATGTAGATATTTCCCACGACAAACATAAAAACAAAATTTTGTGAGAAATACGTAGCTAGTAACCCACTGATTTCCCACAAACCGGTTAAATAGTTACTTTATAAAAATTGACCGTGTGAAATTCGTGAGTAATGGAGCTAAAATTTGCCACGTACTTTTGGCCGTGGCTAATATGTGTGAAATGTGCCACAAGTTTCCCACGGACGTCTAATAAACACAAATAGTGTGAATATGGTCGCAAATCTGTGGGAAATTTGCGACGGATTTCCCACAAAAACTTGGTCAACAATTTAGTGTGTAAAGAGAGGGAAATCCGTGGGAAATTTACGACATATTTCCCACCGAAATTTAGTCAACAATTTGGTGTGTAACTTGTTGGTATCCCGTGTGAAATTTCACACAGTTTCGTTTCTGTGGGAAAAACCAATTTGTGTAGTAGTGTTTGGGACCTACCTTAGAGAATACCAGGGAACCACGTTGAGAAAGAAAGAAAGAAGAAACTGAAAAAAAGAAAAAAACACTTAAATGGACAAATATTCGGACTTGTCGGAAGTTGTTACGAAGAAAGTTTCATTATTTTAGAGAAGATGAAGATTGGTTTTGGTTTTAGTGAATGTTTGTTTGTGGTTGTAAGAAATTCACGCGGGTGTAGTACATGAGGCTAATTTTTTTTTTAGGTATTAGGCTTCTAACTCTAAGTGTATTGAATTATACAGATATAATTAGATTGATTTTTATTTTCTTTTCAAAAACATCGACATTTTGTTTAAATTATTTAACACAAGTATGAAACATTCTTTTTGTACTAAATATATAAAAAAAATTGGATGTTTATTTATTTTATTAATAAATACATATAAAATTATATAAAATACACATACGTTTCTGGCCGTACCCGTTTTTTGGATTTTGGGATATTGGCGTTTCTAAGTATCCGTTTCCGTCCCCGTCCCCGTTTCCGTATCCGTCCCCGTGCAACATAGCTTTTGACCTAAACACCTAAAGAGACCTAGTGTATCCATGCCAAGTACTTGACCTCAAGCATGCTTTTGAATCATCTCTATTACTCGACAAAGACAACACAAAAACGTGCCCCTTTTGCTGAGATACCTTGCACGCTCAAAACACAACCCATCTCATTCTTGAAACCATGCAAGTCACACTTAAAATGTTGTAAAGGCCATACACATTTTCGTTATATAAACTAACACATAACTCATATACACTCGCATTTAAACTCATCCCATTCTCACTATCTTAAACAAAGAAAACGTCCAATGTGGAAGTTAGGAAAAGAGAAAATGCAAGGAGTATTGATCGTTTTGTACGGGTATAAGGATCAAGAGAATATTTTGATCACGTCCACTCTTCTTCGAGATCACCTCACCACCCTTTAGGTGCCGTAAGTTCCTTATTACTCACTTTCGTTTCACTTCCTCGTTTTAACTTGTGTATCACACGTTAAACTTGTTTCTAAAATCTAAGTAATCTAACTATCAATCTAATGAACATATTATCACAAAGAAAACAAGTTGTTAAGACCAAATAAATATGTTGTATGATAACTAAAATTTATAATACGAAGGGCGTGTCATTTATAAACTCTCGACCCTATTCTTTTAAAAATCTAAGTCTCATTACCTTCCTTCATAAACCATAGTCGCGTATATCTCATTTTTGCTAAATGAAAACCCTAAGCACGCGTTAACATCATGTTTATTTCACCTTAAAGATCGATCGTATAACCGGCCCATTACGTTTAAAAAATAAGCTCATAAGCCAAGAATACGCTAGTACTATGCTTTTGTAAAAGTTAAATAAGCCATGTGGTCGAAATGTAATTTTTTGGACTAATGCATAATATATAGCTTTCGGGTTAAATATGTACATTATGGAAAGTTAAAGATATATATTGAAAGTTATATGTATGCATGTAAAAGTTTAGGGTTCATTTTGTAAATATGGGAAACTAGTTATTAAAAGGTAAATAAAGGTTTTTGCGTCAAAACGTAAGTTTTGAAACTAAAAGGACTAAAAGTTAAAATATAACCTTTTGGACAAATTTTGAAAAAACAGATTTTTGAGGGACCAAAACTGTAAATCCTGAATGGAATATATTTGGGTACAAATTGTCATTTTCCAAAGTATTAGGGCCAAACTCGTACATTTTATAACTTGAGGGTAAAAAGTGTAAATTTGAAAAAATGTTTAGAAAACTTATAAACTTATAACGACTTTATAAAAACAAGTATTTTGACGACCTAGAGTTCATAACGAGAATTATTACGTCGATATCAAATTAAACCCATATATATATATATATATATATATATATATATATATATATATATATATATATAGGGTAGGGTTAAAATGAAAAGTTTCTTATAATGAAAAGAATGAGAAGGCATCCACCCGCCCCCCGCCCCCCCCCCCCCCCCCCCCCCCCCCGCAAAAATTTTTTTTTCCCGCCAAAAAATAAATTTTTGGCAAAAAAAAATTTTTTTTCCCGCCAAAATTTATTACTGCATCACAGTTATAAAACTACTGCATCACAATCATAATTGTGATGCAGTAATTTATAACCTTAATGCACTAAAATCATGATTATGATGCAGTAAATTTATAACCGTGATGCAGTAACTTATAACCTTAATGCACTAATAAGTTTTGGTGCATCTTTATTATAAGTTACTGCATCATTCCACAAAAGGTGTAGATTGGCGGGAACACCCTGACCCCGGGTGCCTTTTGGCACCAGCCATTGTCCACCCCACAAGGAATAGCTCCGGCAACTCTCCTGGCCTAGTGGGGCACCAACTGGAGTGAGCACGAGCCAAGACTCAGACCCCTAAGCTCTTATTCCACAAAGTCTCTCCAGTGTGCCCACAGGTTTTGCGGAGGTGGGTACCTATATGAAGCAAATGCCAAGGATGGGACTTGAACTTGGGTCAATTGACTCAAGCACAAGTGCTCCAACCATTGGACTAATGCTCCATTGGTAAGTTACTGCATCATAGTTAATAGTTCAGTGCATCAACTATGATGCCCTAAAATCAAGGTTATAACCTTAAATGCACTAAAATCATGATTGTGATGCAGTAACTTTATAACTGTAATGTAGTAATTTATAACCTTAATGCACTAAAATCATAATTGTGACGCAGTAACTTATAACTTTAATGCACTAATAAGTTTTGGTGCATCTTTATTATAAGTTACTGCATCATAGTTAATAATGCATCAACTATGATGCACTAAAATCAAGGTTATAACATTAATGCACTAAAATTATGATTGTGATGCAGTAACTTTATAACTGTGATGCAGTAATTTATAACCTTGATGCACTAAATTCATAATTGTGATGCAGTAAAAAAATTTGGCAAAAAAAAAAATTTGCCCAAAAAAAAAATTTTTTGGCGGGAAATTTTTTTTTTTGGGGGGGGGATTGTTATGTGGCATGATGATGTGGCAAAGGTAACACATGTCACCTCCACATGCCTTCTCATTCTTTTCATTATAAGAAACTTTTCATAATAACCCAAACCTATATATATATATATATATATATATATATATATATATATATATATATATATATATATATATATATATATATATATATATATATATATATATATATATATATTTATATTTATAAGTATATAAATATATGAAAACGTTATAAATCACCGACACCTCTTAAAGTAAATAAACAAAACTCTCGGTAACATCGTCATATTTATAAATTAACACAAAAATCACTCTATTGAATTGTATATTCAATACTCTATCATTTTGGTCGTGAACCAAACGTTATAATTATTCTGAGACTTGCCATCTCGTTCTTAGGTTCCGGGTAGGAGCCACTGCTATATCACACTCGATCTCTTTGTGCTTATTCACTACCGCTAAGGTGAGTTTATAGCCCCACTTTTACTCTTATTACTTGCTTTATAAAACTATGGGGTGAGAAACATGCAAAACTCTTTTCGAACCTGAAATTGATTACACTATTACGTGAAACAACCTTGAATCCCACTATGCTACCATCAGTTCCCTTTTGGGAAGCGCGATTGTTATGAATAGATCTATTTGGGATGACACCCCCGTTCGAGTTTGACCGGATAGGCAAACGTCGAACGTATACCATATCGAATCCAAGTGTACTGAAAATACACTTGTCGGCTTTATTTATCATGCTTCTAGATGCATGCACACTGTCGTAGTTTCGGTTGCATGAACTTGGTACTAACGTAATAGACTTTTACTACATATAGTATCATTCACGGAGATGCTTATATGTACAACTGTGGTCCAACTTGATTTCTTAAACTTAAACCTATGAACTCACCAACCTTTGTGTTGACATTTTAGCATGTTTTTCTTAGGTTTACTTCTTGGCTTGGGCATTGGCAAAGGCATTCATTAAAGACTGGCATTCGAAGTGTTTCCGAGCATATCTAATACAACTTTTAATGGGACAACACATATTTTTATGACCTTTACTTTCGCACTTTGAAGCAATATTGTAAAACTATTTCTTAAATTAATCTATCTTTCGATAATGGAATGGATTTTCCATTCATTATTACCTTGTGTTATGAGTATTGATTTAGTAGCACCCCATGACCCGAACGTTTTCGCTGTGCAAATTTTGGGGGTGTTACAAAAACGTTAGAAAACGGACGAAAACGTTTGAAAACGGACGAAAATGGGCGAAAACGTGAGGAAACAGACGAAAACATAAAAAAACTGACGAAAACGTATGAAAGCGTAAATGCACGTCTGAAAACGTATGAAAAATGGACGAAAACGAAAGAAAACGGACGAAAACGTATAAAAACGTAAGAAAACAGACGAATACGTATGAAAACGAACGAAAACGGGGTGAAAACGTAAGAAAACAGATGAAAACTTATGAAAATGGACAAAAACTTATGAAAACAGGCGAAAATATATGGAAGCAAGGAAAAGAAAACGTGAATTAAAAAAAAGTTGAATAATTATTAAAAAACGCGAATTAAAAAAAATTAAATAAGAAGAACAAAAAAACGAAAAAAAGACATGGACTTATGTTTAGATATTAAATATTTCGTATTTAATCCTCATTGGTAGAGATTTGTATGTCAGGTAAGCACCAAAATTAAATCAATTCACTTGCTCTATTGTTTGTCGCGTAGGTATCCCTCTCTAGTCTCTAGTCTCTACACATAATCCTAGACCAAATCTTGAAATATCTGTCCTTGGTGGTATTCCCTTCCCTAGGACAAAACGTATTGCAGAAGTTTTACAAACAAATATATCCTTGCTTTTACCTTTTTCAAAGATGATTAATGAATTGAAATGAAGCTTAAGAAATCTCAATGCCAATGCCAATGCCAATTGTTGGAAAATTTAGTGCACTTGTGGGATTGGTTCACACCTTGTAATGGGTTAGGAGGTACGGAGTGTACACCCATAAGGTCCATGAACACCCTGACTCTTATAGTGGTTTGTATTGGTAGTACTGGTGAAAGTACTGCTTGGTGAAAGTACTGTTGGTGAAAGTACTGCTTGTGGAAAGTACTGCTTGTGGAAAGTACTGCTTGTGGTTTCCACTGATAAGCAGTGCTTCCACTGATAGGCAGTGTTTCCACTTATAGCACTGTGAAAGTACTTATGCTATGAAAGTACTGATAAGCAGTGTTTCCACTGATAGGCTGTATTTCCACTATAAGTGAAAGTACTGCTAGTGGAAAGTACTGCTTATGGAAAGTACTGCTAAATGGCAGTTACAACTTCTTAATGACCACGTTTAATTGGTCATGTAACCACTAACGGCTATAATGGGGATAATTATGAGGCTATTAATGGGCCGATTAATACTCGTAATTCCATTGGAATAGCTCAAGAGTAACCTCCTATATATAGGAGATCTGAACATGCATGAGAAACACACAGAAAACACTAAATATTTATAAGCGAAAGGGTTATAGAATTGTGCCTAATTCTCTAACTGCATTTGGTCTTATCCCAAGTAGATATTCGTGATACCCAGGCATTAGGGTCGAATAGTTTACTTTGGAAAGTGATCACACGATTCCAAGTGATATCCGGTAACCACCTAGTGGTATTGCTACTGTCATTGATTGTCTTAACCCTGTTCTGGGATCTAACCCCCAACAATCGAAGTAAACTATTTCTGATAATCAATGGCAACTGCTGCAATGAAACACATGGCTTCAAACTTTGCTAAGCTGGACAAGTTTGAAGGGGTGGACTTTAGGAGGTGGCAGAAGAAGATGCACTTCTTGCTGTCAAGCATGAGTGTGGTCTATGTGCTGACTACTCCAATTCCTGATGATGGTGACGATGCTACTGTGGAGCAGATCAGGAGGAGGAGCAAGTGGGAGAATGATGACTACATATGCAGAGGTCTTATTCTCAATGGTATGTCTGATTCTCTGTTTGATATTTATCAGAACTTTGAATCTTCAAAAGAACTGTGGGATTCCTTGGATGCCAAATATATGGCTGAGGATGCATCAAGTAAGAAGTTCCTTGTTAGTAATTTCACAAATTACAAAATGACTGATTCAAGACCAGTTATGGAACAATACAATGAACTTCTTGGAATACTTGGAAGGTTTACACAACACAATATGCACATGGATGAGGCTATTTCAGTCTCTTGTGTTATTGACAAACTCCCTCCTTCTTGGAAAGATTTCAAGCATACCTTGAAACATAAGAAGGAGGAGTTAACTCTGGTTGAGTTGGGCAGTCATCTGCGCATTGAGGAATCTCTCAAGGTGCAGGATAATGACAAGCCAAAGAGTGGCAATGCTGCTGGACCATCTGTTGTCAATATGGTGGAGCATAACAACTTCACCAGGTACAATGACAACAAAGGCAAACGCAAGTATCATGATAACACAAGGGCAGATCCTAACAAGAAGGCAACACCTACATGTTGGAAATGTGGCAAGACTGGTCACATTAAAAGGGACTGCAAGGGTGTTAAAGTTGGTGGTAAAGCCAATGGATCAGGCACTAATGGTTCAGGGAGTGGTGGTTCAGCCAACTCACTGAAAGGTCAGAATATGTTTAATAAGTCTTTTCAGATTTATTATGTTACATATGTATCTGAATCTTTTTATGTGCAGGATGATGATGTTGCGTGGTGGGTTGACTCTGGTGCAACAATTCATGTGTGTAAAGATAGAAGCTGGTTCAAGACTTATGAGTCACTGAATGATGGTTCTATTCTTCACATGGGAAATGAGTCAACAGCCTTGGTGCATGGTCGTGGTTGTGTAGATCTTAGGTTTAGTTCTGGAAAGATTGTAACTTTGTTTAATGTTATTCATGTTCCTGATATAAGGAAGAACTTGGTTTCAAGTAGTGTTTTGAATAATCATGGATATAAACAAGTTATTGAATCTGATAAATTTGTTCTTTCTAAATGTGGTGTTTTTATTGGTTTTGGTTATTTATGTAATCAAATGTTCAGGCTTAATATTACCACTGACAGTGTTATTTCAGCTTTTGTGACCACATATGATCAGAGTGATTCTAACCTTTGGCATGCTAGACTTGGTCATGTTCACTATAAAAGGATGCAAGATATGTCTAGGGATGGTTTAATCCCTGCTTTTGACATGGACACTGAAAAGTGTAAAACTTGCATGTTGACCAAGATAACCAAGAAACCCTTTCAGGGTGTTAGTCGTGAGACTAAGATCTTGGAGCTTATTCACAGTGACCTGTGTGATTTGCATGCCACTCCTTCTTTGGGGAATAAGAAGTACTTTGTGACATTTATTGATGATGCTTCTAGATTTTGTTATGTCTATCTATTACATACCAAGGATGAAGCATTAGATAAATTCAAAGTGTTTAAAACTGAAGTTGAATTACAACTTGGGTCTTTGATCAAAAGATTAAGGACTGATAGGGGAGGTGAGTACATGGATACCCAGTACTTTCAGTCTGTTGGAATAATCCATGAAACGACTGCCCCTTATACTCCTCAGCAAAATGGTATTTCTGAAAGGAAAAACAGGGTGCTGAAGGAGATGGTTAATTCCATGTTGTCCTATTCAGGACTGAGTCAAGGGTTCTGGGGTGAAGCTATGTTAACAGCTTGCTATTTACTAAATAGGGTTCCCAACAAAAGGAACAAGGTTACCCCTTATAAACTCTGGACTAAAAGGAAACCCAACCTGAACTATCTCAGGGTCTGGGGTTGTAGGGCTGTTGTAAGACTCCCTGATCCAAAGCAAAAGACTTTGGGTGAAAGAGGCATTGATTGCATCTTTGTTGGATATGCTGAGCATTCCAAGGCTTTTAGGTTCTATGTTATTGAACCTAATGAACATGTTTCAGTTAACTCAATAATTGAATCAAGGGATGCTGATTTTGATGAGAATAGATTCTCATCTGTCCCTAGACCAAGTCAGAGGAATCCTAATGGAACTCATGACACTGGTGTATCAGAGGTCCCTGATGATGAACCATCAGTGGTCCCTGATGAGGTTGTGATTCAACAACCTGAACCTGTGCTCAGGAAGAGCAAAAGGGTCAGGACTCCAAAGTCATTTGGACCTGAATTTCAACTATACTTAGTTGAAGGTACCAGGGATGAGGTCTCAGACCAATACTCCTATTGCTTCATTGTTGAGGATGATCCCAAGACATTTGAAGAAGCAATGAAGTCCCAGGAAATTGCCTTCTGGAAAGAAGCAATCAATGATGAGATGGATTCCATCATGGGCAACAACACTTGGGTGTTGGTTGATCTACCACCAGGTTGCAAACCTCTAGGTTGCAAATGGATTTTCAAAAGGAAAATGAAGGTAGATGGAACTATTGAAAAGTTCAAGGCTAGATTAGTTATTCAGGGCTTTAAACAAAAGTCAGGGATAGACTATTTTGATACTTATGCCCCTGTGGCTCGTATCAGTACCATAAGACTGCTTATTGCTTTGGCATCTATTCACAATCTGGTTATTCATCAGATGGATGTGAAGACAGCTTTCTTAAATGGTGAATTGGAAGAGGAGGTTTATATGAACCAACCTCAGGGCTTCATCTTGCCTGGTAATGAAAACAAGGTGTGTAAACTGATTAAGTCTCTTTATGGACTTAAGCAGGCACCTAAGCAATGGCATCAAAAATTTGATGAAGTGGTTTTGTCTAGTGGTTATGTTCTTAACCAGGCTGACAAATGTGTATATAGCAAATTTGATGAATCTGGTAAAGGAGTCATCATTTGTCTATATGTTGATGACATGTTGATCTTTGGCACTGACCAAAATCAGGTTGACCTGACAAAGGAATTTTTGTCATCAAGGTTCTCCATGAAAGACATGGGGGAGGCTGATGTTATCCTTGGTATAAGGATTAAACATGAAAGTAAAAGAATTTCTATCTCTCAGTCTCATTATATTGAGAAGGTACTGAGGAAATTCAATTACTTTGATTGTACTCCAGTGAGTACACCTATGGATACTTGTGAGAAGCTGATGCCTAATCGTGGCAAGGCTGTATCTCAACTTGAGTATTCTAGGGTAATTGGCTGCCTGATGTATGCCATGACTTGTACAAGGCCTGATATTGGTTTTGCAGTGGGAAAATTGAGCAGGTATACTAGTAATCCTAGTGCTCATCACTGGCAAGCAGTTCAGAGGGTACTGAAGTATTTGAAGAGAACTATGGATTATAGTCTCTCATATATTGGTTACCCATCAGTGTTGGAAGGTTACACTGATGCAAGTTGGATCAGTAACACTGAAGACAATTCGTCTACCAGTGGCTGGGTATTCCTACTTGGTGGAGGTGCAATTTCTTGGGCATCCAAGAAGCAAACTTGCATCACCAGTTCAACAATGGAATCTGAATTTGTGGCTCTAGCAGCTGCTGGTAAAGAAGTTGAATGGTTGAAAAACTTGCTTCTTGAGATTCCATTGTGGCCTAAACCTATAGCACCTATTTCTATCCGGTGTGATAGTGCAGCTACATTGGCTAAGGCTTATAGCCAGATTTACAATGGTAAGTCTAGACACTTAGGTGTCAGGCATAGCATGATTCGTGAGCTTATCATGAATGGGGTGGTATCTATAGAGTTTGTGAGATCTCAACAGAACTTAGCTGATCACTTGACGAAGGGTCTGGCTAGAGACTTGGTTATAAAGTCTGCTAAATGGATGGGTTTAAGTCCAACTTAGTCACTGAATGCTAGGACACCCAACTCCCTCCTAAGGAAACTTGGGAGCTGAGTTCAATGTGGAAAGCTGAATATTCAGTGGACTGGAGCACATGTTTTATTTACATCCCAAGGTTGTGCTCAGAACCTGCTGAAAGGAGGATGAAGTCTTTACTTCTTAATGGTTAATTTTCTTTGAAAAAGTGCTTGGCAGGAGCATGACTAAAGAGGAACCACCTATGTAAATGTTGAAGTTTTGCCGCTTCAGGAAGCTTTGGACTTTTAGCTTTTACAACATTTATGAATTTGGATATGGACACATGGCTTGTATAGTGTCAGGAGCTTTTAAGTGTTTGAAAACTTGTGTGTAGTTATCTTCAGGTATTCAAATGGGTTGAAGGGTTCAATTCTTAGAACACCCTGATTCTCGAATATTTGAACGTATAATTACTAAGATGGAAATTCAATCCTCATGACATTTTCATTTATGCACATGTTTTGATTGATGTTTATTTTTCATGCAAATGAAGTGAACTAAATTTGGGGAGGATTGTTGGAAAATTTAGTGCACTTGTGGGATTGGTTCACACCTTGTAATGGGTTAGGAGGTACGGAGTGTACACCCATAAGGTCCATGAACACCCTGACTCTTATAGTGGTTTGTATTGGTAGTACTGGTGAAAGTACTGCTTGGTGAAAGTACTGTTGGTGAAAGTACTGCTTGTGGAAAGTACTGCTTGTGGAAAGTACTGCTTGTGGTTTCCACTGATAAGCAGTGCTTCCACTGATAGGCAGTGTTTCCACTGATAGCACTATGAAAGTACTGATGCTATGAAAGTACTGATAAGCAGTGTTTCCACTGATAGGCTGTATTTCCACTATAAGTGAAAGTACTGCTAGTGGAAAGTACTGCTTATGGAAAGTACTGCTAAATGGCAGTTACAACTTCTTAATGACCACGTTTAATTGGTCATGTAACCACTAACGGCTATAATGGGGATAATTATGAGGCTATTAATTGGCCGATTAATACTCATAATTCCATTGGAATAGCTCAAGAGGAACCTCCTATATATAGGAGATCTGAACATGCATGAGAAACACACAGAAAACACTAAATATTTATAAGCGAAAGGGTTATAGAATTGTGCCTAATTCTCTAACTGCATTTGGTCTTATCCCAAGTAGATATTCGTGATACCCAGGCATTAGGGTCGAATAGTTTACTTTGAAAAGTGATCACACGATTCCAAGTGATATCCGTTAACCACCTACTGGTATTGCTACTGTCATTTATTGTCTTAACCCTGTTTAGATATTAAATATTTCGTATTTAATCCTCATTGGTAGAGATTTGTATGTCAGGTAAGCACCAAAATTAAATCAATTCACTTGCTCTACTGTTTGTCGCGTAGGTATCCCTCTCTAGTCTCTAGTCTCTACACATAATCCTAGACCAAATCTTGAAATATCTGTCCTTGGTGGTATTCCCTTCCCTAGGACAAAACGTGTTGCAGAAGTTTTACAAACAAATATATCCTTGCTTTTACCTTTTTCAAAGATGATTAATGAATTGAAATGAAGCTTAAGAAATCTCAATGCCAATGCCAATGCCAATGTCATGCACAAGTTTCTACTTCTTGTTCATCAAACTTATTGCCTAAAGTATGTATTTCTTCAAACTCATTTACCTCTTTGCTTAACTTGTTTTAATTTATTGATTGTTATAAGGAGTAGTTTAGTTGGTTTATGAATCTGGTTTAGTAATATATTTATGTTTTGAATCACAATAAAACTTCATTAATTAATTTTAGTGCAGTGTGTGCTTCTTGGCCAAGATGTTGGAAAATGAGTATTGCAAAATGAGTTTTTGCAAATTTTGGACAATATTTAATATATGTATATGTTATATATATTTATATTTCTTGGTAGCTTTGTGTTCTCCTTGATGAGAGCTTCGCAACGAGCTAAAATATGTCCAAATTGGAGTAGAAATGAATGAGATATCGTGTCTCAAAGTGAGGCACAAAATCTGGAAATACTAAACTATCCCACATCGCCTAGAAGAGGAAGTGGAGACTAGTTTATAAGGAAATCATACTATTGAATATTAAATTCCTTTAGTTTGGTTATGCTCCCACTCCTACGTGCGCGCGCGCAGGGGGGGTGCAGAAAATGGGATTTCCGAGCTAAAATGAGTTCGAGGCTTCTGAACTCATGCGAGCCCGCGCGACCTGCGGACACGAATGCAGCTCCGAAATCTCACCTACGCGGGTATCTTTTTGCTGAGAATTATGTGAATTGATTCTACTGAAGCACATGGGATTCTGCTGAAGCGAATTATGTGATGCACAGATTCTGCTGAAGCACATTTCTGCTGAAGTTCTACTGAAGCACATGGGATTCTGCTGAAGTGAATTATGTGATGCACAGATTCTGCTGAAGCATATTTCTGCTGAAGTAATAAAACCGTGTAGATGGATAATTTCCAGAATATTCTGTAATCTATTTAGGAATAGATTTAGACTTTGTGCTTAAGTCTTAACAGAAATATGCATATCGTGTTTTGGAATAACAGATATGCATATATTTTTATTCCAGGCGTATATTCTGGCTTGGTGACCAAGCTAGGTATTGCCTATAAAATAAAATCTTCTCATTCAGTTTTGGAACACAGAAAAACGCAACTCCATTACTGTTTCGTTCCAGCAACCTTCGATCAGAAACACGCAGGCTTCGGTGATTTTTCAGGCAAGTAAGTTTAGTCCGGCTGTACAACAGCTGTGTACGTTGTACCCTGGGAAACAGACGGCGAATCTGTTTTAAGGGAATCGTATTCAATACGAGCCTCGTACAAGTCTCTTTACTGCTTTCGTTTTAATTACGTTTAATAGTGTCTGTCTTCTTCTTCTACACCTTTCTGTCTGCGTTTATTTACTGTTTTTACTTTCTGTTATTTATTATTGTAATCTGATTTATAATTATAATAAAAAGTGTACACCGTTTCCCACAGTCTTAAAACAGATTCGGTTTAACCGAATTTAGAACACTTTGTTATAAAATCGGATTATTATTTAACAGGATTTTATAAACTGTTTTCTGTCGAAACCTTGTTGAGTTTCTTTGGAAATCAGTTTCTTTTAACAGTTTTATACATACAGTTTGGTTGAACAGACTAACGTTTTTTTTTTAAAGCAGTTTATTATCAGTTTACCGAAACCAAGATAGAGTTTCTATTAAACTGATTTACTCGATTCATCAAAACCAAGCTAGAGTTTTGTTGAATCAGATCTGGTACAAGTAGATACCATTTAAAACAGTTTGTTTAACTGTTTGTGTTTGATTTTTCAGGATGACAAACACGACTACCCCTCCAGTGAATGCTACTGTGAACGTACCTGGTGCGCCAGTTACCAACACAGTTGCTAATCATGCTGAGAAACCAGAGAAATTCAATGGGCAGAATTTCAAGAGGTGGCAACAGAAGATGTTTTTCTATCTGACTACTTTGAACCTTGCGCGGTTCTTAAAAGAAAACCCACCTAACGTGGAACCTCCTGCAGAAGGTCAATCCTCTAATCAACAGGCTGTTCAAGCCTTGGAAGCATGGAAACATTCAGACTTTTTGTGTCACAACTATGTTCTGAATGGTTTGGTTGATTCTTTGTACAATGTGTACTGCAAGACCAAGACTGCCAAAGAATTATGGGAGTCATTGGAGCGCAAGTACAAAACTGAAGATGCTGGTACAAAGAAGTTCGTGGTAGCTCGTTTTTTGGATTACAAGATGGTTGATTCAAAGAATGTGATAAGTCAGGTTCAAGATCTGCAGGTTCTGCTACACGACATTCATGCTGAGGGAATGACTTTGAGTAAAACTTTTCAAGTTGCTGCTATTATTGAAAAGTTACCTCCGAGCTGGGTAGAATTCAAGAACTACCTGAAGCATAAGCGAAAGGAGATGAGTGTTGAAGACTTGGTTGTTCGTCTTCGTATTGAAGAGGACAACAAGCTGGCTCAGAAAAACACGTATACGCCTGATTCTGCAAAGGCAAATATGGTTGAGCATGTTTCGTCATCTTCAAAGTCCAATGTCAAAGCTAAAGGCAAAGGAAAAGGAAAGAATGACAAAAAGGGCAAAGGGAAGTCTGAGTACCTTGCGCCTAAAGCTGCAATTGTGAAACAGAAGTTCCAAGGGGTGTGTTTCAACTGTGACCAGCCAGGTCACCGTGCTGCTAATTGTAAGATGCCGAAGCGGGTGACTCCACGCCAGGCTAATATGGTGAATGAAGATGTGGACATGATTGCTATGGTGTCTGATGTCATTGCCATGATCTCTGAAGTTAACCTGGTAGGTTCCAACAACAGGGAATGGTGGGTGGATACTGGGGCTACCCGTCATGTGTGTGCTGATAAGAGTATGTTTCACTCTTTCAGAGCGGTTGATAGTGGAGAGAAGCTGTACATGGGCAACTCTGCAACTGCTGAAATCAAGGGTGAAGGAGATGTAATCTTGAAGATGACATCCGAGAAAGAGCTCAAGTTGACTAATGTCTTGTATGTTCCAGAGATTCGCAAGAATCTTGTTTCTGGTTGGTTGTTGAACAAGTTTGGTTTTCGTCTTGTTTTTGAGTCTGATAAGTTTGTTCTTTCTAAGAATCAAGTTTATGTTGGTAGGGGATATGCCCTGAATGGTATGTTTAAGCTCAATGTAATGGTTGTTAAGAAAGATATCAATAATATGAATTCTTCTGCTTACTTGATTGAGTCTTCTAATATGTGGCATGGCCGTCTTGGACATGTAAATTTTAATTCGATGCGTCGTTTGATTAAATTTAATTGCATACCTAATTTCCATATTGACTCAAAATATAAATGTGAAACTTGTGTTGAAGCCAAACTTACAAGAGCATCTTTCAAATCGGTTGAACGAAAAACCGAACCACTTGATATGATACACACTGACATATGTGATTTGAAATCACTACCCACAAAAGGTGGCAATAAGTACTTTATCACGTTTATTGATGATTGTACAAAGTATTGCTACGTTTACTTAATGAAAAGTAAAGATGAAGCTATAGACAAGTTTGTTCTATACAAAACTGAAGTTGAGAATCAACTTGGTAAGAAAATCAAGGTGGTCCGAAGTGATAGAGGAGGTGAATATGTGTCTCCATTCGCTGATCTATGTGCGAAACATGGAATTAGACACGAGTTCACGGCTCCCTATTCACCTCAGCAGAACGGTATTGCCGAAAGGAAGAACCGTACCTTGAAAGAAATGGTTAATGCCATGTTGATAAGTTCTGGTTTAAGCCAGGACATGTGGGGGGAAGCCATTTTAACGGCAACTTATCTTTTAAATAAGATACCTCGTAAGGAAAAAGAAGAGACCCCTTATGAATTATGGATGGGAAGAAAGCCATCATATCAGTACTTACGAGTGTGGGGGTGTCTAGCAAAGGTCGCTATACCGACTCCCAAGGCCCAAAAGATTGGACCTAAATCTGTGGATTGTATATTCATTGGATATGCTAAGAATAGCAGTGCTTATCGCTTCATCGTACATGAATCGAAAAATCCGGATATACAAAAGGGTACTTTAATGGAATCAAGGAATGCTTCATTCTTTGAAACTATTTTTCCTTGTTTAACGAAGGAAACTGGAAGTTCATCTAGAATAGATGACGAAGTTGTCCAAGATAAGAGACAACGAGATGATAATGATCTCCAAGATGAGAGACAAGATCAAACTGAGGAAGAAGAGGTTGAACCTAGAAGAAGCAAAAGGGCAAGAACCGAGAAATCGTTTGGACCTGATTTTGTTTCTTTTATGGTTGAAAACGAACCTACTTCATACCGAGAAGCGGTTACTTCCTCAGAAGGGCCTCAATGGAAGGAAGCCATTAAAAGTGAAATAGATTCTATTTTACAAAATCATACTTGGGAGCTCGTGGATTTACCTCCTGGTTGTAAACCACTAGGCTATAAATGGATCTTCAAGAAGAAGATGAAAGCCGATGGCACCATTGACAAGTACAAAGCAAGATTGGTTATCAAAGGATTTAGACAACGAGAAGGTCTTGATTACTTTGATACATATTCGCCTGTTACGCGAATAACCTCGATTAGGATAATACTTGCTATTGCCGCTTTAAGAAATTTGGAAGTTCACCAAATGGATGTGAAAACGGCATTTCTAAACGGAGATTTAGAAGAAGAAATCTACATGAACCAACCTGAGGGTTTCATGGCTCCTGGACAAGAGAACAAAGTTTGTAGGCTTGTTAAGTCTTTATATGGCTTAAAGCAAGCTCCCAAACAATGGCATCAAAAATTTGACCACGCCATGCTAGAGAGTGGATTCAAAATTAATGAATGCGACAAATGTGTTTATGTCAAAGACACAAATAGTGGATATGTAATCTTGTGTTTATATGTTGATGATATGCTTATCGTTGGCAGTAATGACAAGATGATCAAATCTACTAAAGACATGTTGAAATCAAAGTTTGACATGAAGGATATGGGTTTGGCTGATGTGATCCTTGGAATAAAGATCATACGAACTCAAAATGGACTTGTGTTAAGTCAAGCACATTATGTGGACAAAATTCTTAATACTCATAATGCGGGGGATTCCGGCCTAGCTAGAACTCCAATTGATACCAGTAAGCATCTATCTAAAAATAGAGGCTTAGGTGTTGCCCAATTAGAGTATTCAAGAATTATTGGCATGTTAATGTACTTAATGACCGGTACCCGACCTGACTTAGCATATGCTGTTAGCAGGCTAAGTAGGTATACTAGTAACCCAAGCTATGCACATTGGGCAGCTATGACTAGGGTACTTCACTATTTGAGATACAGTCGCGATTATGGACTGCATTATGATAGATATCCAGCTGTTATCGAGGGATACAGTGATGCAAATTGGATATCTGACATAAAGGATTCTAGATCGACTAGTGGATATGTGTTTACACTAGGAGGAGCAGCTATATCTTGGAAGTCTTCCAAGCAAACTGTTATAGCTAAGTCCACAATGGAATCAGAATTTATCGCGTTAGATAAATGCGGACAAGAGGCGGAATGGCTACGTCAATTCGTAGAGGACATACCAAGGTGGCCTAAACCGGTAACGGCCATCAGTATACATTGTGATAGTCAATCGGCAATTGGCAGAGCTCATAGCATAATGTATAATGGAAAGTCCAGACATATCCGTCGTCGACATAATTCGATACGACAACTACTCTCAACAGGAGTTATCTCAATTGACTATGTGAAGTCAAAAGATAACATCGCGGATCCGCTTACGAAAGGCTTAAGCAGAGAGTTAGTAAGTAAGTCGTCTAGAGGAATGGGACTAAAGCCCTTGAAGGAATGAGTTTCTATGAAGGAAAACCTAACCCAGTTGACTGGAGATCCCAAGATCTGGGTTCAATAGGACAACCTAATCATAGAAATGTGGGGGAAGTCACGTCAATGTGGGGGAGTTACTAAATATTGTAACTTTCCTAGTCCATTCCTATAACAAATGTGACTTGTTAAGAGGTTAAACATATGGCTTTAATGATTCAGGATGAAATCATAAAGCATAATGATTCAAGATGAAATCACAACACATATGTTTTTAATGATTCAAGATGAAATCACCTATGTGAGAGAGAAGTGGGGTCGCTTCGAAGGGAAATGTGGGGGCGCAATTCCTAAGAGCTCTTGCAGAACCAGGCTAGTGTTCATGACCATAACGAACACGACTATGAGGACTTGACATTGTCAGGGAGAGTCTTGTGTGAAGTGTAATGTCGTCTACGTAAATGGATGATGAGTTCAAGGACATCGCGTCTACTCAGATCTAGGAGACTAAGTGCATCTCACAAGGGAAGGTTCAAAGGGTTACACCTACCTATCCTATGCAAGACTTAACCGCAGAAATTTCACCAAAACTTTCGTGTGTTTTCGACCGATTTCCATTCATGTGGGGGATTGTTGGAAAATGAGTATTGCAAAATGAGTTTTTGCAAATTTTGGACAATATTTAATATATGTATATGTTATATATATTTATATTTCTTGGTAGCTTTGTGTTCTCCTTGATGAGAGCTTCGCAACGAGCTAAAATATGTCCAAATTGGAGTAGAAATGAATGAGATATCGTGTCTCAAAGTGAGGCACAAAATCTGGAAATACTAAACTATCCCACATCGCCTAGAAGAGGAAGTGGAGACTAGTTTATAAGGAAATCATACTATTGAATATTAAATTCCTTTAGTTTGGTTATGCTCCCACTCCTACGTGCGCGCGCGCAGGGGGGGTGCAGAAAATGGGATTTCCGAGCTAAAATGAGTTCGAGGCTTCTGAACTCATGCGAGCCCGCGCGACCTGCGGACACGAATGCAGCTCCGAAATCTCACCTACGCGGGTATCTTTTTGCTGAGAATTATGTGAATTGATTCTACTGAAGCACATGGGATTCTGCTGAAGCGAATTATGTGATGCACAGATTCTGCTGAAGCACATTTCTGCTGAAGTTCTACTGAAGCACATGGGATTCTGCTGAAGTGAATTATGTGATGCACAGATTCTGCTGAAGCATATTTCTGCTGAAGTAATAAAACCGTGTAGATGGATAATTTCCAGAATATTCTGTAATCTATTTAGGAATAGATTTAGACTTTGTGCTTAAGTCTTAACAGAAATATGCATATCGTGTTTTGGAATAACAGATATGCATATATTTTTATTCCAGGCGTATATTCTGGCTTGGTGACCAAGCTAGGTATTGCCTATAAAATAAAATCTTCTCATTCAGTTTTGGAACACAGAAAAACGCAACTCCATTACTGTTTCGTTCCAGCAACCTTCGATCAGAAACACGCAGGCTTCGGTGATTTTTCAGGCAAGTAAGTTTAGTCCGGCTGTACAACAGCTGTGTACGTTGTACCCTGGGAAACAGACGGCGAATCTGTTTTAAGGGAATCGTATTCAATACGAGCCTCGTACAAGTCTCTTTACTGCTTTCGTTTTAATTACGTTTAATAGTGTCTGTCTTCTTCTTCTACACCTTTCTGTCTGCGTTTATTTACTGTTTTTACTTTCTGTTATTTATTATTGTAATCTGATTTATAATTATAATAAAAAGTGTACACCGTTTCCCACACAAGATTCATGCAAAAATCTGGTACAATAGGTTTTATAATAAACCCCGTGTGTTACAATTACAAATCACTTCCATCATTTTAACTTTTTCCAAAATTTGTAACCTTATGGCCGGGTATCATAGTGAAGAATTGAAGTCTAACCATGTCCTTAAAGCTGGCACTGAATGGAATGTCCAGTTCCGTTTGAGTAATAGGGAGTATGGGGTTTTTTGTTCCTGGTTTGGTTTGATGGCTGTTGTTTGGGGTGTTAAGTGTGGTAGGTGATGCCATTATCTGCTACTGATTCTGATCAGTTATCTGAGGTGTTTGCTGCATTTCTGATTGGTTGTTTTGCTGGTGGAAATGTAGCCTATAGACTTAACTGTATTTGCAGCTACGAGCCCTTTATGTGTTTTGAGCCCTTAATTAGTCCTTAAGTGAGGTCAGCTGCATTTGGTCTTTTGCTCTTAACATGGATAGAGGAAATGGGTTTGAACTATGCTGTTTTTGAAACGCAATAAGCAGAGATAATCCACGTACAAACGCACTCCCAAACACCCGCTTAGTACATTGGTCATTGGGTTTATAATTTATTTTGTTTTTCCTTTTTACAGAGGAAGCGAACTAAAAGAGTTACCACCCCAAGGATAAGGAAAGCAAATAGCGAACCAATTACAAGCGTAAGTGGATGACACTGCTTAATGTTCAATTTGATATTTTAAATATATTATCATATGCTGCTTGGAGGGTCCTTTACAGTTTATATTGTTGTTGCAACCCTTTCACAACTTTGTTTTGTGGTTTGCAGAATCCTAAGCAGGTGATCAGACCCAAGCATGCGTCGATGAGTGATAGATTAGAGCTGCAACACGGGGTAAGACTTTCGAGCATCTTTGATTGCAGTGCACCTTTGTTCTCAGACAGTTGGTCAACATCTTCTAAGAGTAAAACCAGCACGGGTAACAGTACCGCAACAAGTGATATGACTTTTTCTCCTGAGATTCTTGCTGGAATGAGTCTCCCTTTAAAACAGGCGCACTTGCTAAACGCTCTTGGTGATTTAGATTTAAATGTCTTTGATGTTCTAAAAGTCTACAGTTTTTATACACAAACCGAATTCCATGTTTGTATGTTTTTGTTGGTGGAAAAAAAGGCAGAGAGGCTCCGTCTAGCCCGAGATGTGCTTCTGCAACCTGGGGGCAATTAACTGCAAGGTTCGGTGAGGAGACTGATTGTAAGGGTATGTGGACAAATAAATTTAAGATTTTTGGATATGGCTTGTAGTTTGGCTAATCCACCTGTGAATGTTAAGGTGGATTTTGGGTCAGTTATGGATGTTTTGAAAAAGTACTTGGAGAGCAAAGATTCCAAGCAGTGAACTATGTTATGTATTTTGTTCTTTATGACTTAATGATAATGCAGGTTCAGATGTTGTTAGTTGTTTTGTAACTTTCGGTTTTGCTCTTTAAAGTTCCGAGGTGAACTTTTGGATTTGTTCATGGTTGCAGATCATCTCGTGTTGAGTACTTGTTATATGCGATGAATGGCTTGATTGACCGATTGTTTATGTGTCAAATGTTTTGATCCGTCTAAATGCTACTTGTAAATTCCACAAAAGCCCGGCCGCGCTAAACCTATTACCCCTCCTCCATGTGGTCCTTCATTTTTTGCCATGATTTTGTAGTGCAGACCACCAAACGGTTTGCCTACTTTTATTATGTGTGTGTTTGTGAGGTATTTTTGTATTAAATGTGTATTTTAATATGTTGAGTTTAGTGGTGACCATCCATCACACCTGTTGGGTGATGGTTTAGTATTGAGGTAGCGCTGACATGAAAGTGTGAAATTTGATAATCATTATCTCTAGTCTTAAATGGTAGACTTTTTGCTCATACAATATGTTACCTTAGTGTTAGATTTAAGTATATGCATTCAGTATACTTAATGTCTTTTTTCTATGAAATAGTTTGTAAATGGTTATGACTTAACGTTATTTTAAGTGAAAATTTTCACAAATGTTATTATCACAAAAGCAACAGGTAATAGAAGAAAATGGCTCGTCGTAAAACTTAATCACCATTTTGTCGTCGCGGTATCCCTCAATACTTGTTGTATAACGTTCCGTGCTATTCATTTTCGACAAAATATAATCAAAGATTCACTTTTGTAGTGACTAACTATTTAAGAGCAAGGGGTATGGTGCTCTTCACTTCTCGTCGTTGCAAACGTGGCAACTCACCACTATTTTTCACAGCTCGCCACGATACCATCGTGGCTCGCCACAATGGAGTTCGCCACTCAAACGACGAAGTAAACGACAAAGCAAAATATTAACCGTTTCATTTACAACGGATACATTTCTCAATTTATTTACTTTTCAAATTCAAAACCATTTCACACACACAATACTTAAACAACTCTATAAATATAAACCACACTCTACACAAAAAAAATCACATTTCACACACACAATTTAATTTCAAAATTCACATTCTCTTTACGCAACAAATGGCTTGTCGTCTCCCTCATTCTGTTACTGATATGCGAACGTACGTTCAAAATCAATGCGAGAACGATGATGAGGCTAGAAAAGAGGCTATTATAAGCGTCATCCAATTGTTTGAGGACAAAAGGAATGAGAAGTTGCAGATGAGAGACAACTACAAGACTTGCAACGACATCAGCACTGAACGAAAAGGTGTTATCGAGAAATTTCTGAAGGAGGAAGCCCGCAGAGATGACGAACTTATTGACAAGCTGTGGAAGTGTGTTCAACGGATATCGAACAACATCACCACCAAAGTCAACTGGAGCTATCGGGTGAACAAAGATGATAATCCAGGAGTCTCTGATGAGGGATCTTCGGTAGACAAGGAAGCTTTGTCTCGCCTCGAGGATTATATACCCTCCGCGTTTGATCCTACAAAGGACTTTTCAGATTAGGATTTAAAAGTTATGTATTTTTCGTATGGTTTATTTTCGTACCGTAAGTTTTTATTTTTTTTATTTTTATTTTTTTTTCCGTATGTTTTTTTTTTTTATTTTGCGTATTGTAGTTGTATTTTTATTTTAAATGAATGAAATGAATTTAGTTGTGTTTGGAAAATATGAAAAATAAATAAAATGATAGTGGGTGGGTCCCAAGTGAAGAAAAGTGGGTATGTTGTGATTGGGGGTATTTTTTTGTTAGTGTGTTGGAGTGATGTGGAGGTGATGTGGCACACGTGTGACCCAAGTAAAGAGAAGTGGTGTTGCCATGACACCCCTTGCTCTAAGAGACATTTTTTTGTGGAGGGTGGGTAGTCCACAAAATTATTTAGCTCATTTCTTGCAAAATTGGTCCTGAGAATCTGTGTCACCTCATCCAAATGCATATGTTTCACCAATATGGAGCATGGTTAATTGGTGCGCCATGGGATATACAAACACATTAAGACGATAAAAGATAACGATTTGCAACATTTGATGAACCATTTGTCTCTAACTTTCTTTTAATTATCTTACACTGGTTTGTAACAAACTAACAATCATAGATAATTGGTAACAATACAAAAAGCATACAAAATTGTATATAAGATAACTTGATCCTCTTTGATGAGTAAATGTATGGATTTTTTTTTCTTCTTCTTCTTCTTCTGTTGATGTTATCCGATAACACAAGTATTCAGGGACGAACTCATAATTTTTGAAAGGGTGTTGCACAATTTTTATTTTGTCATAATTACTAAAAATCGTGCTATAAAGAATTTTTTAGTCAAGCTAAAGTTGCAATACAAAGAAAATAGCACAAAATCAGGGGTTGCACATATCAAAAAACTAACACGTTTTGAAAAAAATTACACTACATCACCCAAAATTGGGTTTGATCCGTGCCACACCCGTCATCCATGTAGGTCCGTCCCTGCAAGTATTTGATGTATTCAGTGAAACCAAGATATTTTGGTGACAACATGCAGCTGTTTTTTGCCATCTATAATTTGTAGTAATGTTCAAACCCGAGACGCTCTTTTTTCAATTTTTACCGACTTACAAATACAACTTAAAGTATTAAATTTCTTCTCTTATACTAGTTACTTTCCATCCGGCTAGGGCATGTTTGGCGGCAAGCATTTACGAGTGTTTTAGAGCAACTATCGACTAGCAATTAGTGGTTCAAATAAAAATCTTGTTTGGTAACAAACAATTAGAGATTGAGTTATGTGTAACCACCCTCATTCATAATGCTTCATGAAAAATAGTGATTTGTATATGTTTTCTTATGTCATTTTAACCATTATGATTACAACTACTAATACGTTTCAAAATGCTCTTATTAAACAATAACGATGCTATGTTTCACACTAATGCTAAGTTTTTTCAAGATTTTTTAGTAAAGAAAAGTAAAGAAACAACAAGTATGCATTTTCGGCCTAATTTTAAAAGAAAATATTTTACTTTAAAATTAACCAATTCAACCTTGTTTTTCAATCATTTTCTTTTTCTTTTTTCTTAAGTGATACTCAAGAGTACAATTTTTTTTTTTCACTTCATTTTTTTTACTTTACTTTCTTATTAGACGAGTACCCCGTGCATAGCAACGGGATTTTATAGCGGCAGATAGTTTTAGTGATAAAAAAAGTTTATGTGTTATCTTAAAATAATAAAAAATTTAGGATATGTGGATTAACATAATGTCTTGAAACCCGGTTCGACCCGGGTGGTTCAACCGGTCCGATACGGTTAAAAAATAGGTCAATTAAAACCGGGTCAACCCGACAGATTGGGTCGAAAAAACGGGTCAAGTTAAACCGGGTCAACCCACCGGGTTCGAAGCGTCTCTGGTCAACCCCATTTTCGATGTGTATTAATAGTTTCCTTTTGAAACATATGTTTTCAATATTTACTTTTAGTTTCAACTTTTCACTTTTCACTTTTTGTTTTTTCTTTTATATATAGTATAGATATAAAAGTATAGAAGTAATACCCGATGAAAAGAAAGAAATTTTCATCTAGACATATGCCATAGGATTCTATCCTTGCTCTAGGGCTAGCGCCTATTGGAATGGATATTTTTGAACATATACTAGTCTATGAGCAGTATAAACTATAGAGTCATCAGTACCAAACAGAGCTTATCTCTGATACCCAAGGATCACAATTGATCTAACGATAATTTCTATACTTTATTTATCTGACGTGATAGAATACAATTGAACGTCAATCTTTCCAAGGTCACTACACAATGAATGGATTTCTTGGGTTGAGTTAGGACTTCATTGAAACTACTTTTCTGGTGCTTAGCCTTATCCCAGAGGCGAAAATATTGTAAATACCCGCTTTTGGTACTCGCAGATTGGTCCAATTTCATTTTATCCTTCCTTTAATCTCTTGATCTCTGAAAATAAAGAAAGGCATGATATTATCAAGTCAAACTAGGCTATGGGAGAGCAATGAGAACAAATGGGGAGTCGGCTAAGAATGAGAATCAAAATATATATAAAACAATTAGTGCCTAGGCCCATCTAATTAGGTGAACCTCGTAACACTCAAAAATAAAAATTAGACAAAAATACACCGTTGGTCCCTAAACTTGTCAAAAAATATCACCGGGGGACAAAAGTTGAGATTTTCGTCGTCGTGAGTCCAAAACTTGAGGTTTTGAGGCCAAAGAGGTCCCTTGACCCGTTTTCCCTAAGTCAACGTCAGTTTTGAGTTATATTAACAAGGGTGTAATAGACCAAACACATTTTTACTTAAAACTTAACCCAACCTAACAAAACCAATTCGTATACCCTCTTTATTGTTTCCCTTCATCTTCACCTAACAACTGACTTAATAAAAACTCGGTCATCTATCACACACATTCTCAGACACTCTTGAATCCTTCAGACAACCCTCACAAACACTTTAATAATTGCAAACAAGGACCTTAGTATGATAGCAGTCACGGATGAGATGGTATAGTATGTGAAGACCAAATATGGGGATTCTTAGTTACAAAAAGATAAAATGTCTGTTGAGATGTTTGAAGATTTATGCAGATTTGCGAAAGAATATGAAGTGATGAAAGGTTAGTTCATTTTTCTGTATTTGTGTGATTGACATATTAAGCTTAGTAGTCAAGTGCGACCCTAAATAACCTTATTTTATTTGCAAGAAATTCAATTAATGTCAGATTCGGCAAAAAAATTGGATTATAGCAAACTAAAAGTCTTTGACGATATGATTGACTATGTCATGGCTACTTATGGGAATAAGTGGGATATAGAAGACGAAATTGCTGATGTGATACTTTAAGACTTGTGGCAAAAATATGAGAATAAGGAGGTTGCGAAAGGTTAGACTTAATATTTGTAAAGTAGGATAATAGTAATGTCTGAATTTGCATGTTGGTGATGCAAAGTAGGATAGTAGTTTGGTTGTTGCCATTTTAATTAGTTGCAGGGATGTTTGGTTGTCCAGTACCTTGTTCAATTAAACCAAACACCCTTTTAGACACAAGCACTTGTGTCTTTTTTTTTTTTGTTATCTTTCTAGATAACAATTCCAAGGGAATGGAGGTTGATGTCATCATCATTTCAGATTCAGATTCAGATTCTGATGATGATATCTATATTTCAGACACATCTTAGGACTTGGTATATTTTAGTAATTGGTCCGCTGCTTCTTCCTCAAGGGTGACCAAGGGAAAGGCTTCCACTTCTAAGCCTAATGCTTCCTCCTCAAAGGTTAGAAAGGTAAAGGAAAAGGTTTCCACTTCTAAGCCTATTGCTTCCACCCTTAGTCCTAGAGATCCTAGAAGTGAGATTAAGAGACCAATTTTACTTGCTCTTGGAACAAAAGTGGGTTGCTCAAGCAAATACAGGCAGAAGTGGTATGTGCCAACCCAAAAAAAATTGAAGACATGAAGCAGTAACATGAAGAAATAACACGAATAAGTGTTTGTCTTTTGAAAACAATGTTAAGTGTTTGCTTTAACTGTTTCATATTTTGGTGGTGAAAACAATAGCTTTTAACTGCTATGATTTATGATGCAATTATGTATAGTTTAACTATTTTAATAGCTTTGGATAGTTCCTTTTTTTGTAGTTGATGGGAAATGTAGTTGATGTTGGTGAATTATGGGAAGACATTTTGAATTTTGTAACTATTATAACCTTTGGAGCTAATATATTCTACTTTAAATGTCATGCTTTCTGGTATTAATTTTGGTGTGGCTCTTCATTTGACTGAATGTTTGAAGGTTGAGATGACATTGGCATTTTACTGTTTGAGGGGTGTTTGGATTTACCCATTTTGACTTTTAAAGATCAACATATACCAAAAAATGAGTAACCAATATGATGTTTGGAACTTTTAAAATATACGTTGTTTGCATTCTTAATTTGGGTTTGTTGTTTACAGTCTTCGGATTGCATTTGCATATGCAAATTAGGGGGTGTTTGGAATTACCAATTTTTACTTTCAAAAGTCAACCTTTACCAAAAAATGACTAACCAAACTGCATTGTCATAACATAAGAAATACAATATATAAGTTAAGTTACATTTATAATCAAAATACAACATAGCAAGACTTGCAGTTGATTCACTTTGACAATGACTTGGCAGGTGATTCACTTGGTCTATGACTTGCAGATGCTTCACTTGGTATTTGACTTGGTCGTCGTTGGCTTCGTCTTTGACTTGCAGGTGGTTTTACTTTTTCATCATCACTGTCATTAGGTTGTTGAGACCTACAATCATTAATTTCATCATGTCTTGTTATAGTCCCATTTCCACCCTTAATGCCCACTAAACCACCACCTCTAGTAGATGCAGAAATATGTAGGCCCACTACATATCCGCCAATGACAATTGTTGTATTTCCCTTCTAACACCAAGATCCACAACACAATCTGCAGCAACACCACTCTCACTTGTGGTTCCCTTTTTGTTAAGATGCATTGGACAGTAATACCACATGAAATTTCTATTAGGTAGACGCCTTGCATTAAAGGTCAATCCAGCCTTGTTTTCTCTTTTCAGCCAACAGTCAATGCATATCATTTGACAACCATTTTCTTCATTTATTTTGATATTTTTTTGTTGTTGTGATAAACACTTGAAGAATTATGAGATATTATATAATGCAGTAAAAGGGTATAGTGGGGAACAATGTGGTTGTTGAACAAGTGCATGAGAATAATAACACCATAAATGATTCAAAATGAAGGCAACAAATTTAGCATTTGAAATTTTTATTCTTACAAGCTAGGAGGACCACAATGGGGTCCAACCTTATACAGTTTGGTAAAACCTACTAACAACATTTATTTTGCAACATATATTAAGTCATCTACATCTACTCCAAAGCAGCCCCAATAAGCTGCCTCTTCCCGAGTTTCCCTTTCAGCTTCTTGTCTATCTCTTTCCTCATCAAGTTTTTTTAGCATGCTCTCCTCTTCCAAAAACTACTGGAATGCTTCTTCCTCCAACCTTATTTTCTTTTCTTCTTGATCCAATCGTCTAGGTTCTTCTTCTTGATAAAAAAGAGCTTCAAGATACTCTTGTTCCATAGACTGTCGTATCTCCTCTTCATCCATCCACTGCAAAAGTAATATATCCATACATCAAATTAAATGTAAACACACAGGGACCACTGTAATACATGTAATCACTTCAAATAACTATATGCATACCTGTTGCCTTCTGCTATCCCAATGCCTTTTTCTACCTCGTACATTTCTTTCCTTTGGCGAAATTGGTACTTGTTTCTTGTCACACCTAGACTTATTACGTCAAATAGTATGACAATTAGAGCATTTAATCTGTCTACGAAATCTAGATTTACCCATTGTTAAGCGATTTCAGTGAATTAAGACTTTTGGGGTATTGAATCGAATTTGGGTGAAATTGTGGTAAAAAAATCACTGGTAAGTGATAACATCAAATAATCATGATATTCTAAGCGTTAATTTCCCCCTTTATCATCACATTATGAGTAAAACGCTAGTGGAAACATCCTTATTCCTTATTATTTCATTTCAGGATCTATTTCATGCAAGGAAGCGGTAAATGGACATTTCTAAGCCCAAGGATGATTTTTCTCCTAACTACGGTGTAACCAAGTGATGGAGTTACGCCGTAATAATAATCATGAAGAATACGGTGTAACAATGGAGTATAGTTAGGCCGTAACAAGTCTACTAAACATGAAGCATCCAACTTTACAATGGATACGGTGTAACCCTCAGCTCAGGTTACGCCGTAGTAACAGATAAACATCAATTTTACAAAGGATACGACATAACCCTCAGCTCAGGTTACACCGTAGCAGAATATAAGCATCTGATTTACAAAGACTACGGCGTAACCCTCAGCTCAGGTTACGCCGTAACCATGGATAAGTACAAGATTTTGAAGAGTTACGGCGTAACTCATTAATAAATGTTATGCCGTAATTGGTATCCGAGCATATAAATAGACGAAGTTTTCATCAGTTATAGGCATCTCTCCTTTACCAAACCTTCTAGGGTTTAGGGAGATCAAACACAGAAAAAGAATCATGGCATAGGAGTATGAATAACGAAGTTCTCGTCTATGATTTTCATTGTATTCGAGTTTGAATTCCTTTTATATTTTTCTAGGGTTTATATGATGAATTCATGTTATAAATTTAAGTTTGCATTTATGTTATTGATCTTCTCTTTATTTCTTTATAGACATTTATTAGTCTTATCATAGATGCTAGTCTTGATAATATTATAAGCTTGTTAGTATTTAAAGGGCATGGAGAATTGACCAACAGACCTCAGTCTAATGGGTTGTGGAGTATGGAAGGAATTAGCCATAGTACAACCACTCTTCGTGTGCGAACTGACCAAATGATCACCTATCAAGTGGAGGTATTTAAGAGATTAGCGGAAATCTAAGTTCCTAACGGCTGGGTTTCCATAGACTAGATCTAGTAGATTTGGCCCTTAATGACTGTTATTAGGTTGCCGAATGATCCCGGGTGACCTGTTCATCTTCGTGAGGAATCTAAGAACCATAGGCCTTGACGAATTAACCAAAGGAGTCTGGCGATAATTAACCACTATATTGAACCCTCATATTGAGAATCAATTCGTATTTTCATTCTTTGTTAAGCTTTGCTCTTCTATCTCTTTATCCTAAATTCTTGTGTCTGTGTGATTGGAATAATTATATCATATCAATGGATAATCAATATAATTTCTAATTATCTTAGTTCTTTCAAGGTCAGAGCTCTCTTGGGACGACACTCGGATTTACCTAAGGCTTTACTTCATCTGATCGGGTTCTCTGCCCGTTAGTATGTGTTTATCCTAAGTTTGTCTAAATTTTATAAATATTAAAAGCAAGATGAAATAGCACATCAGCTTTTTGGCGCCGCTTTCGAGGAGCAGTTAATGAAAGATCTAAGGTATGATCTATCATATTTACCTAAATAAGAGACGTAAGTACTTCCAAACCACATTAGGTATGATCTGTGCAAAACCGTCAAGTTTTATCACGCAAACCGACCACTTGTGAATGGCCGACCGTAACAAACTTAAAACAGTTAAGCACAAATGCAATGAAGATCAGGAGAGTATAGTGTTTCCCCAGGTCGTTAAGTCCCAACGAGCTGGCGAGAATAATCAGACGTATAGTGATCGAGAGGATTTGAACGGGAAAGGATTGTGATAGATTTATAACTAGAGAAAAAGTACATAAACTACAGGGGCTTAAATGCAAATTAAAAGAAATTAAAAAGATAAAAAATATTAAATAAATGCTATCACTATTTTTAAAATGATGTTTTTGTTTTTATCTTTTATAAAACTTAAAATTAAAAACTACGCGACGTACAAAAGAAAATGTGAAACTAAAGCAATATAAATCCTAAAAATATGAAAATGACATTTTTACAAACCTAATGATAAAAGAAAATTTATAGAAAAATAAAATTATTTTTATAACTATTTAATTAATTATTATTAATTAAAAACTATTTTTACTTATTAATTAATAGCCTAAAATACAAAAAAAATATGAAATAAAGCTAGGAAAATAAAATTAAGACTTAGAAAAATCTAAAATATCAAAAGAGAATTTTCAAAACTATTTTTGTATTTTTCTGATTATTTTTCTATTTTCTATGAATTAAAAACTATTAAAAACTAATTAAATTACTTAAAAATACAAATTTAACTAAGAAAAATCTAGAAAAATATTTTTTTGTCTTTTTATATTTATCTTAACTTAAGAAAAATGAAAAATTATTTTTTTGAGACTTTTCTTAATTTTTTGTATTAAATGCTAATTAAAAATGCTTAAAAACTAATTTAAATAAAGAAAAATACCAAACTGACTTGGAAAAATCTGAAAAATTCAAGTTAAGCTTAAAATAATATTTAGAATCTGAGAAAAATATAAAAAAACAGGGGTTGTTTGGAGGAAAATGAAACTGATGTGGAATGTGCTTAAAAATAAGCACTAGAAATAAGCTAATGAACACAACAAAGCACCAAACTGAAACAGAAGTTCTAATATGCTAAAACTACCAAATTGAAACTAAAAACAACTAGCCTTAAACACTGGAATGCAAGATTAACAGATTTGATGATTTGAGCTTTTGAGCTAAAATCAGTGAGAGGGTACCAGGTTTAAGCAGAAAAATAAGCACTTGAATAAGCTGGAAACTAAAAACCAACAACTGGAACCTACACAAGACCTGGGTGGCTATGTCTAGACCAAAGAACAGACCAAGATAAGCTTTTATGAGCACTGTGCAAGGGCTGCACAAACTGAGATTACTCAGCATAAGCTGAGTTTTGTGAACAGGGCACTTAGGCCATTTTTGAAAAGCAGTTTTGGAGCTTTTAGAAAATTTGCAAAAATATACAAAAATGGCAATAATAAACTAGACTAGTAGAACTTTTTAACACCACAAGTTTCATTTGATTTGACTCAGAGATGAATCCAAGAAAAATCCCTCTAGCTTGGCCAAAAATGAATTTTGTGCAATTTGACTTTTGAAGTAATTATTAAAAGTTGACCAACTTGAACTTTGCAACTGATTTTAAGGACTTAGATTGATATAATAAGGTGAAATGAGAATACTACAAGATGTATTTATGAAATATGAACACAAAATAAGCTTTTGGTTTTATAAAAGCTCAACAGTTGAGCTGTTGAGACAGATTTATTTGATTTTGACTTTTGAGCTGCTGCAAGTGCAATATGAAGACAGAATTGAGCTTAAATGAACTAAACAAACATGGAACCACAAGTCCTAACCATTGAATAAACCTACATCATAGCTTAAGTATCAAATCCAAACACTCCTTTAACTACTGTTTTGTAATTTTAAATGAGACTAAACACTACATTAGCTAATATTATGGATTAAACTGAGATTAGATAACCTAATTACAACTAATGAACAAGTTTAAGATACTCAATGGCCATAGATTACACATACAAGTACAAGATGCAAACTGGCTAGAAATTGAAAAATGAAATTCAAACTCACTTGGGTCCAGCTTATGTAGCAGGCTAAAACCAGAACTAAAACTACTCTAACCTAACCAAATCCAACCCAATTCCACTCACTGCATCACGAACAACACGAATTCTTGACATTTGTGATAAAGCATCACGTTTTTCAACTTCGTCCCAGAATTCGTTCTCGAGAGATTCCATGAGAATAGAAGAAGTTAGAATCAAATGGATAGAGGGTAAAGGAATAAAGAATCAAAAAGGGTAAGAGGGTAAAGATGAATATTTTTGATATTTTTGAAAAACATTTTGCAAATACAAAGAATGAAAATCTTTTTGGGTTTTTGATTTTTACAAGAAAACATATACAGATGGTATAAACAAGGATTGAATATTCAAATCACCAATCTGCTAAACGTAAGACTATTAGCACTGCTCCCCGGCAGCGGCGCCAAAATTTGATCTGTGCAAAACCGTCAAGTTTTATCACGCAAACCGACCACTTGTGAATGGCCGACCGTAACAAACTTAAAACAGTTAAGCACAAATGCAATGAAGATCAGGAGAGTATAGTGTTTCCCCAGGTCGTTAAGTCCCAACGAGCTGTGCGAGAATAATCAGACGTATAGTGATCGAGAGGATTTGAACGGGAAAGGATTGTGATAGATTTATAACTAGAGAAAAAGTACATAAACTACAGGGGCTTAAATGCAAATTAAAGGAAATTAAAAAGATAAAAAATATTAAGTAAATGCTATCACTATTTTTAAAATGATGTTTTTGTTTTTATCTTTTATAAAACTTAAAATTAAAAACTACGCGACGTACAAAAGAAAATGTGAAACTAAAGCAATATAAATCCTAAAAATATGAAAATGACATTTTTACAAACCTAATGATAAAAGAAAATTTATAGAAAAATAAAATTATTTTTATAACTATTTAATTAATTATTATTAATTAAAAACTATTTTTACTTATTAATTTATAGCCTAAAATACAAAAAAAATATGAAATAAAGCTAGGAAAATAAAATTAAGACTTAGAAAAATCTAAAATATCAAAAGAGAATTTTCAAAACTATTTTTGTATTTTTCTGATTATTTTTCTATTTTCTATGAATTAAAAACTATTAAAAACTAATTAAATTACTTAAAAATACAAATTTAACTAAGAAAAATCTAGAAAAATATTTTTTTGTCTTTTTATATTTATCTTAACTTAAGAAAAATGAAAAATTATTTTTTTGAGACTTTTCTTAATTTTTGTATTAAATGCTAATTAAAAATGCTTAAAAACTAATTTAAATAAAGAAAAATACCAAACTGATTTGGAAAAATCTGAAAAATTCAAGTTAAGCTTAAAATAATATTTAGAATCTGAGAAAAATATAAAAAACAGGGGTTGTTTGGAGGAAAATGAAACTGATGTGGAATGTGCTTAAAAATAAGCACTAGAAATAAGCTAATGAACACAACAAAGCACCAAACTGAAACAGAAGTTCTAATATGCTAAAACTACCAAATTGCAACTAAAAACAACTAGCCTTAAACACTGGAATGCAAGATTAACAGATTTGATGATTTGAGCTTTTGAGCTAAAATCAGTGAGAGGGTACCAGGTTTAAGCAGAAAAATAAGCACTTGAATAAGCTGGAAACTAAAAACCAACAACTGGAACCTACACAAGACCTGGGTGGCTATGTCTAGACCAAAGAACAGACCAAGATAAGCTTTTATGAGCACTGTGCAAGGGCTGCACAAACTGAGATTACTCAGCATAAGCTGAGTTTTGTGAACAGGGCACTTAGGCCATTTTTGAAAAACAGTTTTGGAGCTTTTAGAAAATTTGCAAAAATATACAAAAATGGCAATAATAAACTAGACCAGTAGAACTTTTTAACACCACAAGTTTCATTTGATTTGACTCAGAGATGAATCCAAGAAAAATCCCTCTAGCTTGGCCAAAAATGAATTTTGTGCAATTTGACTTTTGAAGTAATTATTAAAAGTTGACCAACTTGAACTTTGCAACTGATTTTAAGGACTTAGATTGATATAATAAGGTGAAATGAGAATACTACAAGATGTATTTATGAAATATGAACACAAAATAAGCTTTTGGTTTTATAAAAGCTCAACAGTTGAGCTGTTGAGACAGATTTATTTGATTTTGACTTTTGAGCTGCTGCAAGTGCAATATGAAGACAGAATTGAGCTTAAATGAACTAAACAAACATGGAACCACAAGTCCTAACCATTGAATAAACCTACATCATAGCTTAAGTATCAAATCCAAACACTCCTTTAACTACTGTTTTGTAATTTTAAATGAGACTAAACACTACATTAGCTAATATTATGGATTAAACTGAGATTAGATAACCTAATTACAACTAATGAACAAGTTTAAGATACTCAATGGCCATAGATTACACATACAAGTACAAGATGCAAACTGGCTAGAAATTGAAAAATGAAATTCAAACTCACTTGGGTCCAGCTTATGTAGCAGGCTAAAACCAGAACTAAAACTACTCTAACCTAACCAAATCCAACCCAATTCCACTCACTGCATCACCAAAACACCATTTCCATACCATTCTTGCTGTACAGTTGACTTGTGTTGACCATAACCCAAATTTGATTGAAACTGAATTGTGAGCTTTACCAAAGCTATAATAAGCTTAAATAAACTTATTGAAACTTAAGAATAAGCTGTTAAAGGCCTGGAAATAAGATATTGAAACTGGATTTTTGCAACAGTAAACCTGAAAATGTGAAACTTGCATGAAGCTTGAATTAAGACTTGAAATGGAGTACAATGACTAATTTGCTTAGTTTGAATACATTAAAACTTAGAATTACATTTTTAAAACACTAATTAAGTTGATTTAATAAAAAACGACATACAAGAGAAAATAAAACTAAACTACTGCTTCTCTCTTGCTTCTTCCTTCCTTTTTATATACCCATAAGCTTCCACGTGTCTTCTTGATCAAATCCCACCACTTCTTTTAGCCAATGGATGAGTTTTAAGCATACTGGCCATTTTGTCAATTTTGGCGGGAAAGGGTGATTTTGACCTCTGGACTGAGCTAGCACTAGGGGGTGGCTAGGTGTGATGATGATGTGGGTGAGAGTGGAAGAGATAAGGGATAAGGTCTGAGGAGTGATGGGAAAGGCTGAGTGATGTAGAGCAAGTGGAGAAGAAAACCTGTTGGGAGGGAAAACTGTTTGGGTTGACTGGATTTGACCAGGGGGTCAAAAAGGGTGTGACAGGGGGTCCAAAAAGGTGTACATGGCAGGGGTCAAATGTATTTTGACAAGGGTTTGTTTGTTTATTATGAAAAGGACTTGTTTTGTAATTCTGAAGTCTTGAAGGACCATTTCTGTAATTTCTCCAAAGATGTTACAAGGACCAAAACTAACAAGTTCCAATAGTACAAGGACCAGTTTTGACATTTTCAATTTTCCAGGGACCAAACTTGACATTTTATGAAAGTTCAGGGACCTTTTCTGCCATTTAACAAAAGATTTATTCAAGGACCATTTTTGACAAGTTAGAATAATTCAGGGACCTTGAATAACATTTTTCTTTATTTGGTTTTACCAGGGACTGTTTTTGACAACTTTTGAAACTTGGGGGACTAAAACTGCCAATTATGCAAACATTATACGTTTTTCACCAGATTTTGATATTTTTGCATTTAAAACACATAAAACACTTATTTGTGATATTTTTATCATTTTGATACATTTCTGAGTGTTTTCAGATGTTTTTGCAGTTTAAATGGTACAAAAATGATGAGTATTTAGACACTCATCAATCCCCCACACTAAGATATTGCTAGTCCCTAGCAATGTTTTGAGAAAAATTAATGGATTTCATCTCTTTACCAAAAGCCATTACTTCTGGAGTAGCCAAATGTTTCAGTTCAAGTAAGAACCTTGGTACACCGATAACCAAATGATTTTGAGCAAATCATCAGCTTTCAACGGATTTGATTTGTCTTTACCAGAAGCCGTTTGCTTCTGGACTAGCCAACTCTTAGATAAATTATCAATATTATCTTTGGTGAGCTGATTACCAATTATGGTTTTTCCACTGCCTTTACCACAAGCCATAAACTTGCGGGCTAGCCAACTCTTCACTTTTAAGGATAAGGTGAGCTGAATACCATACAATTTTGGGCAAATTGCAAGCCGTTAACGGATTTGAGATATCTTTACCAAGAGCCGTTTGCTCCTGGATTAGCCAGTCCTTATGTGGGTTAGACATGGTGGACTGATTACCATTTGTTGTGTTTAGTACATAGTACTTCCACTAAAAAAAATTTTTTAATTTGGCCATTTTGGGGGAAAAGGGACTAAAAGGGTACATTTATGATCAAAATTCGCCAGAATTTCCCCCCCACACTTAGAAATGAATATTGTCCTCAATATTCAAAGTACCGGCTGTTATGCCGAAACTTTAGAACGTAAAAAGATAACATTACTAGCTAAGTGTAGAAACACAACAATTATTCTCTTTTTTAATATATACAATTTTCATTCATTTTTTAGATCTATATACAACATGTGGGGCATCTCCCCCACACTAGGGTGGTACACACGGGTGAAAACCCATGTTTAACTACTGTTTTTGATTACCGAGTCGCTAGCTTGACTCGACCCCGAATTAATTTGTTCATGGGGAAGTAAGTGGAAGAGACAATCTCCATCGGACTTTCATTCAAGATGTTTGGATAAACACTGAAGTACGCGAAAGTTCCACACCGATGAGATATACATAGAACCGGCTCACAAATGATAAATGAAAATGCCGGGATCAAAAATAGTGTCCTCATTCCTGAAGGAGAAAAGGGAACGAGAAACCACACCTTTTGTGAAAAATGGAATAAAGATGTGCATCACAATGCAATCCCATTCTTCATTAGTGAGGAGCAAATCACCATTTGTTAGAGTTTTAAGCTTAGACTTGAAGCTTGTATGGTGATTGGCAACAAAATTTCCGGGAGGGAGAGCTGGAAACGGTTCTTTAATCAACAGATTTTCAAGAAAGAGGATGTCTCCGTCCGAATCAAAGTAAGTATTGTCAATCCCTGTTGGAATTGACTCATCACTAAGAAAAGCATCGACCTCCTTCCAAAAGTTGTCATCTTCCTCATCCGGAGTGAGAGAAGAAATGGAAGAGTCGGAAATGGGACAAGAAATGAGTGGATGATCATTATATAGGAGATTTTCAGTTTCTCCAAGATCGGCTTCGAAATCAAAGAGATCATCTTCACTTTCTGATGAAAGTGGACCGATGTGAGTGAGTTCATCGGTGAACTCCTCAAGAAGATGATCAGCATCAGACTGTGGGATTGATGCCTCAACATACTCGATGTTTCCATGAGAAGTACAATCGTCGCTAACATCGGAGAAAGTTTCAAAATGATCTTTTGAACACTCAAGAGGGGAAAGAGAATCACACGTATGATCAGAAGTTCCCTGTGACTCTCTCGGGATTGGGACAAGGTTCTCAACACTAGACTTTATGAATTCGTCCGATTCCTTTTCAGGAACAGTGTCAAGATGCTCGTCCCCCATGTTCAGAGAGTGAGTGTGAATCTCGGGTGTGAAAGCAGTTGTTTGAGAATGAATCTCAACTGCTGGGATATCATCTGATGAACTTGATGAATCAAGTGTATCTTCATCATCACTGTCATCAGGAATAAAACGAAATTGAGAGCTAGATCTGGCTGCTTTTTCTTTTGCAATTGATTCCCTAATAGATTTTTCAAAAGCAATTTGGGAATTTATTTTAGCAGCCTGCTCTTCAGCTAGCAATTCTTCCATGGATTTCTCATGTGAATTTTGAATGACGGGACATTGTGGGAGTGGAGATTTGTCAAAACCGGAAGGTTGACATTGATAATCATCATGAGGACCCCCACAATATACACAAGAAATACTGGGAACATTATGAAATGCTGTTTTACACAACTCCTCAGTTCTTTTTACTGACTCTAGAAGCTCTAGATAAGTGTCTTGTTGGGCTTGCTGAGGAGTTTGATTCATTTGGCACTGTGGAGGTTGGTCGTGATATGGATAGTCGTAATTGTTACAAGGAAATGGATTCCCTGTTTGACAATCAGAGCTGAAATGGGAACCTCCACAGTTCTCACAACAGTAAAACTGTTGATCGTGGATTGGTGAATCATATGGATATTGGTCATAACCAAAGTTCTGAGCATCAACGGAAAACTGTTCATAGGCAAACGTGTTTCCGGATTGACACTCAAATCCTTGGTGAGGACCTCCACAAAATTCACAGCAGTTAGGTTGGTTATATGAAGATAAGTCGGGTTGTGGTGGGTAATTGGAAAAGTTTGAGGGGTCGTTAAATGAGTTCTGATTAGGATCATAATCAAATGAATTCCTCGAACCACAAAACAAACAACTCCCTTTACGAATATCATTACCACATTGTACACACGTACACCAACGACAGGGTGAACCATAAAGAGGCTCATCACAACCGACACAAGGAATAAACGATTCTATTTGAGAATTATGAGAAGGAATCGGTTTATTCAAAGAATCAATAAAACCAACATGGTGATCCGAATGACTATCAAGTCTCGAAGAATATTTTGAAAAATCCGGAGGTGGGACAAGTGGTGTGCTCTGAGAGCTAGCAATTTCCACCACTTCCGTTATGGTCTCTGGTTCTGGTTCTTGAGAAACGTGAAGATTAGGCAAGTCATTCTTGCTGGTCACCGTTCTAAATTCTGCATGTTTGCTTTTAACCGTAAATCGTGAAAGTTTAGAATCAATTCTAGACGGCTTAGGAGCAATTGAGGGATTAGATCTTTGGATAACCGTGGGTTGGACGTTTTTAGCACTTCCATTATTAGAGGGAAGTACCTGGTCCTTTGTCACCCTGGTTTCTCGTTCCATTTCCCTACGCAGAATTAATGGATCATCACGAACAACACGAATTCTTGACATTTGTGATAAAGCATCACGTTTTTCAACTTCGTCCCAGAATTCGTTCTCGAGAGATTCCATGAGAATAGAAGAAGTTAGAATCAAATGGATAGAGGGTAAAGGAATAAAGAATCAAAAAGGGTAAGAGGGTAAAGATGAATATTTTTGATATTTTTGAAAAACATTTTGCAAATACAAAGAATGAAAATCTTTTTGGGTTTTTGATTTTTACAAGAAAACATATACAGATGGTATAAACAAGGATTGAATATTCAAATCACTAATCTGCTAAACGTAAGACTATTAGCACTGCTCCCCGGCAGCGGCGCCAAAATTTGATCTGTGCAAAACCGTCAAGTTTTATCACGCAAACCGACCACTTGTGAATGGCCGACCGTAACAAACTTAAAACAGTTAAGCACAAATGCAATGAAGATCAGGAGAGTATAGTGTTTCCCCAGGTCGTTAAGTCCCAACGAGCTGTGCGAGAATAATCAGACGTATAGTGATCGAGAGGATTTGAACGGGAAAGGATTGTGATAGATTTATAACTAGAGAAAAAGTACATAAACTACAGGGGCTTAAATGCAAATTAAAGGAAATTAAAAAGATAAAAAATATTAAGTAAATGCTATCACTATTTTTAAAATGATGTTTTTGTTTTTATCTTTTATAAAACTTAAAATTAAAAACTACGCGACGTACAAAAGAAAATGTGAAACTAAAGCAATATAAATCCTAAAAATATGAAAATGACATTTTTACAAACCTAATGATAAAAGAAAATTTATAGAAAAATAAAATTATTTTTATAACTATTTAATTAATTATTATTAATTAAAAACTATTTTTACTTATTAATTTATAGCCTAAAATACAAAAAAAATATGAAATAAAGCTAGGAAAATAAAATTAAGACTTAGAAAAATCTAAAATATCAAAAGAGAATTTTCAAAACTATTTTTGTATTTTTCTGATTATTTTTCTATTTTCTATGAATTAAAAACTATTAAAAACTAATTAAATTACTTAAAAATACAAATTTAACTAAGAAAAATCTAGAAAAATATTTTTTTGTCTTTTTATATTTATCTTAACTTAAGAAAAATGAAAAATTATTTTTTTGAGACTTTTCTTAATTTTTGTATTAAATGCTAATTAAAAATGCTTAAAAACTAATTTAAATAAAGAAAAATACCAAACTGATTTGGAAAAATCTGAAAAATTCAAGTTAAGCTTAAAATAATATTTAGAATCTGAGAAAAATATAAAAAACAGGGGTTGTTTGGAGGAAAATGAAACTGATGTGGAATGTGCTTAAAAATAAGCACTAGAAATAAGCTAATGAACACAACAAAGCACCAAACTGAAACAGAAGTTCTAATATGCTAAAACTACCAAATTGCAACTAAAAACAACTAGCCTTAAACACTGGAATGCAAGATTAACAGATTTGATGATTTGAGCTTTTGAGCTAAAATCAGTGAGAGGGTACCAGGTTTAAGCAGAAAAATAAGCACTTGAATAAGCTGGAAACTAAAAACCAACAACTGGAACCTACACAAGACCTGGGTGGCTATGTCTAGACCAAAGAACAGACCAAGATAAGCTTTTATGAGCACTGTGCAAGGGCTGCACAAACTGAGATTACTCAGCATAAGCTGAGTTTTGTGAACAGGGCACTTAGGCCATTTTTGAAAAGCAGTTTTGGAGCTTTTAGAAAATTTGCAAAAATATACAAAAATGGCAATAATAAACTAGACCAGTAGAACTTTTTAACACCACAAGTTTCATTTGATTTGACTCAGAGATGAATCCAAGAAAAATCCCTCTAGCTTGGCCAAAAATGAATTTTGTGCAATTTGACTTTTGAAGTAATTATTAAAAGTTGACCAACTTGAACTTTGCAACTGATTTTAAGGACTTAGATTGATATAATAAGGTGAAATGAGAATACTACAAGATGTATTTATGAAATATGAACACAAAATAAGCTTTTGGTTTTATAAAAGCTCAACAGTTGAGCTGTTGAGACAGATTTATTTGATTTTGACTTTTGAGCTGCTGCAAGTGCAATATGAAGACAGAATTGAGCTTAAATGAACTAAACAAACATGGAACCACAAGTCCTAACCATTGAATAAACCTACATCATAGCTTAAGTATCAAATCCAAACACTCCTTTAACTACTGTTTTGTAATTTTAAATGAGACTAAACACTACATTAGCTAATATTATGGATTAAACTGAGATTAGATAACCTAATTACAACTAATGAACAAGTTTAAGATACTCAATGGCCATAGATTACACATACAAGTACAAGATGCAAACTGGCTAGAAATTGAAAAATGAAATTCAAACTCACTTGGGTCCAGCTTATGTAGCAGGCTAAAACCAGAACTAAAACTACTCTAACCTAACCAAATCCAACCCAATTCCACTCACTGCATCACCAAAACACCATTTCCATACCATTCTTGCTGTACAGTTGACTTGTGTTGACCATAACCCAAATTTGATTGAAACTGAATTGTGAGCTTTACCAAAGCTATAATAAGCTTAAATAAACTTATTGAAACTTAAGAATAAGCTGTTAAAGGCCTGGAAATAAGATATTGAAACTGGATTTTTGCAACAGTAAACCTGAAAATGTGAAACTTGCATGAAGCTTGAATTAAGACTTGAAATGGAGTACAATGACTAATTTGCTTAGTTTGAATACATTAAAACTTAGAATTACATTTTTAAAACACTAATTAAGCTGATTTAATAAAAAACGACATACAAGAGAAAATAAAACTAAACTACTGCTTCTCTCTTGCTTCTTCCTTCCTTTTTATATACCCATAAGCTTCCACGTGTCTTCTTGATCAAATCCCACCACTTCTTTTAGCCAATGGATGAGTTTTAAGCATATTGGCCATTTTGTCAATTTTGGCGGGAAAGGGTGATTTTGACCTCTGGACTGAGCTAGCACTAGGGGGGTGGCTAGGTGTGATGATGATGTGGGTGAGAGTGGAAGAGATAAGGGATAAGGTCTGAGGAGTGATGGGAAAGGTTGAGTGATGCAGAGTGATGAGTGTCTAAATACTCATCATTTTTGTACTGTCTAGACTGCAAAAACATCTGAAAACACTCAGAAATACATCAAAATGATGAAAATATCATAAATAAGTGTTTTATGTGTTTTAAATGCAAAAATATCAAAATCTGATGAAAAACGTATCAAGTTTGCATAATTGGCAGTTTTAGTCCCCCAAGTTTAAAAAGTTGTCAAAAACAGTCCCTGGTAAAGCAAAATAAAGAAAAATGTCATTTTAAGTCCTTAGGGATTCATGAAGTTGTCAAAACAAGTCCTTGAAATCAAAAATTGCAAAATTACAACTTTAGTCCCTAAACTTTTAAAAATGACAAAAATGGTCCTTGGACATTTAAAAATGGAAAATAATCATCAATGGTCCTTGTACTATTCTCATTTGGCAGGAATGGTCCTTATGTTAACTTTGGAAGATTGGAAAATTCAGTCCTCATGATTGGCAGAATTACATGATTGGTCCTTGTGGTTTATAAACTATAACAAATGGACCCTTGGTTATTAATAATCCCAAATCCAATCCATGTACCCAGCTGGCCCAAATCTTACCCAAGCCCAACACCACTTAAATATTAAACCCGGGTCAAAAAGTCAAAAAAACGCCCAAACCAGTGTTACTATTCATCATCCCTCACAAACAAGCCAAAAACCAGAAACTGCCATGGTTTCACCTCCACATACCTGGTTTTCTCACCTTTCCAGCTGCCTACCTCTCACTATCACCCCCTCCACCTTGCAAACCAACCCACAGTGCATTAAATGCAAATACCCACTCAAATGACTTTTCCCGCCAAATGACAAGTGTACGATTCTGATGATTTCAAGAGTAGAAGTCAAGTGGGAATTGATCAGAGGTCGACAAAGAGTGAAAGAGGTCAATAAATATCAAGAGAGAAGCAGTGTGGATAGCCAGGTAGTGTAGTTTAGTTTAGATTAAGTCGTTTTAATAATTTCAAGTTTTCTAGTGTACATTTAAGCTTTAAAGTTCTTGTTTAAGTGTTTTTGAATGTATTTGAACCTTTATCAACAATAAATTTCAAGTTTTCTTTTCATTTACAGTTTATGAAAAATTTCAAGTTCAAGAAAATATCAAGTTCATGTCAAATGATGTTTGTAGTTGTTACTTTGGACTCTTAAGCTAAAATAAGCTCTTATATAGCTTATGTAAGCCATCAGATATCTTTAAGTTCAGTTTAAAGCTTTAATTCAAAAATACCAAAAATTACCTATAAATTAGTGAAAATTCAAAAAGCAGTGAAAATGAAGATTAAAGACTGAAGCAAGGTTGATTATGGATTTCTTGGGTTTAGAAGCTTATTGGTATGCTTATAGGAGTGGTTATTAGCCATCAGTTCTCAGTTTTGAGCATTAAAGCAATTTGTAAGCTCAATCCTTTAATTTGGTATTTTACTGTTCAACTGCTTATCAGTGCTTATTTCTGTGATTTTTATGCTTATTTAGTGTATGATAGTAATATTATTGCTTAATATTGCTAGCTTGTTCATCAATTTTCCTAGTTGCTTAGTTTTTATGTTACCACTGTTAAGTTAGCATAATAAGCAATCTTTAGTTTTTGTTGTTATTGTTGGTATTTAGGAGCTCAAATAAGTCTTTTATGTCAATGGATGTGTGTATGAATTAGTTTCTTAGCTCAAAACAGTGTTAAGCTTTGATAAGCTTCATTACAGTTAAGTTAAAGGAGTGTTTGGAAGTGCTTTGAAAACTGTATTGGAGTTTGTTCAAGCTATTGTTCTTACTTGTTCCATGTCACTTAAGTTCATATTAGTTCAATCAAGTCATTAAAACTAGTCCTTATTAGTTAAAAAGTCAAACTTCAGTTTAATCTCAATTGGCCATATAACTGTTAAGATATTAGATTGCTAATCTCATCAAAGTTGCCTGTAATTTAGTACTTTAGCTTAAAATCATCTTAATATAGCTTATTATAACATAATAAGTCAATAGAATCAGTTATAAGTTCATTAAAGTCAAACTTTTAGTTTTGTTAAAAAGTCAAATTGTGTCATGTGCACAAGTGAACTGGTCATTTTCAAGAGCTTGTAAAAAACTCTCAAGTGCACCATAGCTTGTAATTCTTGGTTCTTTGGATAGCTAACCAAGCCATCTTAAGGTCCCAAGTTCACTTTTCCACTTTGTAGCTTGTTAGATAGGGCTGCAACAAGCTTTTATTTTGTCCCATGTCTGAATAAACTGCATAAGCAGTGATCTGGTACCATAATCATAAGCTCACCACAAGCTCTACAGTGGTCCCCACAGTATGAGCTTGGGTTTTTTGAATAGCCCACCTAGCTGTCTCTCTAGTCCAGCTCTTATTTTCACCTTAATAGCTTATTTAATAAGCCTGCTCATGGTTTTAATTTTGTCCATTTTTGTTTAGTGTGCTAATTATTCAGTGTTCATAAGTTTTTCAAAAGCTTCTCACAAGCTAATTAGTGAAAGCCAAACTTAGTAATTTAGCTTTTTGATAGTTTAGTTGGTTAGCTTGATAGTTCCAGAGTCCTTTTTCATTTCTTAGCTTATTATAGTGCTTAATTATTAGTTAGAAAGTAGCTAGATAACCAAAGAGTATACTGTGCATCAATCAGATAAGCTTATGCTTATTTGAGTTTGTTTAGAGCTTATTTTTAATTCATTTTGCTTTTACAGTTGTAATTTTAGCTTATTTCAGTTCCTTAGCTTATTTCAGTTCCTTAGCTTATTTCCAGCTAGCCTTTTGCTTATTCATTAGCTTTATAGCCAAATAGCTTAAACTTGTGCTTATTCTATATTTTTGCTTACTGTTGAGATCTTTAGCTTATTTCAGAGCTTATTAGTCATTTTCATAAAAAGCTCTAGTTGTGAAAATTGCTTATTACATAGTACTTAATTAGTTTGTAAAAAGAAAATCAAAAAAATAAAATGTTTTTCAAAAAGGTGGGGAGGCAGGCTCGAACCTGAGACCTCCCACCTTTGAGAGTGTTAGGAGTGTACCTGTAAGCCATTCGCCCTTGGGTCTTGTCTTGGTCATATCTTACACAATTTAATACATAACCCTTATTTGTCCAATAAGCTTATACGAGCTTAATGGCTTATTCCCAGCTTATTTGAAGCAGCTTTTTCATCCTTTTCATTTTTCTTAGTTTGGTATTAGTATTAAGTATTTTATAAAAAAGTTTCAGATTTTTCCAAATAGTTTTAGTATTTTTAAACATTTAATTAGTGTAAAATCTTATTTAATTCATAAAAAAAAAATATAAAAGTCTAAAAAATATAAATCTTTTTTCTAAAATTTTCTTTTGTCATATAGTACGTAATAAAATTGTTTTTACACTTGTAGGACTTTTATTTCATAAATTTTACGTTTTTGCTTGCGCACTCGCGTAATTTTTATAAATAACTTACGTTTTCATTTTAAATCACGTTTTTAGGTAATTTGAGTTTACGTTTTAGTTAAAATAGTTTATTTAAGATATTTTGTTTTATAAAATCATAAAAAAATCATTGTAAAAATAGTGATAGCATTTATTTAATATATTTTAACTTTTTAATTTTCTTTAATTTGCATTTAAGTCGCTGTAATTTGTAAATCTTTTCTTTAGGTAATTTTTCATCAATATCCTTACTGATCACTATCCTTAGTGATCATTCTATCATCTGATCAAGTGTTTATACACCAATTCATCCTCTGTGGGACTTAACGACCCAGGAATCCATTATATTCCTCTGATCTTAATTGCGTTTGGTGTTTGAGCTGTTTTAAGTTTATTACGGTTGGCCATTCACAAGTGGCTAGCTTGAGTGATTAAACTTGACGGTTTTGCACCAATCAAATTTTGGCGCCGCTGCCGGGGAGGCTGTAAGCGTGTTTTAAGCATTTTCAGACCTGTACTTGCACATATACCATCGTTTGTAAACAGTTTTTTGTAAAGATAATCAAAATCAAAAAGTTCATTAACACTTTTCCTAAAGTGTTAACAACACCAAAAATATTTTCATTCTTTGTTTTTACAAAATGTTTATCCAAAAAATCCAAAAATATTCATCTTTACCCTCTTACCCTTTTTGATTCTTTATTCCTTTACCCTCTATCCATTTGATTCTAACTTCTTCTATTCTCATGGAATCTCTCGACTACGACGAATTCTGGAACGAAGTTGAAAAACTTCCTACTTTATCACAAATGTCAAGAATTCGTGTTGTTCGTAATGATCCATTAATTCTGCGTAGGGAAATGGAACGAGAAACCGGGGTGACAAAGGACCAGGTACTTCCCTTTGATAATGGAGGTGCTAAATACGTCCAACCTACGGTTATCCAAAGATCTAACCCCTCAATTGCTCTTAAGCCGTCTAAAATTGATCCTACACTTTCACGATTTACGGTTAAAAGCAAACATGCAGAATTTAGACCGGTGACTAGCAAGAATGACTTGCCTAATCTTCACGTTTCTCAAGAACCAGAACCGGAGACCATAACGGAAGTGGTGGAAATTGCTAGCTCTCAGATCACACCACTTGTCCCACCTCTGGATTTTTCAAAATGTTCTTTGAGTCTTAATAGTCATTCAGATCACCATGTTGGTTTTGTTGATTCTTTGAATGAACTGATTCCTTCTCATAACTCTCAAATAGAATCGTTTATTCCTTGTGTCGGTTGTGGTGAGCCTCTTTTTGGTTCACCCTGTCGCTGGTGTACGTGTGTACAGTGTGGTAATGATATTCGTAGCGGGAGTTGTTTGTTTTGTGGTTCGAGGAATTCATTTGATTATGATCCTAATCCGAACTCATTTAACGACCCCTCAAATTTTTCCAACTACCCACCACAGCCCGACTTATCTTCATATAATCAACATAACTGCTGTGAATTTTGTGGAGGTCCTCACCAAGGATTTGAGTGTCAATCCGGAAACACGTTTGTCTATGAACAGTTTTCCGGTGATGCTCAGAACTTTGGTTATGACCAATATCCATATGATTCACCAATCCAGGCTCAACAGTTTTACTGTTGTGAGAACTGTGGAGGTCCCCATTTCAGCTCTGATTGTCAAACAGGGAATCCATTTCCTTGTAACAATTACGACTATCCATATCACGACCAACCTCCACAATGCCAAATGACTCAAACTCCTCAGCAAACTCAACAAGACACTTATCTAGAGCTTCTGGAGTCAGTGAAAAGAACTGAGGAGTTGAGTAAAACAGCATTTCATAATGTTCCCAGTTTTTCTTGTGTATATTGTGGGGGTCCTCATGATGATTATCAATGTCAACCTTCCGGTTTTGACAAATCTCCACTCCCACAATGTCCCGTCATTCAAAATTCACATGAGAAATCCATGGAAGAATTGCTAGCTGAAGAGCAGGCTGCTAAAATAAATTCCCAAGTTGCTTTTGAAAAGTCTATTAGGGAATTAATTGCAAAAGAAAAAGCAGCCAGATCTAGCTCTCAATTCCGTTTTATTCCTGATGACAGTGATGATGAGGATGCACTTGGTATCCTACAATTTTATAAAGATTCATCAAGTTCATCAGTGGATATTCCAGCATTTGAGATTCATTCTCAAGCAACTGCCATCACACCCGAAGCTCCCACTCACTCTCTGAACATGGGGGACGAACATCTTGACACTGTTCCTGAAAAGGAATCGGACGAATTCATAAAGTCTAGTGTTGAGGACCTTGTCCCAATCCCGAGAGAGTCACATGGAACTTTTGACCATGTGTGTGATATCCCTCCTCCTTTTGTCTTCCAAAATGATCATATTGAGACGTTCTCTGATTCTGATGAGGACTATTCTTTATCTTGTGGAGACATAAGTTATGTGGGTGAATTACCTTCTGAGCTTGTCAGCTTAGGAGAAGAGAATGATGAAGAAATAATCCAAGACGAAGCTCTTCGTCCTACATTATTGAATGTTAATCTTCTCATTTCTAGAATCGAGGCTTTTAATGAAAAGCCTACTTCATATCCTATCCCCTTTGAGGATAGTGAACTTTTGTTCAATGATTCTATTCCCGAATTGCAAACGTTCCATTTTGATCATATGGGAGAGAAGATTAGTGGGATTACCACTTCTCATTCTCATAATTCTCTCCCCGATTATGAATCATTCACTTTTGAGGAGTTCCCCAGTGAACTCACTCAAATCAATCCTGAATATGAATCATTCTCCTTTGAGGAGTTCTCCTGTGAACTCACTCATATCATATCTCCACCGGAGTATGATAACTTCTACTTTGATCTAGACACACCCGGGATATGTCTAGACCAATTGAGCTTAAAAGATGAAATTCATTGATGAGTGTCTAAATACTCATCATTTTTGTACCATTTAAACTGCAAAAACATCTGAAAACACTCAGAAATGCATCAAAATGATAAAAATATCACAAATAAGTGTTTTATGTGTTTTAAATGCAAAAATATCAAAATCTGGTGAAAAACGTATCAAATTTGCATAATTGGCAGTTTTAGTCCCCCAAGTTTCAAAAGTTGTCAAAAACAGTCCCTGGTAAATCTAAATAAAGAAAAATGTTATTCAAGGTCCCTGAAATATTCTAATTTGTCAAAAATGGTCCTTGAATAAATCTTTTGTTAAATGGCAGAAAAGGTCCCTAAACTTTTATAAAATGTCAAGTTTGGTCCCTGGAAAACTTGAAAATGACAAAACTGGTCCTTGTACTTTTGGAACTTGTCAATATTGGTCCCTTGTAACAACTTTGGAAAATTACAGGATTGGTCCTTCAAGAATTGGATAATTACATATTAGTCCTTATCATATATTAAACCAAACCTTGACCCTTTCCAATGTGAACCCCTGCCATGTAAACCTGTTATGACCCCCTGTCACTTCTATTTTGGACCCCTTTAGTCAAAGCCTGTCAAACCAACACATTTCCCTCTCACCACTGTTTCTCCCTACCACTTGACTGCTAAGCTCTGCAACTGCCTCTCTCACTCACCACTCACAAAGCCTTATCCCTTCCACCTCTCCCACTCATCATATACCTGTCCACCCCCCCCCCTAGTTGCAGTCAGAAGCCACAGAAGTCAAAAACCACTTTTCCCGCCAAATTGGAAAAGTGGCCAATTTGACCCAAACTCACCCATTGGCCAATTTCAGAGGTGGGATTCACTCATAATGACACGTGGAGCTTAATGGAGTATAAAAGAGAGGAAGAGAAGGAGAGAAAAGCCAGTAGTTAGTTTTATTATTTTCCTGTAATGTCGTTTTTTTATTCAATGTCTTAATTTAGTTTAAAATATGTAATCTTGTGTTGCTATTATTCAAACTCAACTTAATTCACCTTTGTAATCTGTTTTTAAGAAGTAATTTCAAGGATTGGTTAAAATTAGTGATTCTGTCTTACTGTGGAAATTTTCACTTTCAAACTCTTTTGTCAGACCTTATAATAGCTTAGTTTTGATTTCCAACAAGCTTATATAAGCTTGGTTTAGCTTTTTACAAGCTTCTATGCAAGTTGCAAATTGTTTTGGTTAATGGTCAACAAAAGTCAACTTTGACTCAAAAATGGACATGGTGATGATAGTTGGTTGATGCAGAGGGTGAATAAGGGTTCAAATAGATTAGTTTATAACAGGTTTTGGTTTGGTATTGGTCTGCAAACCAGCTGGCACATGTGAGTTTGTATTTCATATTTTCACTTTTCAAGTCATATTGCATATTTTGTTTAAATAAGTATCTGTGGTCAGAGTTGGTATTATTGTGTTTAATTAGTTGAAATTAAGTAACTTAAGCTCAATTTAATCAGTTATATTAGTTAGTTAAGTTTAAATCTCAGTTTTGAGTTCAAAACTATGGTTAAAAGGGTGTTTGGAATTGCTTCTAAATCAGTGGTTTAGGTCTGTTCAGTGTTAAGTTTTTGGTGTTTCATGTCTATTTAATCATTTTAGAACTCATTTGAGTCATTCCTTTGTGCCTGCAGCCTTAAAAGTCAAAAATCCATCTTAAACAATCTCAACAGTTAACTGTTGAGATTTTTGGAAATCCAAAACTTGTTTTGTGCTTAGATTTCTAAGATAAAGCTTTTGTTAACTTCATTCCATCCTTAATACATCATTTCCAGTCTACAAATCATGATCAAAGTTGGAATAAGTCAAACTTTCCATTTTTGCTCAAAAGTCAAAGCTGCACAAAAAAATCAGTTTATGCAGAAAGTGCAGCAACTGCACAGTCTTCATTTCAAGTAGTTAGGGTCTGAGCTTTGGTTTAGCAGTCATCTGGTTGGTGGTCTTGAGGTCCACAGTGCTGGTTCCCACATAAGCTCATTAGATAAGCATGTGCATAAGCTTCAAAGTAGCTACATTTCCCCTGTGCACTGCATGTCCATTTTCTCAGAAACTTGGAGATCTATCCACAAGCTCATAAGAGCTTGTGAGTGGCTCATTTTTGGTTTGCAAGCTCCCACCTAGGTCTTCTTTAAGTACCAATTGGTGATTTTCAATTTGAGCTTAATTTGAAGCTTGTGCTTGTATCAAAAGTGGGTACCTAAATCTGTCTTTAGCTTATAAGCTCATATCATCAATCTGTCCTAGCTTGTGATTCTGTGGTATAGGGTTGTTGAGATTTGTTGCAATCTAGTCCTTTTAGCTTATTATAGTCCCTGTTTTCAGTTGGTGCTTGTTGGTCCTCATCTAGCTTATTCAAGTGCTTATTTTCAAGCACTTGACACATCAGTTCCATAATCTTACACACAAGCCCTGGTTTTTCTATTTTTCCCAGCTTCCTAATACCATTTTAGACTTTTCCTGCAAATTTCAGATTTTTCCAAGTTCATTTGCTATTTTTATTAATTTAAATTAGTTTTTAAGCATTTTTAAATAGCATTTAATACAAATAATTAAGAAAAGCTTCAAAAAAATAAGTTTTCAATTTTCTTAGGTTTAGATAAATATAAAAAGTAAAAAAAAGTAATTTTCCATATTTTTCATAGTTTATTTGGTAATTTTTAGTAATTTAATTAGTTTTTAATAGTTTAAAATCCATAAAAAATAGAAAAATATTCAGAAAAATACAAAAATAGTTTTGAAAATTCTATTTTGTTATTTTAGACTTTTCCATTTCATAATTTTATTTTTCAAGCTTTATTTCCTATTTTCTTCCATTTTAGGTTATTATTAATTAGTTAAAAATAGTTTTTAATTAATAATAATTAATTAATTAGTTATAAAAATAATTTTCTTTTTCTAAAAAGTTTCTTTTATCATTAGGATTGTAAAAATGTATTTTTCATATTTTTAGGATTTATCTTGTGTAAGTTTCACTTTTTATTTTGCACGTTTACGTAATTTTTATTTAAACGTAAGTTTTTAGTTTTAAACGTTCATCATTTTAAATATAGTGATAGCGTTTATTTAATAGATTTTATCTTTTTAACTTTCTTTAATTTGCATTTAAGCCCCTGTAGTTTATGGGCTTTTCCTTAGTTATAATCATATCACAATCCCTTTTTCCCATTCAAATCTCCCGATCACTATACGTCTGACTATTCTCGCACAGCTCGTTGGGACTTAACGACCTGGGGAAACACTATACTCTCCTGATCTTCATTGCATTCGTGTTTGAGCAGTTTTGAGTTTCTTACAGTTGGTCATTCACAAGTGGCTAGCTCGCGTGAGATAACTTGACGGTTTTGCACGGATCAAATTTTGGCGCCGCTGCCGGGGAGCAGTGCTAATAGTCTTACGTTTAGCAGATTAGTTGTTTGAATACTCACTCTTTGTTTATACCATCCATCTGTATATGTTTATATTTTCTTATCCAAAAATACCAAAAATACTCTTCTTTAACCTCAAAACCGTTTAATTCTATTTTTCTAACCCTCTAAATGTTTAATTCTCATGGCGACGATCAATTATCCTCGTTGTTTCCACTGCAAAAGTCGTATGGAAGAGGGTCAGCTCGATTGTCAGAATCCGGATTGTTTATGCAAGCGATGTGGAAGGATGGGTGCAAGCAAATATTGTTATTGGTGCGAATTATCTGATAACTCTCTCGATGATTCTCCAAGTTTTTCTGACCATCCGCCACAACCCGATGAACCCGTTCAAGAACCAGAGACCATAACGGAAGTGGTGGAAATTGCTAGCTCTCAGAGCACACCACTTGTCCCACCTCCTGATTTTTCTGAATGTTCTTCGAGACTTGATAGTCATTCGGATCATCATGTTGGTTTTGTTGATTCTTTGAATAAACCGATTCCTCTTCATAACTCTCAAATGCAATCGTTTATTCCTTGTGTCGGTTGCGGTGAGCCTCTTTATGGTTCACCCTGTCGTTGGTGTACGTGTGTACAATGTGGTAATGATATTCATAACGGGAGTTGTTTGTTTTGTGGTTCGAGGAATTCATTTGATTATGATCCTAATCAGAACTCATTTAACGACTCCTCAAACTTTTCCAATTACCCACCACAGCCCGACTCATCTTCATATAATCAACATAACTGCTGTGAATTTTGTGGAGGTCCTCACCAAGGATTTGAGTGTCAATCCGGAAACACGTTTGTCTACGAACAGTTTTCTGGTAACACTCAGGACTTTGGAAATGACCAAAATCCATATTATTCACATGACCACCCACAACAATCATTTTGTTGTGAGAACTGTGGAGGTCCCCATTTCAGCTCTGATTGTCAAACAAGGAATCCAATTCCTTGTAACAATTACGACTATCCATATCACGACCAACCTCCACAGCACCATACGGTTCAAACTCCACCTGAGCCGTTGTCTCAAGAAATCTCCCAAGATTTTGAAACCACAATGAAATCACTTAATGATATGATGCAAAACTTTAAGGATCAAGTGAGTAACGAAAAGACCATGGGAGAATTGCTTGCCGAAGAACGAGAAGAGCGAAAGGCCCGCCAATCTAGGGAAGAATTATTAGTCCTAGAGCATGCAGCTCTAAGGCGTTCCCAATTTCTTAAGGCCGCTCTATATGACGATGATGAGGAGAGTTTTTATCCTTTTAGAGATAATATTTCTCAACTCCCTCAGTCAGTTGATATTCCACCAGTTGAGATTCCATCTCAAACAACTGCTATCACACCCGAAGCTCCCACTCACTCTCTGAACATGGGGGACGAGCATCTTGACACTGTTCCTGAAAAGGAATCGGACGAATTCATAAAGTCTAGTGTTGAGAACCTTGTCCCAATCCCGAGAGAGTCACAGGGAACTTCTGATCAGGTGTGTGATTCTATCTCCCCTCTTGAGTGTTCAAAAGATCATTTTGAAACTTTCTCCGATGTTAGCGACGATTGTACTTCTCATGGAAACATCGAGTATGTTGAGGCATCACTCCCACAGTCTGATGCTGATCATCATCTTGAGGAGTTCACCGATGAGCTCACTCACACCAATCCACTTTCATCAGAAAGTAGTGATAATCTTTCTGATTTCAAAGTTGATCTGGGAGAGACTGAAAGTCTCCTTGATAATGATCGTTCACTCACTTCTTATCCCAACAGTCCAATTGAGAATGTTAATCACTTTGTTCCTGAAACATTCAAAACTACTTTCACTAATCCTCCATTTGAATTCGACCCTGAATTCACCTTAATTTCTGAGAATCCACTCTTTGATACTCAGATTGAGGATAGTGATGAGTCTACAGTGGAACAAGAATCCACAACTAATCCTCTATTTGAATTCGATTCTGAATTCACTTTAATTTCTGAGAATCCACTCTTTGATACTCAGATTGAGGATAGTGATGAATCTACAGTGGAACAAGAATCCACAGATTTACATCTTGTGATTGATTCTCTTCACGAGGAGTTCGCCGGTGAACTCACTCATATCATATCTCCGCCGGAATATGATAACTCCCAAATTGATCATGACACACCCGAGATTTGTCTTGATCACTTAAGCTTAAATGATGAGATTCATAATCCTGAAATTATGGATCCTCCTATGGATGAAGATGAGTTAGTCATGATGTTTATCATGATTTTCTATCTCTTCTTCACCTATCCCGTAGCTTCCCCTGTTCTTCACTCCTTCGGGAATGAAGACATTATCTTTGACCCAGGCATTTCCATGTACCATTTGTGAGCCGGGTTTGTATATATCTCATCGGTGTGGAACTTTTACGTACTTCAATGTTTATCCAAACATCTTGAATGAAAGTCCGATGGAGATTGTCTCTTCCACTTACTTCCCCATGAACAAATTAATTCGGGGTCGAGTCAAGCTAGCGACTCGGTAATCAAAAACAGTAGCATGCTACATGGGTTTTCACCCGTGTGTACCACTCTAGTGTGGGGGAGATGCCCCACATGTTGTATATAGATCTAAAAAATGAATGAAAATTGTATATATTAAAAAAAAAAAAAAAAAAAAAAAAAAAAAAAAAAAAAGAGAATAATTGTTGTGTTTCTACACTTAGCTAGTAAATGTTATCTTTTTACGTTCTAAGTTTCGGCATTTCAGCCGGTACTTTGAATATTGAGGACAATATTCATTTCTAAGTGTGGGGGGGAAATTCTGGCGAATTTTGATCATAAATGTACCCTTTTAGTCCCTTTTTCCCCCAAAATGGCAAAATTTTAAAATTTTTTTTAGTGGAAGTACTATGTACTAAACACAACAAATGGTAATCAGTCCACCATGTCTAACCCACATAAGGATTGGCTAATCCAGGAGCAAACGGCTCTTGGTAAAGATATCTCAAATCCGTTGACGGCTTACAATTTGCCCAAAATTGTATGGTATTCAACTCACCATATCCTTAAAAGTGAAGAGTTGGCTAGCCCGCAAGTTTATGGCTTGTGGTAAAGGCAGTGGAAAATCCATAATTGGTAATCAGCTCACCAAAGATAATATTGATAATTTATCTAAGAGTTGGCTAGTCCAGAAGGGTACGGCTTCTGGTAAAGACAAATCAAATCCGTTGAAAGCTGGTGGTTTGCTCAAAATCACATGGTTATCAGTGTACCAAAGTTCTTACTTGAACTGAAACATTTGGCTACTCCAGAAGTAATGGCTTTTGGTAAAGAGATAAAATCCATTAAATTTTTCTCAAAACATTGCTAGGGACTAGCAATATCTTAGTGTGGGGGATTGATGAGTGTCTAAATACTCATCATTTTTGTACCATTTAAACTGCAAAAACATCTGAAAACACTCAGAAATGCATCAAAATGATAAAAATATCACAAATAAGTGTTTTATGTGTTTTAAATGCAAAAATATCAAAATCTGGTGAAAAACGTATCAAATTTGCATAATTGGCAGTTTTAGTCCCCCAAGTTTCAAAAGTTGTCAAAAACAGTCCCTGGTAAATCTAAATAAAGAAAAATGTTATTCAAGGTCCCTGAAATATTCTAATTTGTCAAAAATGGTCCTTGAATAAATCTTTTGTTAAATGGCAGAAAAGGTCCCTGAACTTTCATAAAATGTCAAGTTTGGTCCCTGGAAAACTTGAAAATGACAAAACTGGTCCTTGTACTTTTGGAACTTGTCAATATTGGTCCCTTGTAACAACTTTGGAAAATTACAGGATTGGTCCTTCAAGAATTGGATAATTACATATTAGTCCTTATCATATATTAAACCAAACCTTGACCCTTTCCAATGTGAACCCCTGCCATGTAAACCTGTTATGACCCCCTGTCACTTCTATTTTGGACCCCTTTAGTCAAAGCCAGTCAAACCAACACATTTCCCTCTCACTACTGTTTCTCCCTACCACTTGACTGCTAAGCTCTGCAACTGCCTCTCTCACTCACCACTCACAAAGCCTTATCCCTTCCACCTCTCCCACTCATCATATACCTGTCCACCCCCCCCCCCTAGTTGCAGTCAGAAGCCACAGAAGTCAAAAACCACTTTTCCCGCCAAATTGGAAAAGTGGCCAATTTGACCCAAACTCACCCATTGGCCAATTTCAGAGGTGGGATTCACTCATAATGACACGTGGAGCTTAATGGAGTATAAAAGAGAGGAAGAGAAGGAGAGAAAAGCCAATAGTTAGTTTTATTATTTTCCTGTAATGTCGTTTTTTTATTCAATGTCTTAATTTAGTTTAAAATATGTAATCTTGTGTTGCTATTATTCAAACTCAACTTAATTCACCTTTGTAATCTGTTTTTAAGAAGTAATTTCAAGGATTGGTTAAAATTAGTGATTCTGTCTTACTGTGGAAATTTTCACTTTCAAACTCTTTTGTCAGACCTTATAATAGCTTAGTTTTGATTTCCAACAAGCTTATATAAGCTTGGTTTAGCTTTTTACAAGCTTCTATGCAAGTTGCAAATTGTTTTGGTTAATGGTCAACAAAAGTCAACTTTGACTCAAAAATGGACATGGTGATGATAGTTGGTTGATGCAGAGGGTGAATAAGGGTTCTGTTAGTGCAAATATTACGATATTTAATCTATACAGTCTCGTTTGTTTTGATTGATGACAAACATGTAACTTGTAATACATAACGTAAAATGTACAAGTTACTTGTAATTACATTTGTCTCAACATACATTCAACACCTCTCGATGTCTCAAGTCCTCGTATGTTACAACACAGGTTCGTACATGTTTGTTATGTGGCATTATGATCAAACCCATTAACAAATCATTTAGAATGTTTAAAATACGTTTAGAGTCACTAAGTATTTTAATAGGTTAACCATTCTATTTCGAACCTCATTTTACATTTTGCATTCACAAGTATTTCAAAAGGTAACTAGACATTTTATCAACTAGTTACATAATACATTTTACAAGTTTACTTTGATAAACCTTTTAATCTAAAAATGGAAATACATGTTACATCATGTCATGCATCATCTTTGAAATCCTTGGAAGATCACTTGAATATTTTGGTTAGATTGACACTCAATATATCAAATGTGATCTTAGTAAGATTTGGTAATATCTTGGAAAGATTTGAAGAAAGATTTTTTAGATTTTATGTCAGGCACCCACGGCACCAAATTGTATAAAGGACGGAACCCTTTTTAGGGGTCCGTGGTCCGTGGACGCTCCTGACCACTTTTGGCTATAAATAGAAGCCCATTGTTTTCCCATTTCTTCATCACTTAAAAGCACATCTTCTCCACCTTCTTGAATACATTTAGATCAATCATTAACAATGTAGTAACACACATTAAACACCTTAATGATCATGATCATAATGCTTCTAACATTCATCTTTGTTGTAAGCATACTCTACATTGATCAACCAAGGAAAGCTTGGAGATCTAGCCATCCCCAATCACCACAAGCTGAAGATCTATCACAACAAGTTTAGGGAACTTGTGATCTTCATCATGAAGGCTTCCTATCAATGGAAGATCATTTAGAAGTAGTTATTCATATCCATTAGACATTTGTGTCATGGATCATTAGTGTAGATCATCATTGCATCATCACAACACTTTCACCAAACTAGATTAGATGGTTTATGTGTTTGTGCCATAAAACACAAGGTTTATTATGTTGGGCCATAAAACATATTGGGAGTGGTTGTACCCTTGTAAAAGAACTCGACATCTAGCTTAGTGTCGGAAATATTGTATAGGCGACGTTAGGTTGGTTCTACCTCGAACTAGAACCCGGTATTTAGCTTTGTACCGGAAAAAGTGTAAGCGACGATTGTAAGGTTTTCTCCGCCAAGAAGGGAGCTTGTTGATTTAGTGAAGTAACTCTCAAGTTGGGTACTCGGGGAGTGGAGTAGGGCGGAAAGGAGATCCGTGACCGAACCACTATAAATCCTCGTGTTCGGTTTGCACTTTCCTTTCTTTATCTCTTTACTTTTATACTTGCACTATACTATTGTTTGTGATGTGGTTTGATGTTCATGATTGTGTGACAACTTGGTTTTCCATGCTTTATATTAGTCACAAACAATAATTGGTACTTTCATATTATAACAAGCTTCATAAGCGATTTGATACTAAAGATCTAAAGATTTTAAACGGTAACGTATTCACCCCCCCCCCCCTCTACGTTTCCACAATTGGTACCAGAGCCACGTAGCTCGTATTTTCAAAACAAATGGTTTTTAAAATAGAGTACGATCCATGTATCAAATTACCATTGAAGCGAAAAATAATATGAAAAATGCTTTGCTTGTTATACTTAGAAATTTTGTTGTTAAATGTAACTTTGTATACAAGCTTGAAGGTTTTCTTGAAAAATAAAATAAAAGTTTGTTGAAAGAACTAGTAAGTATTGTATTGTGTGCTTATAGAAAATTTACGAAAAATATGATTTTAAAGGAGTGTTTGGGATAACTATAAATTTAGTTGAAAAATCACCTCCGTAAATGTTTAAGATAAGTACATAAGTAGATATGTTGTTAAATATGTGTATTATATGTTTACTATGAAATCTAGTAAGTCACACACGTTTTCTCTATGTCAAATACTAGTTTTGGTGAATCTGTCTCAGAGGACCACGGCACCAAATCTTATAAAGGGCGGATCCCTTTATTTGGTTCCGTGGAATCCGTGTGTACAGTATGCAGTTTTTTTTGGCAACTTCAAAAAATCATAACTAATTAACCGTAAGTCCGTACGAGTCGATCCACCTATCATTTTAAAGGGAATTGAGTCTACTTTCACTTAAAAATACTTTCATGGCCTGAGTCTAAATTTAAATAAGTGAAATAGACCAAATACTACAGTATGTCTAAAAAAATTGAGTTTCGCTTTAACATAAAAACTCAAAATTTTGAATCAAGCAATTTAAGTTGGTATTCTTAGAACTTTGATACAACTTCCTTTGAAACTAAATAATTTGGTAATATGTTTAAAGGAAACTAATCAAGCTTGGTATACATCGTCATATTTAAACGCAAAATGACGAAAAATGTCTTTCTTGTTATGCTATGCTAAATGACCACTTGTTTATATTGTTTGCATATATGTTGCTTGCTTATTTTCAAATTGTTGTTTACACTTGTTTGTTTGCATAATATAAGTGTCAATCTTGGCATGTTATTTATTCGCTTGCTTGATGATTTCTTGTTTATGCACAATAGGACATTTGCTAGATTTTGTGCATTTAGTTGGAAAATTGTTTTACCATCACTTATAGACTTAGACCACTTCCTTTGCATAGGTTATACTAACATCTCGCATAACTTATGAAATGTCATGACTCGCTTAGCAATGAGTACTAAGTAAATTAGTCAAGTACTTTGAAAAAATGGAGGTTTTAAGAGAGTGTTTGGTACAAGGACAAAAACAATGTTGTATGATGTAATTTATTTGTTTTTACTTTGTAGGATGATAATATGACTTAAAACAATGTTGTATGCTAACCGGTTTATGCAGGTGGATAGCACAAGTGTGTTATCAAATTTTACCCATTTTCACTTTTATGTGAAAATCGTTAGCCCTTGGTCAAAGTCTATGCTCCACTATGTTTGTATATGTGTTATCGACTTTTCCTAACTAGAAGTAATTAATGTCACATGTTTTAAGCAAAATTTCAGGTTTCGGAAAACTCCCCGACACCTAAAAAATGGGTCTGTGAACTTTTCTGGTATCCACGGATCAGACGGCACCAAAATGTTGGTACCGTCTGTTATGCATTTTGGTACCGCCATACCTGTACAGGCGGACCAGGCGGCACCAATTTAAGGGTTCCGCCTATGTAAAGAAATGGTGCCGTGAATCCTACAGGTAAGTTATTGAATTTTACTAAATCCCGCAATCTAATTTACCAAACTTCGTTTCTAGGATAGTTGTTAATGCATATCTTTCATACCTCACTCAACAAATCCTCAATGGATTAACTTAGGATGTTTGACATGATTTTAGACACTTCCATCTCATTAGAAACTACCATCTTTGTATGGATTAACATCAAATCCATGAATCCTTAGTTCCATAAATCGACACATTCAAGATGATCATTTTCACACCTTCACTGTTACTTTTCCTCAAGCTTAGCATTTCTTAAAGCAAAGTCAAAATGACTAAATCCTTAACCTCAATTAAGCCACTTAAGAAAACCACTAGGATTAGCATTCGATCTTGTTGCTTCATTAACTTGAGCTCTTCATCCTCAGACTCATTACCTCTCAACATCTCATCACCCATTCAAGATGTGAACTTTCTAAACTTGAGTACTCCAACTCCACCACCAAAATCACCCACCATCATCTAAAACAACTTCACTACCAAAGTCTCCAAAGCTTGTACCTATCAAACTTTGTGCAACACCACCAACATCTCCTCACCCATTTGCGGATGACTTAGATGACTTACCGAGACTAATAAACCTGGACTCATTATTTGCAAAGATATCATACACAAGTCTAATATATGACTATAGATATTGTTTTGTATCTACATGTATTGCCTCACCTGGATAACATGAAAATAATGTGTCATCCTTCAAGACGATAAGTATTTACATCGAGTCATAACTCACACATATGTTAAATACATATTATCAAGTCTTGTTATCCTTGAGTTCAATCTAAGCGTTATAATCTCAACAAATTAGGATTGACAACTTAAGTATTTCATCCGAAATATTCAAGTATATGCGACTTACGATTGTAGTCATTAAAAGTCATATCCGAAAAATCAACACCCAAGTATTTTAACAACACATGTTGAAACACTTATCCAAAACAAACAACCCACGGTGCCACTTATCCCTCTTTGACACCTACTATCCCTCTTCCATCTTTTGGCACCATTAACCGTATTGCTCATGAACTTCCAAGAGTATACTTTAAATCAAACGTGCCCTTTCAAGGTGAACCTATACCTCAGCCCCTAAGCTTCATAAACATAACCAAAACTTCAAGCACTTCACCCACTAGTTGTAGCAACCAATGAACCATAAGAATTAGTATCCGTATTTTTTGTGTTCAACATCTATGGACAAATATTCAACCTAAGTACTCCCATAGCACAACAAACCCCTACATCACCACATCCTTATTGAGACACTAGAAGACCTACCACCTAGATCAACCAATCCACCATCCTTACCGTCATTTGAATTCGTTGAATGTATTGCTCAAAAAGCCCTTGTGTCCAACACTTGTACTGAATCAAATGCACGTTTGAACAAACTCAAACATCCTTTCCAACATATAAGGACTTAGATAATTCATTATGGCTAGAACCTCAACTATCAAATAAGCATGGTGCTCTTGGTAATTGTTGTCAATTTCCACTAGGTATAAGTAGTACTACCTTCACAAATTATCAAAGTATTAGTAATACTTCGTCGTTAAACTTCTGCATAAATTTCGTTAAACCTCAAATCAACATTTTAACAACATATGTTAAAATGCAATCTCAAAGCCAACATCATACACCCCAAGCAACAATGACTTTTGAGGAGTATACATAAGAAACTCGAGTGAATTCCTCTTGTCATCATCTAGTGAATATAATCTTGAGACCAAGTTTATTTAGATGGGACTATCCGATTCAAACACTTTGGCTTCATATCTTCATTTAGGAAAACATGATGTTTTGAAGAACATTATGACTAAGATTCATGCGTTAAGATTTCATCTTGTTAAAAGGATATTGTATATCCTATGCATCATTCTTGCGACATAAATAGTTGTGTTACAAGAGATTTCATTACACCTCATTGGCTAAATGATCTTGAAACAAACATCTACAAGTTCTATGAACTAGCATATCCAATTCATCTTGTCATACTTGTTTTCATAAGCATGACAACTTTATCCCATGGGATAATCTCATTTGTTGAAAGATACTATTTGTATCTATTTCCTTTCAAGCGTACATCATAACCTAACCTTGCTCAAACCGAGTGCACATCCAAGGTTAAAACTACACATCTTTAGAGCATACACAAGATCTATTGAAGTTGGTAACCTCACTTAGATTATTGTTAAATAAAATACCAAAGAGCTTTCTTGAGAACGTTCTTAGTTTAACATATTCTATAGTCTTAGATGATCAATTCACATTTAAATTACACACTTCAACTCAACATAAAAGATGTCATCCATTAGATCATACAATTAGCTGTGTAATTTGAACAACTTTAGATTCTAAACACAAGATTAAAACACATTGTTTATCAAACACACCATTGTTAAAATTCATGTGTATAACATGACGTCTTCATCACCTTAGTTATATTGCATATTAGTTAATTCACATTAAGCCAAGTATTGGTAAACTATCATCTTTTATGCACTTTAATATGCAAAAGTAGGAGTTCACATCTTTCTAACATGAGAATGACTACTGGAGAACCTATTGCACTAGAAACTCAATTTGACCTAACGGTTGAATTGCTTCCTGGAGAGAAGTTGGGTATGTGGAATCACCCGTAAAAATGGTCGTGTTTAGCCTTAATTGAGCATCGCTAGTAATAGTCTCATATTCATTCTCCAACTTGAAAAATCTGTATTCCTATACTTGCCTAAACTAAGTGTTAAAACATTGATAGTTTGCCTCGCCTTAGGAATACTAATCAAACAAGTAGTATATATGACTTTTCTTTTAAAACCACTTGCATTGCACTTACATGTGTTGATTACATGTTCTTGTTTGATATGATAAGTTGACTTGACATTATCTTAGTGTTTGATAACTAGTCAAATGTGTAAACCTTAGTACGGTTTTATCTTCATAATGCTTGTATTCTTGTTTCATGCTACTAAACGTTTAAACCTAAAATTTATTTGCATGATACTTACTTTTGAATTATTTTTAGCATGATTCACATGTTAATTATGAACTCATAATATGCCATTTTGATACGCGATAATTTTGATATGATATATTTATGTTTGAAAGCTATTAGTTGGCATTCATTACATCTATGTGTAGTACGATCCAAATGATACATGCTCCAAATTGTTATGTCTTAAACATGGCTTGCATGAATCTTTCATTTGGTTTCTTTTGCTTCTTGTCACACTATTTGTTTGCTACGTGTGCACATATAATCTGTCAAAGTGCTTTTGGTATGACAAACTTTTAGAAGCTTTTTATCTTACAAATTAATCACATAGATTATTGTATATCCAAGTATGCTTAAGTGGCTAAGTCTAACGACAAAACAATCTCATAATGAAATGTCTTGAATAAAATCGCATTCTTGCATAATATGATTGTTTTGATGCTATCTTGTGCGGTGATTTCTTGTCTACTAAGTGTAATGTGTTGTTTTTGCTTATATAATATGTTATCACTTGATTTCTATCATGTTAACATCTTTTGTCACTAACAAATTTGTTTTGTAGGTTGATAACAAATTATTTGTTATCTCACTTGGTTCTAACTTTTATATGCTCATTTTGTATAATCCCGTTTATTGCTACGTAGATTAGTACTATGCTTTATGGGACCCCTACACTTGCATATAGTTTAAAAGCATATAGAATTAAGTTCTAGAGGGTTGGCTTTGCACTTTTGTCTTTCAACCGACCTCTTTCCAAATCTCATTTTTGCTTCCGCTTTCCAAAAATCACCTTCATCATTATTTAGTTATAACAATACTCTAATCCTCTTCACTTCCTATTAGGAAACCACATGCCTCATCATACGATCATCTCGAGAAGAGGTACGTGACTTTAAGGATGAAGTTCATTGTATGCTAACCATCATCCAGAAAAACATCACTAAGCTCATCTCTTTCGTTAGTCCGAATAAACTCCTAAACGCTTTGTTGTCATTCCTTATTTGATACATTACACATTATGTTGGATGTCCACCAATTAAGGGGGAGAGAAATTCATTCACACAATTGTCTTTTGTCAAATTTTATGTCTCTTAGACTCTACAATACCAACACATAGGTAAACACCACTTAGCTAAAACCGGTTCATGAAACCACAACTAGTTCAACCTTTTTCGCACCAATACCTCATCAAGTGAAAAACGCATCATGTGTTTTTACAAAACGTCTTCATCTCCACATATAGGATTTTCCTTAAACTAGCACCTTACAACTTCACTATCTAGAACACCATCATAGGATCTTATCCTTTTCTCGCTTATCATGCATGTCCTTGTCAGTGCAAACGATATATTAATCAAAACAGCCATCTCCAACACGTTGGTCCATCCAACTCTCACTCATATGATGTCATTCTCATCCTCATATAGGTACTCATTATTAGTATTTTCCATATTGTCTTCACTTCTTTTCAAAGTGATAATCATCCATGTCGGTCAAAACCATGCTAATACTACCTTTCCCATTGTCACCTAGAATAGGTCATTTTTATAATTCGTGTCAATCAATGAACGAATTTATCTTCATCACTTTAATATCTTTTGGTATCTTCATTATAATATTCTTAGGTAGAACGCATTATTGATTACTCTTGGGTTGAAGCACATGAGAACTTGCTCAAAACAATAGGTTGTTAGCATCAATAAATCATTCAAATCATAACCCTTATGCATCATTGAAATGCAATGTCCATTCAAATTTTTTTCTCTTAGCTTTGGTCACTTGACATGACGAAAGGATTGCATGAATCCATATTTTTATATTTGCTATACATACGAGTTTCTAACTCCTTAATAGCTTCCTACCTAATCACCACCACCTTCCATCACCACTTTCACTAATCATCACCACCATAGATTAGCGAAAACTTACTTTTGTAAATCTCGAGTCATCTACCATCACCACATGAATCCTACTAGTAAACCGACACCAACACTAGCACCACTAGTGGCACACCCGGTGGGAGACTCCATATCTTCTTTCTAGGAACTATTTTGTAGGTTTTTATCATATTATATTCTCACTTTTCTTATGATTGTAATTAGGAGACTACACTTCATGAGATCTTTGATTATATCATTTATCACATATATATATCTTATTTTTCTTTGTGAAAAAGATGAAATATATTGCACTAATGTTTTTCATTGTAGGTTCATCATCATATACACTCGATTGTATATAATTTACTCATCTAAGGATGAAGTTTGCATCAATTATTTTTCTTATTTTAGGTGCTTCTTGACACCCTAGAACAAGGAGGAATATCCTTTAAGCACTCATATTGCATCGTCTATACACTTGGTTGTATATGACATATTTGTCTTAAGACAAAGCTTCTATTATACTAATATTTATTTTGAAGGTTCATCTTGACGCCCTAGAGCAAGGGGAGCTTCCGTCAAGAATTTACTGAATGCATCTTATACACACTTTGTTGTATATCACTTACTCGTCCAACGACGAATATACTTTTGCACTAATATTTGTTTTGTAGATTTTTAATCATACCCTGACACCTCAAACAAGGGGGAGCAACCATCAAGGGGGAGCATGCACGCATTTAGCATCATTCTCACTTTTCAACAAGCATTTGTGCTTCGATAAAAAGTGGAGAAAATAGGCTAACATTGCTATGCCTTTTTCTTTTTCATATATTTCTCATAATTTTTTTTTTTTTTTTTTTGCATAAAACTAACCTTGATGTAGGTTAAGCATCTTAATTTGATCCATGAATCCGCTACCTAACAAGGAACGGATTGAAGTAGAGGATTTAACTTCACTAGGGATGATGCAAGCTCGCCTTTTTGGGGAGAAATGAAGTTAAACTCCAAGGACACGCCCTTTTTGTTTCGACAAAAGGGGGAGAAGAGTGTAAACGGAGAAGGTAATGTAAAGGTAGAAAGGATACAAGTAACTTTTTACATTTTACTTTCTATTACGTTTACATATCTTTGTCATCATCAAAAAGGGGGAGATTGTTAGTGCAAATATTACGATATTTAATCTATACAGTCTCGTTTGTTTTGATTGATGACAAACATGTAACTTGTAATACATAACGTAAAATGTACAAGTTACTTGTAATTACATTTGTCTCAACATACATTCAACACCTCTCGATGTCTCAAGTCCTCGTATGTTACAACACAGGTTCGTACATGTTTGTTATGTGGCATTATGATCAAACCCATTAACAAATCATTTAGAATGTTTAAAATACGTTTAGAGTCACTAAGTATTTTAATAGGTTAACCATTCTATTTCGAACCTCATTTTACATTTTGCATTCACAAGTATTTCAAAAGGTAACTAGACATTTTATCAACTAGTTACATAATACATTTTACAAGTTTACTTTGATAAACCTTTTAATCTAAAAATGGAAATACATGTTACATCATGTCATGCATCATCTTTGAAATCCTTGGAAGATCACTTGAATATTTTGGTTAGATTGACACTCAATATATCAAATGTGATCTTAGTAAGATTTGGTAATATCTTGGAAAGATTTGAAGAAAGATTTTTTAGATTTTATGTCAGGCACCCACGGCACCAAATTGTATAAAGGACGGAACCCTTTTTAGGGGTCCGTGGTCCGTGGACGCTCCTGACCACTTTTGGCTATAAATAGAAGCCCATTGTTTTCCCATTTCTTCATCACTTAAAAGCACATCTTCTCCACCTTCTTGAATACATTTAGATCAATCATTAACAATGTAGTAACACACATTAAACACCTTAATGATCATGATCATAATGCTTCTAACATTCATCTTTGTTGTAAGCATACTCTACATTGATCAACCAAGGAAAGCTTGGAGATCTAGCCATCCCCAATCACCACAAGCTGAAGATCTATCACAACAAGTTTAGGGAACTTGTGATCTTCATCATGAAGGCTTCCTATCAATGGAAGATCATTTAGAAGTAGTTATTCATATCCATTAGACATTTGTGTCATGGATCATTAGTGTAGATCATCATTGCATCATCATAACACTTTCACCAAACTAGATTAGATGGTTTATGTGTTTGTGCCATAAAACACAAGGTTTATTATGTTGGGCCATAAAACATATTGGGAGTGGTTGTACCCTTGTAAAAGAACTCGACATCTAGCTTAGTGTCGGAAATATTGTATAGGCGACGTTAGGTTGGTTCTACCTCGAACTAGAACCCGGTATTTAGCTTTGTACCGGAAAAAGTGTAAGCGACGATTGTAAGGTTTTCTCCGCCAAGAAGGGAGCTTGTTGATTTAGTGAAGTAACTCTCGAGTTGGGTACTCGGGGAGTGGAGTAGGGCGGAAAGGAGATCCGTGACCGAACCACTATAAATCCTCGTGTTCGGTTTGCACTTTCCTTTCTTTATCTCTTTACTTTTATACTTGCACTATACTATTGTTTGTGATGTGGTTTGATGTTCATGATTGTGTGACAACTTGGTTTTCCATGCTTTATATTAGTCACAAACAATAATTGGTACTTTCATATTATAACAAGCTTCATAAGCGATTTGATACTAAAGATCTAAAGATTTTAAACGGTAACGTATTCACCCCCCTCTACGTTTCCACAGGTTCAAATAGATTAGTTTATAACAGGTTTTGGTTTGGTATTGGTCTGCAAACCAGCTGGCACATGTGAGTTTGTATTTCATATTTTCACTTTTCAAGTCATATTGCATATTTTGTTTAAATAAGTATCTGTGGTCAGAGTTGGTATTATTGTGTTTAATTAGTTGAAATTAAGTAACTTAAGCTCAATTTAATCAGTTATATTAGTTAGTTAAGTTTAAATCTCAGTTTTGAGTTCAAAACTATGGTTAAAAGGGTGTTTGGAATTGCTTCTAAATCAGTGGTTTAGGTTTGTTCAGTGTTAAGTTTTTGGTGTTTCATGTCTATTTAATCATTTTAGAACTCATTTGAGTCATTCCTTTGTGCCTGCAGCCTTAAAAGTCAAAAATCCATCTTAAACAATCTCAACAGTTAACTGTTGAGATTTTTGGAAATCCAAAACTTGTTTTGTGCTTAGATTTCTAAGATAAAGCTTTTGTTAACTTCATTCCATCCTTAATACATCATTTCCAGTCTACAAATCATGATCAAAGTTGGAATAAGTCAAACTTTCCATTTTTGCTCAAAAGTCAAAGCTGCACAAAAAAATCAGTTTATGCAGAAAGTGCAGCAACTGCACAGTCTTCATTTCAAGTAGTTAGGGTCTGAGCTTTGGTTTAGCAGTCATCTGGTTGGTGGTCTTGAGGTCCACAGTGCTGGTTCCCACATAAGCTCATTAGATAAGCATGTGCATAAGCTTCAAAGTAGCTACATTTCCCCTGTGCACTGCATGTCCATTTTCTCAGAAACTTGGAGATCTATCCACAAGCTCATAAGAGCTTGTGAGTTGCTCATTTTTGGTTTGCAAGCTCCCACCTAGGTCTTCTTTAAGTACCAATTGGTGATTTTCAATTTGAGCTTAATTTGAAGCTTGTGCTTGTATCAAAAGTGGGTACCTAAATCTGTCTTTAGCTTATAAGCTCATATCATCAATCTGTCCTAGCTTGTGATTCTGTGGTATAGGGTTGTTGAGATTTGTTGCAATCTAGTCCTTTTAGCTTATTATAGTCCCTGTTTTCAGTTGGTGCTTGTTGGTCCTCATCTAGCTTATTCAAGTGCTTATTTTCAAGCACTTGACACATCAGTTCCATAATCTTACACACAAGCCCTGGTTTTTCTATTTTTCCCAGCTTCCTAATACCATTTTAGACTTTTCCTGCAAATTTCAGATTTTTCCAAGTTCATTTGCTATTTTTATTAATTTAAATTAGTTTTTAAGCATTTTTAAATAGCATTTAATACAAATAATTAAGAAAAGCTTCAAAAAAATAAGTTTTCAATTTTCTTAGGTTTAGATAAATATAAAAAGTAAAAAAAGTAATTTTCCATATTTTTCATAGTTTATTTGGTAATTTTTAGTAATTTAATTAGTTTTTAATAGTTTAAAATCCATAAAAAATAGAAAAATATTCAGAAAAATACAAAAATAGTTTTGAAAATTCTATTTTGTTATTTTAGACTTTTCCATTTCATAATTTTATTTTTCAAGCTTTATTTCCTATTTTCTTCCATTTTAGGTTATTATTAATTAGTTAAAAATAGTTTTTAATTAATAATAATTAATTAATTAGTTATAAAAATAATTTTCTTTTTCTAAAAAGTTTCTTTTATCATTAGGATTGTAAAAATGTATTTTTCATATTTTTAGGATTTATCTTGTGTAAGTTTCACTTTTTATTTTGCACGTTTACGTAATTTTTATTTAAACGTAAGTTTTTAGTTTTAAACGTTCATCATTTTAAATATAGTGATAGCGTTTATTTAATAGATTTTATCTTTTTAACTTTCTTTAATTTGCATTTAAGCCCCTGTAGTTTATGGGCTTTTCCTTAGTTATAATCATATCACAATCCCTTTTTCCCATTCAAATCTCCCGATCACTATACGTCTGACTATTCTCGTACAGCTCGTTGGGACTTAACGACCTGGGGAAACACTATACTCTCCTGATCTTCATTGCATTCGTGTTTGAGCAGTTTTGAGTTTCTTACAGTTGGTCATTCACAAGTGGCTAGCTCGCGTGAGATAACTTGACGGTTTTGCACGGATCATTCATGCTGTCATGAATTCCCTTTCTGATGATGTTGAGTTAGTCAAGATTATTATCATGACTTTCTTTCTCTTCTTCACCTATCCCGTGGCTTCTCCTGTTCTTCACTCTTTCGGGAATGAAGACATTATCTTTGACCCTGGCATTTTCATTTATTATTTGTAAGCCGGTTCTATGTATATCTCATCGGTGTGGAACTTTCACGTATTTCAATGTTTATAAAAACATCTTGAATGAAAGTCCGATGGAGATTGTTTCTTCCACTTACTTCCCCATGAACAAATTAATTCGGGGTCGAGTCAAGCTAGCGACTCGGTAACCAAAAACAGTAGTTAAACATGGGTTTTCACCCGTGTGTACCACCTTAGTGTGAGGGAGATGCCCCACATGTTGTATATAGATCTAAAAAATGAATAGCATAATAGCCGGGACTTTGAATATTGAGGACAATATTCATTTCTAAGTGTGGGGGGAAATTCTGGCGAATTTGATAATAAATGTACCCTTTTAGTCCCTTTTTCCCCCAAAATAGTAAAATTTTAAAATTTTTTATTTTAGTGGAAGTACTATGTACTAAACACAACAAATGGTAATCAGTCCACCATGTCTAACCCACATAAGGATTGGCTAATCCAGGAGCAAACGGCTCTTGGTAAAGATTTATCAAATCCGTTAATGGCTTGCAATTTGCCCAAAATTGTATGGTGTTCAGCTCACCATATCTTTAATTAGTAAAGAGTTGGCTAGCCCGCAAGTTTATGGCTTGTGGTAAAGGCAGTTGGAAATCCATAATTGGTAATCGGCTCACCAAATATAATATTGATAATTTATCTAAGAGTTGGCTAGTCCAGAAGCAAACGGCTTCTGGTAAAGACAAATCAAATCCGTTTACAGCTTATGATTTGCTCAAAATCATTTGGTTATCATTGTACCAAAGTTCTTACTTGAACTGAAACAATTGGCTACTCCAGAAGTAATGGCTTTTGGTAAAGAGATAAAATCCATTAAGTTTTCTCTAAAGATTGCTAGGGACTAGCAATATCTTAGTGTGGAGGATTGATGAGTGTCTAAATACTCATCATTTTTGTACTGTCTAGACTGCAAAAACATCTGAAAACACTCAGAAATACATCAAAATGATGAAAATATCATAAATAAGTGTTTTATGTGTTTTAAATGCAAAAATATCAAAATCTGATGAAAAACGTATCAAGTTTGCATAATTGGCAGTTTTAGTCCCCCAAGTTTAAAAAGTTGTCAAAAATAGTCCCTGGTAAAGCAAAATAAAGAAAAATGTCATTTTAAGTCCTTAGGGATTCATGAAGTTGTCAAAACAAGTCCTTGAAATCAAAAATTGCAAAATTACAACTTTAGTCCCTAAACTTTTAAAAATGACAAAAATGGTCCTTGGACATTTAAAAATGGAAAATAATCATCAATGGTCCTTGTACTATTCTTATTTGGCAGGAATGGTCCTTATGTTAACTTTGGAAGATTGGAAAATTCAGTCCTCATGATTGGCAGAATTACATGATTGGTCCTTGTGGTTTATAAACTATAACAAATGGACCCTTGGTTATTAATAATCCCAAATCCAATCCATGTACCCAGCTGGCCCAAATCTTACCCAAGCCCAACACCACTTAAATATTAAACCCGGGTCAAAAAGTCAAAAAACCGCCCAAACCAGTGTTACTATTCATCATCCCTCACAAACAAGCCAAAAACCAGAAACTGCCATGGTTTCACCTCCACATACCTGGTTTTCTCACCTTTCCAGTTGCCTACCTCTCACTATCACCCCCCTCCACCTTGCAAACCAACCCACAGTGCATTAAATGCAAATACCCACTCAAATGACTTTTCCCGCCAAATGACAAGTGTACGATTCTGATGATTTCAAGAGTAGAAGTCAAGTGGGAATTGATCAGAGGTCGACAAAGAGTGAAAGAGGTCAATAAATATCAAGAGAGAAGCAGTGTGGATAGCCAAGTAGTGTAGTTTAGTTTAGATTAAGTCGTTTTAATAATTTCAAGTTTTCTAGTGTACATTTAAGCTTTAAAGTTCTTGTTTAAGTGTTTTTGAATGTATTTGAACCTTTATCAACAATAAATTTCAAGTTTTCTTTTCATTTACAGTTTATGAAAAATTTCAAGTTCAAGAAAATATCAAGTTCATGTCAAATGATGTTTGTAGTTGTTACTTTGGACTCTTAAGCTAAAATAAGCTCTTATATAGCTTATGTAAGCCATCAGATATCTTTAAGTTCAGTTTAAAGCTTTAATTCAAAAATACCAAAAATTACCTATAAATTAGTGAAAATTCAAAAAGCAGTGAAAATGAAGATTAAAGACTGAAGCAAGGTTGATTATGGATTTATTGGGTTTAGAAGCTTATTGGTATGCTTATAGGAGTGGTTATTAGCCATCAGTTCTCAGTTTTGAGCATTAAAGCAATTTGTAAGCTCAATCCTTTAATTTGGTATTTTACTGTTCAACTGCTTATCAGTGCTTATTTCTGTGATTTTTATGCTTATTTAGTGTATGATAGTAATATTATTGCTTAATATTGCTAGCTTGTTCATCAATTTTCCTAGTTGCTTAGTTTTTATGTTACCACTGTTAAGTTAGCATAATAAGCAATCTTTAGTTTTTGTTGTTATTGTTGGTATTTAGGAGCTCAAATAAGTCTTTTATGTCAATGGATGTGTGTATGAATTAGTTTCTTAGCTCAAAACAGTGTTAAGCTTTGATAAGCTTCATTACAGTTAAGTTAAAGGAGTGTTTGGAAGTGCTTTGAAAACTGTATTGGAGTTTGTTCAAGCTATTGTTCTTACTTGTTCCATGTCACTTAAGTTCATATTAGTTCAATCAAGTCATTAAAACTAGTCGTTATTAGTTAAAAAGTCAAACTTCAGTTTAATCTCAATTGGCCATATAACTGTTAAGATATTAGATTGCTAATCTCATCAAAGTTGCTTGTAATTTAGTACTTTAGCTTAAAATCATCTTAATATAGCTTATTATAACATAATAAGTCAATAGAATCAGTTATAAGTTCATTAAAGTCAAACTTTTAGTTTTGTTAAAAAGTCAAATTGTGTCCTGTGCACAAGTGAACTGGTCATTTTCAAGAGCTTGTAAAAAACTCTCAAGTGCACCATAGCTTGTAATTCTTGGTTCTTTGGATAGCTAACCAAGCCATCTTAAGGTCCCAAGTTCATTTTTCCACTTTGTAGCTTGTTAGATAGGGCTGCAACAAGCTTTTATTTTGTCCCATGTCTGAATAAACTGCATAAGCAGTGATCTGGTACCATAATCATAAGCTCACCACAAGCTCTACAGTGGTCCCCACAGTATGAGCTTGGGTTTTTTGAATAGCCCACCTAGCTGTCTCTCTAGTCCAGCTCTTATTTTCACCTTAATAGCTTATTTAATAAGCCTGCTCATGGTTTTTAATTTTGTCCATTTTTGTTTAGTGTGCTAATTATTCAGTGTTCATAAGTTTTTCAAAACCTTCTCACAAGCTAATTAGTGAAAGCCAAACTTAGTAATTTAGCTTTTTGATAGTTTAGTTGGTTAGCTTGATAGTTCCAGAGTCCTTTTTCATTTCTTAGCTTATTATAGTGCTTAATTATTAGTTAGAAAGTAGCTAGATAACCAAAGAGTATACTGTGCATCAATCAGATAAGCTTATGCTTATTTGAGTTTGTTTAGAGCTTATTTTTAATTCATTTTGCTTTTACAGTTGTAATTTTAGCTTATTTCAGTTCCTTAGCTTATTTCCAGCTAGCCTTTTGCTTATTCATTAGCTTTATAGCCAAATAGCTTAAACTTGTGCTTATTCTATATTTTTGCTTACTGTTGAGATCTTTAGCTTATTTCAGAGCTTAGTAGTCATTTTCATAAAAAGCTCTAGTTGTGAAAATTGCTTATTACATAGTACTTAATTAGTTTGTAAAAAGAAAATCAAAAAAATAAAATGTTTTTCAAAAAGGTGGGGAGGCAGGCTCGAACCTGAGACCTCCCACCTTTGAGAGTGTTAGGAGTGTACCTGTAAGCCATTCGCCCTTGGGTCTTGTCTTGGTCATATCTTACACAATTTAATACATAACCCTTATTTGTCCAATAAGCTTATACGAGCTTAATGGCTTATTCCCAGCTTATTTGAAACAGCTTTTTCATCCTTTTCATTTTTCTTAGTTTGGTATTAGTATTAAGTATTTTATAAAAAAGTTTCAGATTTTTCCAAATAGTTTTAGTATTTTTAAACATTTAATTAGTGTAAAATCTTATTTAATTCATAAAAAAAAAATATAAAAGTCTAAAAAATATAAATCTTTTTTCTAAAATTTTCTTTTGTCATATAGTACGTAATAAAATTGTTTTTACACTTGTAGGACTTTTATTTCATAAATTTTACGTTTTTGCTTGCGCACTCGCGTAATTTTTATAAATAACTTACGTTTTCATTTTAAATCACGTTTTTAGGTAATTTGAGTTTACGTTTTAGTTAAAATAGTTTATTTAAGATATTTTGTTTTATAAAATCATAAAAAAATCATTGTAAAAATAGTGATAGCATTTATTTAATATATTTTAACTTTTTAATTTTCTTTAATTTGCATTTAAGTCGCTGTAATTTGTAAATCTTTTCTTTAGGTAATTTTTCATCAATATCCTTACTGATCACTATCCTTAGTGATCATTCTATCATCTGATCAAGTGTTTATACACCAATTCATCCTCTGTGGGACTTAACGACCCAGGAATCCATTATATTCCTCTGATCTTAATTGCATTTGGTGTTTGAGCTGTTTTAAGTTTATTACGGTTGGCCATTCACAAGTGGCTAGCTTGAGTGATTAAACTTGACGGTTTTGCACCAATCACAGAGCAAGTGGAGAAGAAAACCTGTTGGGAGGGAAAACTGTTTGGGTTGACTGGATTTGACCAGGGGGTCAAAAAGGGTGTGACAGGGGGTCCAAAAAGGTGTACATGGCAGGGGTCAAATGTATTTTGACAAGGGTTTGTTTGTTTATTATGAAAAGGACTTGTTTTGTAATTCTGAAATCTTGAAGGACCATTTCTGTAATTTCTCCAAAGATGTTACAAGGACCAAAACTAACAAGTTCCAATAGTACAAGGACCAGTTTTGACATTTTCAATTTTCCAGGGACCAAACTTGACATTTTATGAAAGTTCAGGGACCTTTTCTGCCATTTAACAAAAGATTTATTCAAGGACCATTTTTGACAAGTTAGAATAATTCAGGGACCTTGAATAACATTTTTCTTTATTTGGTTTTACCAGGGACTGTTTTTGACAACTTTTAAAACTTTGGGGACTAAAACTACCAATTATGCAAACTTTATACGTTTTTCACCAGATTTTGATATTTTTGCATTTAAAACACATAAAACACTTATTTGTGATATTTTTATCATTTTGATACATTTCTGAGTGTTTTCAGATGTTTTTGCAGTTTAAATGGTACAAAAATGATGAGTATTTAGACACTCATCAAGGTACGTATCTCAATCTCTCGTATTGCACGTTTCCGTATTTATTCTTCGAAGTTATTAGTTACAGCGTAACCTCTATTAAGAGTTACGACGTAACCATTAAATAATAATTAAAATTTAGTTACGGCGTAACCCTTTCTCTAATTACGCCGTAACATCCTGGTGGTATAAAACCCTGATATGGATGAAAAACTAGGTTTTTACCAAAACACACAACTTTTCACCGCCCACTTCTACAGTAAAATTTTTCCTAAAAATTTTCGTGAAGATTTCTTCTTTCCCTCAATCAAGCAATGGCTGGTAAGATTTAATGTTACTCTTTTTGATTCGTTTCAATCGATTATTCAATTCGGGTTTATATTTTCATATTTGGGGATCTTGCTTCTTTAACTATTATTATTGCTATTGGCTTGATTAGTATATGATTATGTTAAATTCCCCACGTTGTTTTGATTTATGTCGTATCATTTTGGGTTGTTTTGACTTTAGTTTAAATGGGTTTTGGGTCAAACATGAACCTAATGGTTTAGGCGCGGTCCCTCAGCACTAATAGGTTAAAAATTGATAATTCTTTTTACCACTTGAATAAAATTGATGGTTACAGCGTAATCTATTACTAATCGTAACCAAGTGTTGTGCTTAGTTTATGGGGAAGGTTACGGCGTAACCTGTGGGTTATGTTACGCCGTAACATATCTGTAGTGAAATTACGGCGTAACATGTAATGTTGGTTACGCCGTAATTAGTCATCAGTAGGCTCGAATTCTGACTTGTATCTGTTTTCTTTTTAGATGACAACCCCAACCCTAACCCCGCTGAATGGGTTAGGTTCTTGGCATTCGAGGATGAAGAGATTAGGCAGCTATGCAGGGATGATTACTTGATGCTGACAAGAAAGGATATTGATCAGCCCGAAGCTCTGGACTTCAAGGCATTTGATGGGATCGATAATGGGTCTGCTGGAAGGAAGCTCGGAAAATTCTGCAAAATCAAGTTTACATGCTCGCAGGGTTCATTTACTTGCAATGCTTGGTTTAGGCTCTTTCGGATCAATGAGCCAATAATTCCAGAATATGTTCGAGAGTTTATAGCGTCAGTTGAGTTCAAGAGTGAAATTAACAATGATGATCAGGTTGCATTGTATTTTCAGCTGAGGGGGTGAAGAGGCAGTTAACTTTGAATAAGTTTATCGTGAGAATGGGTTTGTACACACGGGACGAGTTGAACTCCGAGATTTTTGAGGAATTTTACAAGACTTGTTGGAGGCATAGGCCTGAAACATATGATCTCACTCCCTACTTCAACCGCATTTCTGCTGTACCAGGGTACAACTTGAGGCACCCACCTACTTACACCTTGGTAAGGAGCCATATTCGCCGACTTGTGCACCGACTCATTGCTTGTTCTATTAGAGCAAGACATTCGGCCAAAGAAAAAATGACCATGGATGACCTATACCTCTTAAATGGGATGGACAGGGGCAATCACATTGATGTTCCCCATTATTTGGCGAGGTTTATGGGTAATGGAGCAAAGGGTTTCACCGGGAAGAGTCCGATTCAAGGGGCTCACTTTATTGGTAGGTTGGCTAGGAGTTATGGGTTGATGTTGGAGGAGGCTTTGGCTTGGGTAAACCGTGGTAAGGAAACTAGTTTGCTTGGGCTGAATAAGTTAGTGAAGTTTGGGATTTGTACCCAATATGTGTTTGGTGTGGTTAAGTTGGCAGGGATAGCCCCGAGGAGAGAAGTTGGGGAAGCTAGCGGTGCTGGACCAGGTGGTGTCCAAGAGGAGGCCGAGGAGCGTGCGCCTAGGGGTCGACGTAGGGCACACGTAAATGTAGGGGATAGGTTGAAAATGATTGATGAGAGGCTCGAAAGGATGGCAACCCACTTCAATGAGGAGATTGATGGCCTCGCTGTGGGTTTATATGGATTGAGTAACCAGTTTGAGGGTTTTTCAAGTACACTGGATTAGGTGCAGCAGCTGCAACAAGATTTTTTCAGCTGGAGTGCGGACCGTACGAGCTAAATGCTTCAGGGGATGCACCTGAACCATCCATGATGGCATGAACCAGCTTACGTGTACCAGCCCGACATCCCCGATATCGGCATCCAGCAAGGAGTGGCGTTTATGCAGGCAGAGCCAACTCCTAGGAGCACCACCGACACTCCTTATGACCAAACTCCATTCCACTCCATGGATCATGACCACCACAGGGACGAGTGATTCCCCTGTTATTTGAACAATTTCAAAACTCATGTCTGTAATAACTAATAAACTATAATATTTGTATTGCGGATAATCTATTGTACCAATAGGTACAAAATTTTCCTAGTATTTCTGTGTGTGTTTTGAATATATGATGCAATTACGGCGTAACCATTTTGGTTAGTTACGCGTAACCTGTGGGCAGCACGAATTTGTTGATGACATTATAGTTAAGGCGTAGTCACCGGATTAGATACGCATTAACAACCTTCTGACCCACCTTCAACCTTTAGTGAGACATCTTGAGCAAGCATTTGAGAGGGGAGTTTATTTCTTTCTCGGTTATTTTTCATTTCTATTTTCTTTTTGATTTTTTATTTCGTACAAATGGGACATTGTACACTTCAAGTAGGGGGATAGGAATAGAAATGAAGTGTATGATTACTTAGCCTACTTTCCCTAACTTTCTAGTTGGTTTCTAAAAATTTTAAGCTCTTTTGAAAAAATTTGTCATATTTTTAACCAATCTAAAATTTCATATAGCCGAGCACACTATAACCCTTATTGTCATTGGTGAGATTTAGTGATAACGCTACACGCGTCGTTCGGGGTCAAGGAAACTTCCTTTTCTTCGAGCAAGTTTTATAACACCCTAGGCAGTGAACCTAATCGTTGTAGTGTAGTAATTAGGGTAAGCCACGGGTATTGATATCGTTCTCTAGGGGAATAGGAATGCTAGTAAGAAGTTACTACGCTAAGGTTAAGGTTGAGGAAGATTATTTTTGTATTTTTATATTTTATTAAATGGAAATGTACGAATCTCGGGTATTGGATTTGGGGGGGTTGGTATTTCTACCGATTACTCTACTATTATCTAATTATCTAAACTAAGGTTGTGGGAGTCTATGTCTAATTAATGTGTGCTCGTATGATAGTTTAAAGATGTGTTTACTTAGGTTGTACTACTCCTTAATTATCTCCTATTGATGGTTGAGTTGGCACGCCCTTATTCTTAGTTGCGTTGTGTGTCTAACGTTGTAGGGTATGCGTTTCTCCCTAACTCTTTGAACTTACCAAAGGGTCTCGTCTACAAAACCCACTAGGGATGATAAACTCTTACTCTAAGGCACTCTTTGGATAATTTAGCCTACAACTACTCAGGTAATCATATTCTAAGGTTCACAAAGATGAATCAAGCATTAAGTACACAATGAATGACCTATCGCATTACTAGATCATTGATCAACTAAGATAAGAAACAACCAATCAATATTCAATAATTAAGTTTCATACTTCCTAAGCAAACACACAAATAAATTAGCCGGACATGGAGAACATGCAAGCATACACACAAATAATCAAAGACATAATTGAATTAATGAAGTAAATACTTATCTTGATGTAAAACCCTAAAATACTGTACAAGACACCTTAGGTTCGGTTTTAGGTTTTTACTCCAAAAGACTCTCCTAAAAACTGAAAAATTCGGATTCTATATATAAGATTACATATGCGACGGCGTCACCTTATGTTTCGTGACGCCGTCGTGTCGCCGTCATTAGGGTTTCGTCTTGGCCACGTTAACCTTGCGACGGTGTCACCTTATGTCCGTGACGCCGTCCTCTTCAGCTTCTGACGTCGTCTGGGTTGCATCTAGGCCGTCTGAGTAGCAACGGCCTACTCTTTTAAAGCCCGACGTCGTCACTTGAAAATAGGGTATTTGGCTACTGTATCATCACAAAAATCCTCCGACGGCGTCGCAATTAACACCTGACGCCGTCGCCTTCTGTTTTCAGCAGCTTTGAGTGTCTCGATTCTGACTTTGGCCATTTTCTTCATATATTCGCGCCTTTTCGTCCAAATAAGTGCCATTCCAGCATTTTGCCTTCAAGAGACCTAAAAAGTGAAAAGGAACGATATTAAGCAATAACGGATACAAAAGTGATCAAATAAGGACTTAAACGACCCCTCAAAATGGTACCTTTTAAAACCTTATCAAATATCCCTACACTTGTTATTTGCTTGTCCTCAAGCAAATGTGCTTTTAGCCAATTAATTTATAAGTTAGGGGTCATGAAGCATTAATTCAAAACGGTCCACAACACATATAAGCCCCGCAAAAGTCATAACAAGCACGGAAATTACATACTAGCACCTCACATGGGGTGTTTGGATACTCACATCTCTCTCGGGTGTATATATGAAATATAACAAATAGGAAATGGAAGATAAACACTCATTAACCGGTCATAGTACATAGATTACCATAGGCTTGAGAATAGATCAAACCTCCATCGCTTTGGCGTAAGCACCTAGGAAAGACTATCAAAGAGGTCTTTTAAAGGGTTGTAATGTTAGGCTTACGGTAGGGAAACAAGGGTTTGGTGGGATAGGCTATTTAGTGGTGGCAAGTCAAAAATCTCTATGTTAAATGCATACGAAGAATGGCGTTGCTAAGCCAAGACTCGACACTCTAAAACTCTAGGTAACGGAAATAAACAAACATAAATTTAAAGGATAGATGTAGGATGGTAGCCCGTATGTTTTTTTTTTTTTTTTTTTTTTTTTTTTTTTTTTTTTTTTTTAACACTCTATTATTTTTTTCTTTTCTCTTTTTCTATTTTTTTTTCGATTTTTTTTTTCATACACTTTTACTCTACCATCCTCTACGGTAACATCAAAATGATAGGGATTTATAGGCACATCCCTACACTTGAGTTTTTATTATTCTAACACTAATTTGACCCGAATTGAAAAGATCAAAACACTTGGGGTACATTATTATGCAAACAAAGGGAATTTGAATTTAACGTTCCATTCCCTTCATTTCATAAACTTTAACTTTTCCCATGAATCCCAATCGTCCCAAAACTGTATACAAAGGATATGACTCGACTTAGCAACTTATGCAAGCAACTAGATAATTGAACTAAGGGTTTAGGGTGATAACAAACAATTGCACTAAAAGTGAGTGCATAAGGGGTAGGCTAAGGCGATTTGGGTGTATATTTGGGGGTGGGGTGTAAACAATGCTCTTCATTGATATTCCGGAAAACCGAAACATCACGAGAACCGCGAAAAGGATAGGCTCTGAGGGGTTAACTAGGGGTATCGTGTACTAAAGATGAGTACAACGCAAAAGGTGTGGGAGAATTACTCAACCGATGTGGAAGAAGTAATTATATTACGGGTATCAAACAAGGGTTATCCTAATGCCTCTTATCATTTAGTTATTCCTAACTACACAAGTGTAGTCTCACTTGCGATCTCGGAATGCATCACAAAACAAGTTCTAGAATCTAATATACTACCGGTTCACACTCTAAGCATTAAAGATGAATGCTTTAATTCCTACTAATCTAAGGGCGATCCTCACATTTTTGGTGGAATTTAAGCGGTAAAGGGTTTTGTGCTAGTCATATAACTTCCTATCCGTGAGACGCTTTTGTTAAGACTAATGGCCCACTCCTATATATTATGAAAAAATTTAAATTTGGTGCCAAAATTACCCTAACCGACATTTTCTCATGGTTTATTACGCAAATACAATTGGACAAAGCAAATAATCAAGGATAAGCATAGTTTCAAAGTTCCCGTTTTATTTTCCCTCCCTACACTTAAACTGAACATTGTCCCCAATGTTCCCCGAAAGTATCAAAGTTATGATAATTGGAAGGTAATTAAAAACGAAAGAAACTAGTACTCCCCTGATTAGCTCGGTAGGATCCGTGTGTGAAGTAGTGGTTAAATCCTTCTTCAAGAAGAACGTTAGCGTTAAAAGCTTCTTCTCATCTTATGTATCTTCTTCTTGGTAAATTAAACCTGCACACTTGAAGAAAACAAACAACCCAACGCATCAAACCAAACAAACAAAAATCTCAACAAGATGTAATTCCAGACTTAAATAGGATATAATGCTTGTGGAATGGATGTTTGCAGATTTGCTAGAAAATTAAGACCTTGAAAATTCCAAAAATTTATAAGTAGCACAGAAAACGAGAAAAAGTATTAAGCAGTTTCTACTCCTCCTGACGCCGTCAGGTTGCGACCCTGACGCCGTCAGGTTATCATGACAGAAACTGGTCTGCGATTTTCTGGAAAATATTCTGGAAAATTTTTATCTTTAAAATCTGGAAAAATTTCCTGAAATAACATCCATTATGACTCGATACAAGCATTTGACTCGAACAAACACACATGTATATCTTTTAAATAATTGTAATTCTCATGTTCACGTTTATTTTGAAAACGTGTGTAATCCTCCCTACACTTATCCCTTATGTAAAATACCTTTATATGTAACTAAGATGAGGTTAAAGACAAAATAAAGTATTTTTACAAATTCAAACACGGGAATAAACAATTAATAAAAGATATACGACACACAAATGAAAATAAAAATCAAATACACATGGGTTGCCTCCCAAGAAGCGCTTGTTTTTGTTCGAGTCACGAGCCTGACTCTACCCTTATTTAACAGATAAAGGGGAAGTTTTTCCTACACTTAAGTTTAAGTGCGGGTGATAGTAGTAATACACACCCTTAGGGTGGAAATTTGCTACGTGAGGAGAGGGTGATGGGTGATTTATATGCTCAAAGGAGTGTGCTCCATTCATTATAACCTTACCTAAGTCTATTGGTGTAGCGGGTGAATCAAATCTCCCTCCTAAAAATGGATCATCTTCTATCAACTTCAAAAGATTCTTAGTTAAGGATCCATCTTGACCTAATAAACCCGGTTTAAACCCATAGTGTTTCTTGTTATCAACCATGAATGGGTGATATAAGTGTGTAAGGTCATGGGTTACTCCTATATTAGCTTCCACTCTACATGGCCTAGAATCTACCACCTTTATCAAGCAACTACCCGGACTATTTATTTTGATGGGTGGATTGGGGCCTAATTCAATTCCAAGATTCACATCTAAAGACGGAACATTGGGTAAGGTTTTTGGTTAAGGCTCCGGTTCATCAAAATTAGGAACTTCCCTAGGACTAAGAGAGAGGTCACGACAACAAGCATCTAAACCTACATTCTCTAGTGGCGTTTGGTCCAAAGGTTCTCTATCAATCGGGGCTCCTATAGTCTCTTCGACTTCTTCCGGGAAAGTTATAGGTAATGTGTGTTCCTCAAGTGATGGTAGGGCTTGTGGGCTTGGAGTTTCCACCTTTTTCTCCATTATATCTAGATCTCCTAAATGTTTGAAATCTATCCCACACATGCAACTAGGTATTTTAGCTTCAACCATCTTACAATCTTGTTTGGGTTTAGGTTCCATGTTCTTAAAAACTAGGTCTTTTTGATCATGATGCCTAAGGTTAGATAAATCCTTCTTATCCATTTCCTCAAGTTGTAACAACTGAAGGTCTATGCATAGGAGGCTTTTCTGAAAAATTCTAAAGATGGTGTCACTAAAAGGAGTTGATCTTGACAACGATCGTTGAATAGAAGCCACACAAACACAAAATATATCAAATCCATCCAATCTTACACCCTTCTTCTTTTGGATATCTTTAAGATGACTTACAAATTTATCAGAACAATGAAAACGAACCCGCCTTGCGAAATTCAATTGTTCCTCATTTGTTAATGATTCCAATGCAACTTCACTTGCCATAGCGACAAATGAAAAGGGTTTTACGAACACAAACACAAAGAAGGGGGATAGACTACAAGGAAACTAATAAAAAGAAAAAAATCTCACTTTATAGGAATCTTGTGAGTAGACCTAAACGAGATATAAATCAAGCCTAAACAATAACTATTCCCCGGCAACGGCGCCAAAAACTTGATAACGCTACACGCGTCGTTCGGGGTCAAGGAAACTTCCTTTTCTTCGAGCAAGTTTTATAACACCCTAGGCAGTGAACCTAATCGTTGTAGTGTAGTAATTAGGGTAAGCCACGGGTATTGATATCGTTCTCTAGGGGAATAGGAATGCTAGTAAGAAGTTACTACGCTAAGGTTAAGGTTGAGGAAGATTATTTTTGTATTTTTATATTTTATTAAATGGAAAGGTACGAATCTCGGGTATTGGATTTGGGGGGGTTGGTATTTCTACCGATTACTCTACTAATATCTAATTATCTAAACTAAGGTTGTGGGAGTCTATGTCTAATTAATGTATGCTCGTATGATAGTTTAAAGATGTGTTTACTTAGGTTGTACTACTCCTTAATTATCTCCTATTGATGGTTGAGTTGTCACGCCCTTATTCTTAGTTGCGTTGTGTGTCTAACGTTGTAGGGTATGCGTTTCTCCCTAACTCTTTGAACTTACCAAAGGGTCTCGTCTACAAAACCCACTAGGGATGATAAACTCTTACTCTAAGGCACTCTTTGGATAATTTAGCCTACAACTACTCAGGTAATCATATTCTAAGGTTCACAAAGATGAATCAAGCATTAAGTACACAACGAATGACCTATCGCATTACTAGATCATTGATCAACTAAGATAAGAAACAACCAATCAATATTCAATAATTAAGTTTCATACTTCCTAAGCAAACACACAAATAAATTAGCCGGACATGGAGAACATGCAAGCATACACACAAATAATCGAAGACATAATTGAATTAATGAAGTAAATACTTATCTTGATGTAAAACCCTAAAATACTGTACAAGACACCTTAGGTTCGGTTTTAGGTTTTTACTCCAAAAGACTCTCCTAAAAACTGAAAAATTCGGATTCTATATATAAGATTACATATGCGACGGCGTCACCTTATATTTCGTGACGCCGTCGTGTCGCCGTCATTAGGGTTTCGTCTTGGCCACGTTAACCTTGCGACGGCGTCACCTTATGTCCGTGACGCCGTCCTCTTCAGCTTCTGACGTCGTCTGGGTTGCATCTAGGCCGTCTGAGTAGCAACGGCCTACTCTTTTAAAGCCCGACGTCGTCACTTGAAAATAGGGTATTTGGCTACTGTATCGTCACAAAAATCCTCCGACGGCGTCGCAATTAACACCTGACGCCGTCGCCTTCTGTTTTCAGCAGCTTTGAGTGTCTCGATTCTGACTTTGGCCATTTTCTTCATATATTCGCGCCTTTTCGTCCAAAGAAGCTCTTCTTTCCTCTTTTGTCTGCAGGCGCGCAGACATTAGGCTTGAAGACCGTTTGTTTTTTTTCAGACATAAGAGGTTAGAATCACTTCTTTCCTCTTCATAGATGCAGACATAATTTAGGTCTTTTTTCCACTTCTTTCCTCTACACCAATGCAGACATAAGAGGAAAAATGAAAGAAGTACTTCAATAGCAAAAAAAAACAAACGGTCTTCTTCTTGCAGATGAAGAGCTTAAATGTACCTCTTCTTCTGCAGACATGGTTTGCAGATGAAGAGGTAAAAGCTCTGAAAAAACAAACGACACCTTAATATCTTATGCCTTTTAAAACCATTATCTAAAATAAAAATGTGGTGACTCCTTTTTCTAACCATTCCATAAAACCTTCCACACCAAACAAAACCCTCACACAAACCACTCTCTATCTATCTCCGCCGCCGCCGTCACACCATCACCGTCGCAGCTTCCGGCGACCTCATCCTTCTTCGGTCACACTCCAATAACGTATTACTCACATTTCATTATATTTGTGCTTAATCTAATCATTATTATGTCAAATTTAGGGCATATATTCATATACTTTGCTATTAGGCTAAGTTTTAGTACTATTTGCTTTTGATTTATCTGTTTTGATTGATTTATCGGTTTCGATGTCGAATCTAGGGCTTGTATTGATATGTATGGTGCATAGAATTATAGATTATGCGCGATGTGTTTACGGAATGTAGTTTTTTATGTTATTGTGTTACGCGTTAGAAGTTTCAGTAGTGTAGATGTGTTTGCGTTTTTGATGTCGAGTTTACGGCTTGTATTGATATGTGAGGTGCATAGATTTATAGATTACGCGTGGTGTGATATGTTAACGTAATGTAGAATTTGATGTTATTGTGAGTAGAAGTTTCAGTAGTGTAGATGTGTTTGCGTTTGAGTTATCGGTTTCGATGTAGACTTTACGGCTTGTATTGATATGCGAGGTACAATATATTATAATGGAATTGATATTTTTGATTGTGCTGTTGAAATTGTACTGATATTGTTAATGTGCTAGGTTAACATTTGGTTTTAGGTTTTTAGGTTTTTAGGTTAAGTTTTAGTTGTGTAGATGTATTTGCGTTTGATTTATTGGTTTCGTTGTTGGATTTGGGGCTTGTATTAATAGGTGAGGTACAGAGAATTATAAATTATGCGCGATGTGTAAATGGAATGTAGTTTTTGATGTTATTGTGGTATGTTTTGTAATGCGGTAGTTATAAGGAACTTAGGTTGAAGTTTTATTGTTAGATTTCGTAGAGATGTATTAACGTTTGGTTTGTTCGCTATTTGGTTATTTTACTGTTAGGTTTTTAGGTTAAGTTTTAGCAGTTTAGACGTACTTGTTCGGTTTTGATGTTGAGTTTAGGGCTTGTTATGTACGTGAGGTACACTGAATTATAGATTAGACGCTAGCTGCTGACGACTTGACTTGTATAATTTGAATGTTATTGTGCTACGGTTTATAATGCAGCTTAAGTTAAGTTTTAAGTGATAGGTTACTGTGTTGAGTTATACAGGGTTTGAGAAGTATTTACGTTCGATTTAGCTTTTTTTATCTAAGTACTTTGACTTAACGATTATAGATTAGAAGCTGCCCGTCAGAACCATTTTTTATATGCGTTATATTAAGTATCAAGTGCAAAACTTAGGTTAAAATTTTAGTCCAGATGTATTTGCGTTCGAGTTAGCGGTTTTTGTTGATGTGTAAATTATATAGTGACTTGTCGATTATAGATTAGAAGCTGTCTGCTATATTATATGTTACTGTGGTACTATTGATAACAGCAGTTAACATTTCAGTGTTAGGATTTTATGTTAAGTTGTACTGGTCTGGATGTATTCACGTTCGATTTAATGGTTTTTGTCGATGCGCGAGAGCTAGCTGTTTATGTATATTGTTTTGATGTTATTGCCGTAAGGTTGATAATGCAGTAGCTAAGGTGATATTTTAGTGGTAGAGATGTATTTGCGTTTGATTTAGTGGTTTTTCTCCATGCTTGAAGTACAGTGACTTGTAGACTATATATAAGAAGCTAGCTGTTAATATGTTATGATTTAAATTTTAATGTTACTGGGGTACTATTGATGCTGAACTTAAGTAAATTATACTGGTAAAGATGTAACTGTGTTAGTTTTTATCGGTTATCTACGTTTTCTATTGGTGTTCAAAGTATGGTTAGTCATAAGTTGGATGCGAGCTGTTAGAATTAGAATGTACGAGTATATGTTTTAATGTTATTGGGCTAAAGTCGATAATCCATAACTTAAATTTGAATATCAGTGGTATAGATGTATTTGCGTTTATCTCTATGTGAAATTGAGGGTTTCTATCGGTGTTTGAAGTGAAGTGAGTTAAAGATTAGACGCTAGCTATAAACGTCCTATATTTACATTTTTTTGTACTGTGATTGATAAGGCACCATCTATACAGAGCTGAAGTTAATTTTGAGTGGTAGAAATGTATTTGCGTGTGAATTATTGGTTTTTATGTCAATTGAGGCTTGTATTGATGTGTGAAGTACAGTGAATTATAGAAGAAATGCGACCTTTAATATTGTTAATATTCGGATGTAATTGTTGTTATTGTACTAACTGCTAAGATTGTTATTGCAGTAGTCATAGGTTATACCGTTATAGCGAGTTTTTAGGTTGTATTAGAACACAGATTGGGATGGTTTTAACTGGCAGTATATATGTGAATGGCGTAAAGGCACACTTGAGATTTTTATTTATTTATTTATTTTTTTATTATTTTTTATTTTTTTATTTCCTTTCAATTTAAGATCGTGATAAACTTTAGATATTGAGTTGACTGCAGTCAGATGTGTTGACAGTATTTATACTTTTGTGAATTTCAGTAATCTTTAGCATCTTTTGGACCATTGGTTTTTTTGTTTCGAGGCCAACTCCATAAAAGCTTCGCCCAATTTTGATATTGAGTTGACTGAAGTCAGAGCTGTTGAAATTATTTATATACTATTGTGTCATACTGCTTGATTTGATTACTGCTTGCAAGTATTTTTAACATGTAAATAATTATTGCATCTTGTTAGAAAGCAAACAAGGAAGAGGAATCATGCTGGACATAAATCTGTTTAGGGAGGAAAAAGGATACAATCCTGAAATCATACGCGAATCACAACGCCGTCGGTTTAAGCCTGTTGAAATTGTTGATGAAATTATTCTTCTCGATAAAGAGTGGCGACAACGTAAGTATTCTCTTACCTGATTGAAGGCCTTCTTTAATTTAGAAGACTAAAAGATCAGAATTAACAATATATATAGTATATATGCAATTACAAGATTCTATTCGTGTTTTGATTTTCAGGTCAATTTGAGCTGGAACAGCTGCGAAAAGATTTTAACAAGCTCAACAAAGAAGTAGCCAAACTCAGGATTGTAAGTTCTTTCAATATGTTCAGTGGTTTTACTGAAAGTCTTGTCTGACTACTGGTATATTTGATATAAGGTCACTAAGTGTATTCATAAAATCAGTAGCATATCCTTTAGACTACTGGATTCATTTTTTTGGTGACATTTAAGATATAACCAACATATTTAATTCCATGGTGAAAAAGACTTTGAACATTTGAACTCTATGATTTTTCTCTTGATTCAGATGGAAACTAATTTTAAGTTTTTGATAGGTTGATGATATTATAATGTACATATTACTACTCTATAAAAAAAATGGAAGTTTTACTCACTATATTATCTTACCTCATAAAGCACAAAACGATGTTGGAATTGCGAAGTACAACAACTTGGCAGCTTTGACCCATTTACATATCAATGAGCATTTGGGGTTTAATCTAATATTCTAATCTTATATGGGTAAATGGGTAAAGTCAGACAAATTAGTTGAAAAGAAAACTGATCAAACGGGTCAAAAGTTTTCTAAAGCTATATTTTAGCACAAACCCTATTAATCGTATCATTTAAGTTATTATGTTCATATTGAAGCAGCCACCTAAGCTGCGGTGGTGCCCATTTTGCCATTTTTATACAACATGTGATAGTTTGATTAAATTTTGAACTTTTTTCTTTTGAAGTCTGGAGGAGATGCTACTGCCATGATGCAAGATGCAGATAGAAACAAGGATTCAATCGCAGCGAAGGATGCAGAGGTTCAGGAAGCCAAAGCAGCGTTATTTGAAAAGTTGGAGAAAGTGGGCAATCTGGTCCATGACTCAGTTCCTGTTAGCAAGGATGAGGTGGACATCATTTTTTTTAAAATTTATTTGTAATATTTCTGTAAATTGCATTGCTAGCTCATAAGAATGATAATCTTCTATTCATTATGCATTTTGTTCATGATAGTTGTTTAACATTATCACCCTTGCCTTGAATAATTTAGGAAAACAACGCTGTTGTGCGGACATGGGGGGAGAAGAGAGTAGAGCCAAAACTAAAAAATCATGTTGATCTTGTGGAAGAACTTGGAATTGCAGATCTGAAAAAAGGTATTATACTTCTCTAATTCGATTGAGTATCTTTTAAGATGCATATATATTCTAATAAAATCTCACCCAATATATGATTTCATCATGGGAAAAAAAGATACCTGGTATCATATTGTTTATAAGAACTTTATAAGTTATAACTTATGAGTTTTTAAGTTTTACTTAACTGAGTTGCTGATGAGAGTTGCTGATCTGTTTTTTTTATATGTTCAGGTGCTAATGTAGCTGGTGGTAGAGGATATTATCTAAAAGGAGTTGGTGTGCGTTTGAATCAAGCACTTATAAATTTTGGTCTTGATTTTTTGGAGAAAAAAGGCTACACAGCATTGCAGACTCCATTCTTCATGAGGAAAGATATTATGGCAAAATGTGCCCAATTAGCACAATTTGATGAAGAACTTTACAAGGTAACATTGAGTGATTTACGTATTTAGGTGATCTTACTTATAAGTGAAGATCTTGCAAGCTTTTGATGATGATATGAGAAACATACATAAATGCTAATTTGCTTTTAGACTGTTTCTTCATGTTTACTCTATGTGCGGCTTGTTCTAGCTCTTTCAAAAGAATAATTTTTTCACTACACGTTAATCATTGCTTTATGCATTAGTCAATAATATCAGTTGCAATGTTTCAACTGAGTTAATCATGAGTGTGATTTTCTATTTGATAGGTAACTGGGGAGGGTGATGATAAGTATCTGATTGCTACTGCTGAACAACCACTCTGTTCTTATCACATAGATGATTGGATTCATCCCAAAGAGCTACCAATAAAGTAAACACCTATATTCTTTTCAAAAAAAAGTTTAACATCTTAATTATGGTTAGATGCTAGAGGTGGCAATTGTGACCTTATTTATAATATAATTGGGTTGATTTTTTTTCTTTTTTTTTTAATCTCAAAAAGAGTAATGTAGAAAATATTAGATAAAAAGAAAGTGGGTCAAAAGTTTCTATAAAGTGTATTGTTAGTACCTAAGACCTTTTAAATCTTTTTGGTGTAATCCTTTTTTGAGTATATGACACATTAATTATGTACTGGTAATTTGTTTCATTAGAATAGCAAGTGTTAAACGTCAACTAAACATGACCTATTTGATATTTTAACCGACCCACCCAGCCCTACCAGTTTGCCACCTCTGGTACATAAATGTTTTCTTTTGGTTGTATAAATTGAAACATTTGTCAGATATGCTGGATATTCATCGTGCTTCCGTAAAGAGGCTGGTTCACATGGCCGAGACACTCTTGGAATATTCCGTGTTCATCAGTTTGAAAAGGTTGAACAATTTGTCATCACCAGCCCAAATGATGATGATTCTTGGAAGTCGATCGAGGAGATGATCACAAACTCTGAGGAGTTTTATCAGATGGTAAGTATTCTTTTTACCATGTTAATTTCATTTTTTAGTTAATATTTATTTCTTACATGGAAATAGACCTTGATGTTTGCCTACCTAATTGCCTATAACATAGTAGGATTTTTAAGTTTTTAACAGCATCAGTAATAAGCATATATCTTTGTGCAAGTGAATCACATTATGAGATATGTGGAACAGTATTAGGTGTATTTAACTTTCTCAAGTGTATTTCTTTGAGAGCCATAACCAATTGACACACCAAAGTGATTAGTTTTCGTCTGTGCTCATAACTAGTTTTTATTTGGATTTTTTTATTATCTGATGTATATAACTTTATTGGGTTAACATCCACAACTCAGTAAAACTTAAATTTAGTATTGATAAGCGTAGTTTTTTCTGTTATAATTGTAGTAAAGCTTTCTTCATTTTTTTTACTACAGTTGAAGTTGCCATATCAAGTAGTGGCTATAGTCTCCGGTGCATTAAATGATGCTGCAGCAAAAAAGTATGATCTGGAAGCATGGTTTCCTGCATCTGCCACTTACAGAGAACTCGTGTCATGCTCAAACTGCACCGATTACCAGTCAAGAAAGTTGGAAATCCGTTTTGGACAAAAGAAGGTTTGTTTGCTTTTAACTATGATATTATACAACATAAAGGTCATATAGAATCAGCTAGGAGGACCTAATATTTTTGAGCAATATAATTAGGAGTAAAGTTCATGACTCAAGTAAATCTATAGTTTAATAGGTAAAATATGAAAGAAAAGGGGAAATGGAAAACTAGTTGCAGATCTTATTTTTCTATTTAAAAACTGAAGAATCTTAACCAATTAATGCGTGCTCCCTTTTTGGACATTTTTGCGAAGTTTTAAATCTTAAATACTCGTGGCCTATTGCATGACATAGTTAGCATTGATTTAGGTAACTATATTTGGTTTTATCATTATAAAGCAGCATTTTGGATATCTGAGTATTAATTGAACACCTGTTAAGCTATGTCTAATTGCAGTTGATGTTTTTCACAGTATTCGAAAAAGAATGAGTGTCAAGTGTGATTGCGAAATCTTGGATTATATAGATTGTAATTCTTTCATTTCAGTAACAAATTAAAATGATTTTAGGACGTTTTTAACCTCTTTAACCCGTTGGAACTCATTCACTTATTTTTTTAAGCTATTTTTTTTGCCCTTTGTAAGCAAGAACAAAATCTCAGAACCGACCCATCCCTAAGTAAGTGGGTCAAAATTGCAAACTCGACCTAACAAGTTTCCAACAATATCTGCTTGTTGATTCTGACTTTTAATTTTGCTTGTAACAGGGAAATGATCAGATCAAGCAATACTGCCATCTCTTAAACTCTACACTCACAGCAACTGAGAGGACTCTATGCTGCATCCTTGAGAACTATCAAACAGCAGAAGGTGTTAACATACCAGAAGTCTTGCAACCCTATATGGGCGGCAAGACTTTCTTGCCTTTCCCCGTTAAAGAAAAGAAAGAGAAGAAACCAAAGGCATAGTTACTTGAAGGTATATCACTTGATAGATACTAGCGTGTCCTATTGGTATCTTTTTTGTTTGTATCATCGGATGAGATGATGTTGCAAGACGATAGAAATTTATGTCTTACTTTGATAGGATTGGTCATCTTTTATTAATATTGATACTTAGTCATTTCGAATGAACTGTATGACCAAGATAGATGATGCTTGAGTTTGTGCTTTTGCTACATTATTAGTTATCCTATTGTGTTGATGTTTTTTTAATTACGTGTAAGCTTCACCCTTGACCTATTCTATTTGGTTATCGTATTAAATTCACAGGAAAACCTGAAAGTTTGTGAGGTTCATTCTAACCTCAGTCAATGTAATTTTTTGGACTATTTAGTTTTTTCGCTAAAAAAGTCTACACCAATATACATTAGCCAAGAATGTAAAGCTACTTCACTAACCAAAGCTGTCAATTGCAAGGTAGTCAACTCATAATTTATCGGTCCTTTTAGAAAAAAATGGCACATCCTAGTATTCAAGGTTTGTCTTGCAGTCTCTCGTCATTCAAATGACTGGGTTAAGCTTAGGGTGACCAAATCTATGAGTTTCTGCACGCGGCCTCATAAAATTCTTTTATGGTGTAACGATTACAAGGACTCTGGGCACGGTCACACAAAGTGCGTTTGAACGTTAACATTCACTGTAACCATCTTAGTTGCTCCTTTATAAACAATGTTCCAAAGTTATTAAAGGACCATAAAGTCATTCCTTGACTGAGCTGTACGAGTTAGTTGCTTAAAATCTATGGTTGTTTCGTAAGAATTAGTGTACTATCCATCAGTTTGATTTGCGAATATCAAAAACACCACGCAAGATATTGGTTGATAACTAAATATAGAACCCTATACAAAGAGGTAAAAAAAAAAAAAAAATCCATACAAGTACAACTGTATCTAATAAAATTAAGTTCTATAACAATTGGTTATTATTATGAGGCTCACAAATTTTACGACTGATGCATCTCCCTGTTGTATCACCAGCAAAGTGTTGCGACTTACAGGTACCAACCTTTGTTATAAACAATTTGTCGATCAAAGAAATCAAAATCTTCAACTGTAGAAAAACAATCCAAACTAAACGCTCTAAAGTTCCAAAAGATGGATATTAGCCAAACAAAATGACATGATAGGCACAGCCATCTCACCAAGCTGACATCCTACAAAACAAAGCAAAGATGTCAAGAATAACAAATCTTAAAGGGTGCATTTGTATGTGTGTTTTGAAAAAATATTACATGATACTGAATCATCGGAATCACACACTCAATAGTTTTACATAAACGGACTACATATTATAGTGTTTTAAACTTTTAATATGGTTCTACTGTTTAAAGTTGTAATAAGTAAACAGCTAGATGTTGTTTTGTTCAAAATAAGATGTTTTGCAAGTTCCAAATTATAAAAATACTAACAAATGAATGACGATTCGTATGGTGCTTACCAATTGATTGACCAGTAGTTGAGCGGAAGAAGGTTGCTCCGATCCCGGATCCTAAGGAGGCAAAAACTAGTGACGCACCACATTTAACCATAACACCACACACCCTTTTACCAAGAACTTTGGCTCGTTCCCCTTTGTGAACAACAACATCAACATCTTCCCCTTCATTTTTAGATTTTACGATGTCACGAACACAACGATAACATTCAATACCAACTTGAAAGTGGCCTGGTCACCCAAATTAAAGTTTTTAGACGATAAGAATTTTTTATTTTTATATATATTAAATATGAAAACAAATTAAAAGGTTCACAAGCTTAAAAGTCTTTAACCAGTGAACTCATGGCACATAACTGACTTACTGACTTATAAATGTTGTTCTGTGATCTGTGCAAAACAGTCAAGTCTAAACAGACTTAAAACAGCTTAAACACAAATGCAATTTAAGATCAGAGGAATATAGGGAATTCCTGGGTCGTTAAGTCCCACGGAGGATGAATTGGTGTTTAAACAACTTCAGATGATAGAATGATCACTAAGGATAGTGATCAGTAAGGATATTGATGGATAATTACCTAAAGAAAAGATTTACAAATAACAGCGACTTAAATGCAAATTAAAAAGATTAAAAAGTTAAAATCTATTAAATAAACGCTATCACTATTTTTACAGATCGATGAACGTTTATGTGATTTTATAAAACAAAATAACTTAAATAATCTATTTTAATCAAAACGTAAACTCAAATTACTTAAAAACGTTATTTAAAACGGAAACGAGCGTTATTTACGAAAATGGCGCTGGAGCGCAAGCAAAAACGTAAATTTTATGAAATAAAAGGCCTAAGAGTGTAAAACTAATTTTCTTACAAAATATATGATAAAAGAAAATTTTAGAAAAAAGATTTATATTTTTTAGACTTTTATATTTTTTATTATGATTTAAATAAGTTTTTACACTAATTAAATGTTAAAAAATACTAAAACTTATTGGAAAAATCTGAAACTTTTTGTAAAAATACTTTATACTATTACAAATTTATAAAAATACAAAAACTGAAAAAGGTATACTAAATAAGCTAGAAATAAGCTATAAGCTTCGTATAAGCTTAAAATGAAAAAGGGGTTATATATTAAGTAGTGCAAGACTTTAACGAAAAAGACCCAAGGGCGCAATGGCATACAGGTACCCACTATCACCCATATAAGGGAGAGGTCTCAGGTTCGACCCCTGCCTCTCCCTTTTTGTAAAACATTTTATTTTTGGACTTTTTATTTTTTGCAAACTACTAAATACAAGAAAATAAGCAACTTTTGTAACTGGAGCTTTTTACAAAAACTACTAATAAGCTCTGTATCAGCTTATTTATGCAACAGTTAAGCTACAAATGGAACTTGAGCAAAAGTTTTTAAGTTTAAATAAGCTAAAAGCTAGTTAATAAGTACAAGGTTTACTAAAATAAGCTAGACTAATGTTTATAAGCTAATTAGAACACTGAATAAGCACAAAAACCATTAATAAGCACTGGATAAGCACAAATAAGCAAAAACTAAACACTGATTCACAGGACACTTATTGGGTTTTAAGGTACTATTAAGCTAGTAAAATAAGCACTAAAATAAGCTAAGAATTGGAAATGAACACTGGAAACATCAAGCTCACCAGTTAGGCTTTCCAAAAAGCTAAAAAGCATAAGCTTAGGACAACTGTAGAGCTTGTGGTTAACTTTTGAAAATGGAACTAGATCACTGCTTAATGCAGTTTTACACTAAAATGGGACAAAAAATAAATAAATAGCAGCCCTAGCTATTAAGCTACAAAATGGAAAATGAGACTTGGGACATTGAGTAGGCTAGGTAAGCTTCTCAAAAAACTAATTTACACCTATTTTGGTTAACTAATAAGCTCTTAAGGAGCTTATGAAAATCTGTTGAACACTGACTTATCTGTTACACTGAGTAAAATAGACAAAAACAAAATTCACTAGCAGCCCTACTAAACTAGCTAGAAAATGGAAGATTAAGCTTATGAATTCAAGACAGCTATGTTGGCTATCCAAAGAACCAAAATACTCATGATATAGACAACTAACAAGCTCTGTGTGAGCTTATGAAAGTGAGCAGTCAACACAAATATCCTTGGTACAGGGCACTTTTTTAAAACAGGTACTTGAAAGAAGCTAATAGATAAGCCACTAAAAAGCTGAATTAGAAATTATAAAAATAACAGGTATAAAGCTGAGCAACTAAATTTTTGATATCCTAAAAGCTCTAGTCTTGAAAACTAATATTAAACCCTATATAGATTAATCTATTTTATCCAAAAACTATGAAACTGAAATATTTGACTTTTTGAAATATGAAGTAGTTTGACTAATATGAACTTGTAATAGATCTTATGGACTAAATATGTTATAATAAGCTCTGATAAGATGATTTAAGGTTAGAGTACTAAATTATAAGCTGATATGATGAGACTTTGTATTTCTAATTTTTAACAGTTAATAAGTAAAGCAAAATTAATACTAATTTTGACTTTTGCTACAAATGACTATTGGTTTCTATGTTTTTATGAACTTATAAGACCCTATGAGACATGAAACAAACAAGCACAAGGACTAGAACACATTCTAACTCAGTGATACAAGCAATTCCAAACAAGCCTTTACAAGGCTGTTTTGAAAATTTTCAAAACAAATGACTGATCTAGACCATGAAGTTGATTCAGAACCTTGTATTATCATACACTAAGACTAAAGAAACCTTAAACAACAATGCTAACAACATAGAACAGTTAAGTACCAGGATTGATCAAAAACCTTACAATTGGCTTCCAACTGAAATCTGAGAACCAAGATCTGAAATCACTTCCTATAGCTTCCCAAGAAGCTTTATACCCAAAAGCAATCCAAATTCCAACTCTGCACAGGTTTCTTGATCATTTCCCATGGCTTTTTTATTTTTAACTAATTTCTTGGTGATTTTTGGAAATTTTTGGAATTCAACTCTAAAATGGATTATAATATTTCTAATAGCTTACAGAAGCTTTAGATAAAGCTAATATGAGCTTTTGAGTCCACTACAACAACCATTAACAACTTTTGATATTTGAACTTGAAATTTGAAAATGCACAAACTGAAATAAAACTGAAAACTTTAAATTGCTTATTGAAAAAGAGTTAAAATACACTGAGATTACTTATTTAAAAGCTTGAAAGCTTAAACAAACACTGGAAAGTTTAAAAAAACTTAAAACGACATTAACTAAACTAATCTACTCTACTTGTTTTCTCCACTGCTCCCTTTTCTGCTTTTATTGACTTTAAACATCCCATGTCGACCTCTGATGCTTTCCCACCTCTTTCCAATCCTTGGATTCATCTAAACCATCCAGTTGTAATTTGGCGGGAAAAGTCATGGAGTTGGTTTTCTGAATTAATGGGTTTTTGTTTGATGTGGAGGTGGAATTGGAGTGGTTAACAGGTGGAAATGGTGAGGTGGAAAGGATATAGTGAGCAGGTGGAGGTGAGTGAGTGGACACAGGTGTTAGGGGGGAAGGAGATGAACAGTGGTTAGGGGCGGGTTCTATTTCTTTTAAAATTTGGCCGGGTCATGGTTTTGGGCTTGGGGTTGGGCCAGGATATTGGATTAGCTGGATTTGGATTGATATTTAACAAAGGATCCATTTTGGTTTAGCTAGTAATTACAAGGACCAATAATGTAATTCCAACAAAGTTCAGGGACTGAACTAGCAACATTTCCAAAGCTCTCACAAGGGTAAAACCTGCCAAGTAAGAATAGTACAAGGACCATTGTTGATAATTTTCATTTTTTAAACTTTAAGGACCTAATATGTAATTTTTGGATTTTTAGGGACTAAAGGTGTAAATTCCCAAAAGTTTATCATAAGGACCATTTTTGTCATTAATGAATAGTACAAGGTTTATTTTTGATCAATTTCACTTTTTAAAACCTTAAGGACTATTTTTGACACTTTTCCAAAGTTCAGGGACTAAAGTTGTCATTTTGTGATTTTTAAACTTTAAAGGGTTTGTTTTGACAACTTTTGAATCTTATGGACCTAAAATGATATTTTGCAAGTTTTGGAATGACCAGGGACTGTTTTTGACAAATTTTCAAACTTGGGGGACTAAAACTGCCAATTATGCAAACTTGATACGTTTTTCATCAGATTTTGATGTTTTTGCATTTAAAACATATAAAACACTTGTTTATGATATTTTCATCATTTTGAAGCATTTCTGAGCGTTTTCAGATGTTTTTGGCATTCTAATAGTATAAAAATGATGAGTATTTAGACACTCATCAATCCCCCAGAAAGAGATTTTGAATAGGCAATTGCCTCAGAAAGAGATTTAGACACTCATAGCATCTTTCCACATAGGATTTTGAATTGCCTCAGAAAGAGATTTAGGTTCACAAGACTTATTTAGAGTAGTAGAGAAACACATATTAACTCTAGACAGATTGGAATAAGACACATATTTCTCAAGACCATACTTCACATTACTACCAACAACAAAGTCATTAAATCTAACAGGCTGAGTTCTAGTTCTACTAGACCTCCTAACACTTGGTGGTGCTTCCATTTGAACATTTTGATCCTTACCATTGAAAACATTTTGATTTGTGCCCTCAGAAGTGATATTATCATCTATCTGGGTTGCTGTGGTTACACCTCCTTCATTGACTGTGTTAGCACAGTCATCTGGAGGTACCATACCACTACCTTCCTCATTAGAAGGGTCCCCCTCTTCATCATAGGGACTTTCAGACCCATGGACATAAAAAATATTCAAGTTGTTTACTCCATTATCAACAAAGTTTTGTTGAGAATTATTAAACTCAGTATTAGATTTACCAAAATCATTTGCAGACTTATGAAAAACATTTGATAATTTCATTTTAAAAGGAAACACAGTTTCATAAAAAGTGACATCTCTTGAGTAAAAAACAGATTTACTATCCAAACCATACAACTTATAAGCTTTTTTAACACTAGAAAAACCAATTAAGACACATTTTTCAAATTTAGAACCACACTTATCATGTGAATTTAAAACAGTAGAGTAACACAGACATCCAAAGGATCTGATGTCAGAGAGACTAGGATCCTTACCATACACTAAAAAATAAGGGGAAGTACAAGATAAGACAGAGGAGGGAAGCCTGTTAATAAGATATACATCAGTTAACACACATTCAGGCCACATATTCAAGGGAATCCCTCCCTGAAACATAAGACTGCTAGCAACATTAAGAAGGTGTCTATGTTTCCTCTCAGCAATCCCATTTTGCTGAGGAGTATAGGCACAAGAAGTTTGATGAATCATCCCTAATTCAGAAAAAAGAGTGGACAATTGATTATTAACAAATCCAGTTCCATTATCAGACCTTATGACCTTAACCTTTTTATTAAACTGAGTAAAGACAAGTTTTATAAAATTTGTAATATGATCACAAACTTCAGTTTTTGACTTCAGAAGATAAACCCAAACATCTCTACTAAAATCATCAACCAAAGTTAAGAAATACTTAAAACCTTCTTTACTAGTAACCTTATAAGGACCCCAAACATCACAATGAATAAGATTCCCAACAGTTTTTGATTTATGTTCACTTAATGGAAAAGGTTTTCTAGTTTGTTTTGCCTTGTGACACACATCACAAGGAGAAAGATGATCCACCTTTTTAAAACCAATTTTATTACCCAAAGTAGTCAAGACTTGATCAGCAGGATGACCAAGCCTTTGGTGTCATAACTCATTAGAAACATGACAAACAAAAACAGAATTACACATAGCAAGATTAGACTCACCACAATCAGTTTTATCAAACAAATAGAGACCACCAGAGACACTACCAGTCCCCACAATTTTGCCCAGTTTCAAATCCCGAATGTAATATTTATGCTCATCAAAACCAACAAAGAACTTACTGTCCTTGATCATCTTATTAACAGACAACAGACTCACATTATACTCAGGAACAACAAGAACATCAAACAAAACCACACCAGAAGTGAGTCTAAGACTACCAATAGCAGTAATATTAGCAATAGTACCATTAGGGTGACCAACAGTTAACATGAGACTAGAAATATCAACAACATTAAACATATTTTTAGTAGAATCAGTCATATGCTGATTAGCACCAGAATCAATAACCCACCCTAAAGTAACATGATATTTCACAGAACTAGACTTAGCATAGAAAAACCTCTCAAAATGCAGATTAAACATCACATTATTATTGAAGAAGGTGGGAGATATACCTGCCATACTTGCAGAACCATTAGCAGAAGGTTTTTCATTAATGAGACTTAAGAGTTTCATCATTTGATCATTAGTGAAAGAACCAATCATAGAACCAGAAGAAGTAGATGGTTGAGACACATCTGCACTATTAGCATTAAACTTTTTGACAACAGCAGACTGTTTTGACAGATTAGGATTCCTTTTAAAACCAGGAGGGTAGCCATTCAACTCAAAACATCTATCAATAGTATGCCTAATTAGACCACAGTGTTTACAAACCAGATTAGGATTAGGCCCCCTATTACCAGTATTATTGTTACTATTACCATTTCTCCTAACAAAATTGTTATTAGAGTTGGAATTGTTATTGGTCTTAGCAACAAAAGCAGCAGGTTGAGCCTTACTATTAGGACCAGAACTAGGGTGAAGTCCTCTATGAGACTCCTCTCTAGAAACCACATTAAAAGCCTCTTTAACATCAGGTAAAGGATCCCTAGCAAGAATATTACTCCTAATAGGTTGATATACATCATTTAAGCCCATAAGAAACTGCATAAGTCTAACAAGCTGATTATGTTTCAAAACACCCTCATGAGCAGCACAAGTACAAGCAGGTAACAAGGTTAAAGTATCAAATTCTCTCCAAAGAGAATTTAACTTATGATAATAATCAGGCACAGATAATTCACCTTGCTTAAGAGAGTTAGTCTTATGAATCACATTAAAAATAACAGAACCATCAATTTTATCATAAGTTTTCTGTAATTCATCCCAAACTTTAGATGCAATTTCTGAGTAAACCTGTCCTAAGTACAACTCAGGAGACAAAGACCCAAGGATCCATCCAAGAACTATGGCATTACACCTTTCCCATTGCTGGGAAAGAACAGGGCTAGTAACAGGTTTAACACAAGAACCATCAACAAATCCCATTTTATTTTTACCTTTTAAAGCAATTTTCATAGCAGTAGACCACATTTTGTAATTATCAGACCCAGTGAGTTTAAAATGCACAATAGGAACATTAGAATTATCACTAGAATGCAAATAGAGAGGATTACCAGCATCCAAAGAACTAATTAGAACTTCAGACATAATGAAACAAGAAATAAGACAAATAGATAGCAGATATCAATCAAGCAAACAAACCAACAAAGAATACCAGCAACTACACTACCAAGAAAATAAAAACTCACACCCAATTCAACTGAAGTACCAAGTCTTACACCTATCTGTGGGAAGAGCAGGTTTCCGTACCTCTCAAGGAGGCAGGTCAAGATGTTACCCACATAGTTTGCAGTGTAAAAAACTAAAGTACTCAGAGAATTAAGAGAAGAGAATTAAACCTTTATAGAAGAAGCGCAGCGGAAACCAGATTACCAACCCTCTTGATCCTAGTCAAGAGAGTCAATAACCAACCAAGAACCCCAAGAACACCACCAGGAATCACAAGAACCAAGATCCCCAAATTTATCAAATTAGGGTTTCAAAGATCCTCCACTAAAAATAACAATTAACACTACGGCCGTTAAGAAAACAGCCTCACAAGATCCCAATTGCTCAAGAAACAAGAAACCCCCAAATTTAAGATCAAACCCTAGAAACCCTAATATCAAGAACCAACGGAGATCAAAGCCGTGGCTCTGATACCATGTTAAAATAACCAGATCTGATCTCAAACCAACCACAACACAATCAATTCACCCAGCCAACCACCCCTTGGTGAAATATTTTATTAACTGAATAGTCAAGAAGATGAGTCCACAAAATGTGTGCTCACCAAACAAATACACAAGACAAAGATAGCCCCCTTCAGAAGGATTCTATCTATAACACTACAAAGATTGTAATACAACTGAACCTCACTACAACTCTCAACAATGCCTAACAATCTATGAAACTGATCAAGATGATCAGAGTTAACCAATACCAATACCAATAATACCTGACCAAACTTGAGAGAAAGATATGCAGATTTAAGAGAGTGAAACAATATGAACGAGATATATTCCAGCCAGGGTCAGGTCCGACTTTTATAGAAGCCAAAATACACTTTAACCCTCCAAGTTATTAGAACCTGCTAACAACAGCTAAACATGCAAACATTAGACCAAAATGGCACACAAGCCCTTTGACTTAAAGTCAAACATGAGCTTGTATCCCAACTCATATATTTCAACAGACCCGTATCACAAGAAGCAAGTTTTCTTCCATCAATCCTGTTTCATTGACATTATATAACACATATATTAGTACCTTAATAAATTATGAGATCGACTATCCATGACTCAAAATTAGGTTTAACTGCATCCAAATGCATCATGTTTTAACCTTTAGTTATAGCATATAGTTGACGTTTTTCCCTGTGTACGTAGAATACTTGCAATTTCTATGCATTCATATGCAAAATAATTGCACCCATGTGAAACGTATAGTACTTTCGTTTTCTTACTAATTGATGCAATAAAATTTACATGCATCCGCCGTCTTTAGGGGAGTGCAGATGGTGGTATTGCTCACGGCCACCGCTTGATGAAGGCCACAAATAGATTGATATAAGTTGATCTCAACATTTTATCTTTCTTTACTCTTACTCGTATTATATTATCTCTTTATCTTACTATCAATATGCAAACATCAAATAGATTGACATAAGTTGATCTCAACATTTTAAAACGAAGTTTTAATCGGTAAAACTATTCAACTCCCCCTTTCTGGTTTTCAACAACTTGAATAATCTTATCGAATGGGTTGGCCATATGGAACATGAATCCCCATAGAGAAGCCGTGGAAATACAAGACTGGATGACGAGTCTTTTTCCCAAAGGAGGAGAATGATACACGGCATGTTCGAGCTCTAGCTATTCTGACTCAACCTCCGGTTCTTCGATCAACACACTAGTCAAGTCAATTCTTTCAAGAAGATGGAAGGTTAAAGATAATAATTTATAATTGTTATAATCTACTCATTATGTTATTTTTATATATAGATTTGTTTAAATTATTAAGAGTTGTAAGTTATGATTTATTTCCTTATTATTAGTTTTAGAAAAGATTTTAGGTTTCTTTCCAAGACTCTATTAGAGTATAAGTAATTGTAATACGTTTATGTTTGAAGATAAACATGTATTATTAAATATGAAAAGAGTATTTTCTCTTTTAAGTTTCGTTTTGAGCACTTTTACGGGTTTATCGATTCCTTTTTATTTGCGATTTGTTTGGTTTCTTTCATTCACAACGATCCCACCATCACAACGGCTATCTAAAATCATCATTAACACGTCCAAGATTGAACGCGCATTTATAAATTTAAACGGCCGAGATAGTTTTGATCAATTGTTGCGGTAAACTCATCAGCAACAATGTATATATACTGTGGGGGCTAATGTGTTACAAGGGTCTCAAAATTTAATTCAGTTAGTGGGTATGTTTGGCAAAACCAGTTGTAAGCTGTATGCTGTAAGCTGTAAACTGTAAGCTGTAAGTTGTTAGCAATAGCTACAAGCTGTATCTTTTTTATTTATAAAAGTGTGTGGTACGATAGCTGTTAACTGTAATTACGAGGTGTAAAATGACATAAAGGGACAAATCAATAACTATAGACAAATGTAAAACATAAAAACTAATAAACTCATTATATAAATAATATTCGTAGTCCTTTAAGGCTTCACGTCTGTAACAATCATCAACGTTGTGCATTTCATACTAGTGTAGCAAAATTTTTATGGACTCGTTTTATCTAATTAGATGATGATTCAGAAGTTTCCCGTGTTTTTTCATGGCCAATATATTTTGGATTGTCACACAGAACAGAAGTAATTTGGTAAACCAATGTGCATTTATCTTTAAAAATATAGGACAACCGAAATTTAGTTTTGTTATTGATATTATATTTTCTTAAACAAAGCGTATGAAAATATTTTTGATGTTATGTAAATATTATAATACAAATCTACGTGATGAAACTAATATTTGATGTTACTCTATTTGAATATTTCTTCAATATTTTATTTGTTATTAAACTAAAGGGTAATTTAATTTTGGATTTTGGAAGGGGTACGAATAGAGGTGCAAATATAAACCGGTTTTAAAAAAAACCGAACCATAAAACCGGAACCGGTTTTAAAAAAAACCGGTTTTTTCTAAACCGAAAATGGTTTTCTAAAACCGAACCGGTTGTACCGGTTTTCAGTTTTTCCAACCGACCGGTTTTTTACCGGTTCTGAAACCGGGTAAAACCGGTTTTTCCAAAAACCGGTTAAAACCGATTTTTCCAAAAACGAGTTAAAACCGATTTTTTTTTTTCTTTTTTGTTCGAAAACCGCTAAAAACCGGTTAAACCGGTTTTAAAAACCGGTCAGCGCTAGTCAAACTTACCCGTTGGAATTCAATATCGGTGAAAACCGGTTTTGAAAACCGGTCAAAATCTGACCGTTGGAATTCAAAACCGGTTTTGACCGGTTTCAAATCTGATCGTTGCACTGTAGCACAGTAGCCGTTGGGCTGTGTTTTTTACCGTTTTTTTTTTGGTATTTTTTTTTTTGAATTTTTGATTATTTTGAAGCTAGAACTTGTAGTATAAATATGTGTATTGGGTTGAGGCTTAAAAGACATCAAATCTCTCTTTAATCTCTCTAATTTCTTTATAATGGAAAACACACAATCACAACAAGCTTCCACTAATCCTCCCTCCGTTGGGTCTTCCCGGTCACGAAAACATTACACACAAGATGATGTTGAGGCTATTAAACCAAGTAAACGAAATCCCGAGGTTTGGTCTCATATGGATTTGTGTATTATGAAGGATGGGACGGAAAAGGCGCGTTGCAAAAAATGTTTGAGCTTTTATGCTTCCGGGGCTAACACTACACTAAAGGGTCATATAGCCAAATGTACCGCGGTACCTCAAAATACCGATGGTACTATTGGTGAGGATGGTCAAATTTGTGTATATGATAATGATGCGCTTCAAAGAGATTTTGCGGGGTGGGTCATTCAACATACTTATCCATTCAACCTCTTCGACAATGCCAAGCTTACGGCCATCATCAAAAAGAGGCTACACTCGCGGTATAAACAAGTAAGTCGTACTAAACTTAGAAGTGATGCTTTTAAATTATGGGAAACGGCTAAAAAAGATATTATTGATGGTTTTCGTGATTATAAATATGGTGTTTCTATAACTACGGATGCTTGGACCGCACCACATGGTTCGGAAAATTCTTATCTCGCCGTTACGGCTCATTGGTTTAATCCCGAATCTTGGTTATTAATGAAACGGACAATTGCTTTTAAACTATTTGGTTATCCTCATACGGGATCTAATTTAAGAAAAATTTTACATGACACTTTAATTTAATATAATTTAGATGATAAAGTTTTTACGATTTCACTAGATAATGCATCTAATAATACTAGAGCTATGGAATTGTTAAAATTATGTATAAAACCCATTTTAGATGGTGCTTTTTTTCATTCCCGTTGTGTTGCTCATGTTATAAATTCATCCGTTCAAGTGGCATTAAAAATATGTGAGAGATTACGTTTGACATTTAGGGGTATTTTAACAAATATATATCGCTCGAGTAATGAACGACAAATGAACTATAAACGTTTTCGTAAACAATGTGGTGAACCATTCCTAGGACCGAAATTTGATACACCTACTAGGTGGAATTCTACTTGCATTATGTTTGAAAATATATTACGACAACGTACTACTTTACATGCTTTTAATGAATTACTTGTTGAAAAAAACCGTTCCACTTTGATAGATGACCAAGATTGGGATCGACTAAATGCTTTAACTAATTTTTTACAAGTTTTCAAAGAGGCAACAACTATAGTATCGGGTGTTTATTACCCAACTATCCCATTAGTTTTAAATTAAATTAATGCTATGACGGAAAAATTAGATGAATTAAAAGACTCACCTACTCAAATGTTTAGAAAAATGGTTAAAGTTATTAAAAAGAGATTTACAAAATATTTTGCTAGTTTACCTTTGGTTTATACTTGTTCCGCCGCACTTAATCCATGTTTAAATGTTGGAGGCGTAGAACTTTTAATAAGAAGAATAATGGAAAATTTAGAATTATCTTTTGGGTTGGACGGTGAAGATCCCAACTATATAGAATCTCAAGTTTTTAAATTTAATGATTATTTTAAAAAATTGTTTGAAATTTATGCAACAAAATATGGTCAACAACCAAACCCTATTCTCGACCCAATGCGGGCCGGTTCGTCTCGAATGACAAGGGACATTAACATAAACCTTTATAATACTTTACGTGAAGACGCTACAAGGCGTCAACGATCATCGGCCCCAACAAGCGAGTTGGGACAATATATGGCTACAAACTTTTTAACAACTTTAAGTCCCGATGAGTTTGCAAACTTTGACATTTTGGCTTGGTGGAAAGAAAGGGAAATCCAATTTCCAATTTTAGCCGCTATGGCTCGTGACTTATTAGCGGTCCAAGCTTCGACGGTAGCTTCCGAATCGGCCTTTTCTCATAGTGATAGAATTATATCGGAAAAAAGGACAAAACTAAGCCCCGAATCCGTGAAAGTATGTGTATGTTTGAAAGATTATATGGACGGAGTAGATAGGGTACAACATGAAACATCGTTGGAAGGTTCGATTGAAGAAGTTGAAGAAACTATAGCACAAGAAGAAGATGAAATAGGGATATCACCTCCGGCTACCGAATTAGATGAAGGTGAATTTGAACCATTTGATGTTGAAGAGTTAGATGTAGAAGAATTTTTGGATGATTTAATTTCTTGAGTATACAAGGGTGATGGCAATGCAGAAGCTCGATATACTTGAGTATATTAATATGTTTTTGGGTGATGGCCATGCCGAAGCTCGAAATGTATTAGTATTTATTTATTTTTAGTTCTATAATTGTATTGTTTAAATAAAAGTTATGATTGTATTCGAAATGTATTTTATTTTATAGTTTTAGTTGTATAATTGTATTGTTTAAATAAAAGTTATGATTGTATTCGAAATGTATTAGTATTAAATGTTTTAAATTACAAAAAAAAACCGAACCGGTAAAATACCGATAAAAAAATGGATCCGAACATTTAAAACTGAAAAAAACCGAACCGGTTAAAAACCGATAAAAAACCGATTCTGAACATTTAAAACCGAAAAAAATCGATTCCGCACTTTTAAAACCGAAAAAAATCGATTCCGGAAAAACCGAAAAAAACCGAAACTGATTTTTGGAAAAACCGGTTTTTTAAAAACCTGTTTTCCAAAAACCGAAAACCGGTAAAAACCGGTTTTTGTGCACCTCTAGCCGTACGAATGTAAATTCTTGTACAAATAGCTCTTCCAATTTCTAAACGCTTGATGTATCAACGTCTCATTTGGAGCTATTTTATTGACATTAAAAGCCTCAAGTATTTATAGAGCTTTTAATTGGTAGGAGATTTTTTTCAAAAACAAATAGCTAATAGCTCATGAAAAGCTTCAAAGAATCTGGCACCAAACAGGCCCAGTATATTAATTATAGAGCCCAATTCTAAACTCAATACAATGTTATATGGAACATGTGCTGCTAAATCCATGTAGAGTCCAATTCCCAGATAATCCAAGCGCCATTTTTATTCCCTCATTGTTTTTGGTTTCGTATATTATCGTTTAGCTAAACATTATCATCTATCAAAGCCAATTCCTCTAAAAAATAGGTATCTCTTTTCATATGTCGTTCTATTTTTTATTTTAGTTTAACTATGAAGATATTCAACTGAAAACATAAATTAGGACATAACTACTTAGCCAATTAGCGACTTTTTTTTATGTGACACGACTTCAACTTTTAAGCACGGTTAGTTATCTTACTGCTTTATTATTATTCATGCTTAAGGGACCTATTTTGCGATTATGGAAAATAAATCCACTGTCGATTAATAAAAACGAGTAGCTTAACTCGACCCACTTAACCTTAATTTGATTTTGAGATCCCAAATAGCATGATAAAAGCTCGAGTCTTTGCAGCTCTAAACAACAGTACTTCCAATAAGTGATCGGTTGACTACAAATGCGATTTTTATTCAAAGGTAAAATGTATAAAACGCAACGGTTCAGCTCTTGTATATCTTTCTTGGCTCTTATTTGTGTAGAAGAATTAATTAATAAAAACGATGACATATCTTCTTGGAATTGTTTCCATTCTTTATGTAATTATTCTCTTTCCTTTTCTCATGCAGGTTTCCATTCAATATAACCTAGTTCAATCTTATTTGATTTATATATTACGTATTTATGTAAGTTATTCATTCGAAATCTTTAGTTATATTTATCAAAACCATTAAATAAATCCTATCGACGAACAATATTCCAAGATTTTATAACGATGTGGAGTTCTCTTTATTCGATGAGTAATATTATTCTTAGAAGACGAGTAATATCAGAAAACCCTACTCGAGTTCTTGAGCCAATTCAAGAAAAGAAGTGTCCTTATTCGATAAGGGATGCAAGTTCACAAAACCCTAGTTTAGATTTAGTTCGGCATGAAGAAATTTTGATGGGGAAAGCAATACCAAAGAGCCAACTAAAATCACAATACCCTTATCAAGATCAAGTTGAGCAAGCTGTCCAAGAGGAAGAAGAAACCATCATGTGCGAGATTTGTTTCGAACAAGTGAGGCTAAACAGCATATTCAAGAATGGTCATAAATGCGCACACCGGTTTTGCACTAATTGTATGAGTAGATACATTCAAGGTAAACTCGATAACAATGTTTCAGATATTACATGTCCTGCAACCACATGCTCTCGTCCTCTTGATCCCTTATCTTGCCGCCCTAGATTAACATACCAACTGTTTAATAAGTGGTGTGATAAGTTATGTGAAGCAGCGGTGTCCTTGGTTGAAAGGGTTTATTGCCCTACCATTGAGTGTTCGGAATTGATTTTGTCCGAGTGTGATGGCAATCCAAAGAGATGTGTGTGTCCTTCTTGCGATCAATCTTTTTGTTTTCAGTGTAAGGTAGCTTGGCATGATGGGTATTCTTGCAAAGAGATTCAGGAGATGAGAGGTGAAAACGACGTTGCTTTCCGTGCTCTTTGTAGGGCGAAAAAGTGGCAAAGGTGTCCAGTGTGTAGGAGTGTAATTGTTGAACGTATTAGTGGTTGCAACCATATTCGTTGCAGGTTTGTTCTCCTTCCTCTATCACATACAGATAATGAATATGATATAGCAGGGACGCAACTTACACATTGTTGGTGGAGCCGCTAACTTGAAAAGTATTTATTTTAAAGGGGCCAATATACACCACGTCATGCTGAATTTTTTGTATAAAAAATGACTAAAACCATTTATACAGAGTGTCAAAAAATTTATACCGAGTGCCAATATACACCATGCTATATTTGAGAGGGCTACAACCCCTCGGTCCCTTTTAAGTTCCGACTCTGTGATACAATCTATAAATTAAACATGAATAGTTAAATATGCGGTTTAAACATGATTGGTTACATGTGAAAAACTACAGAAACAAAAATGGTGAAACAAAACCAAGGCTTATAATTTAACCAATCTTGTTTAAATATCTAAGTTATTTTTTGCTATATAGCCTGTAGCTAAGTTTAAGAATGTATGTCACGTTTAATTTGTTGTAGATTAACCGATTTGAAAAGGTTACTAGGTCTGTAAACTCAACGAAAAAACATGAACGAGACCTTGTATGTGTTTCTCTGTTTAAGTTTAAATAGAAACGAACAAACACGAATGCATAAATGAAAAAATTATCCTTTTCATGTATTTTTTTTAACAAAATAAGGTTCTTCATGTTTATTTACGTTTGTTTACTAAGTCGTTAAACGGAAAAAAATACATGAAAAGGAAGGTTTAGTAATACATGAAAAGGATCACTATTATGGAAGGTTTAAGGATAAGTCTATAATGAAAGGTTCAAAAATAAGTCTATGACCCATAAGAAGTTTTATTTTTTATTATATTCTTTTATACATGTACTTCAATCACAATGAACTTCTATTTCATGTCTAATTAACATGAAAATCTCCTAAATCTTATACTACACGTACCTCTTTGTATTCTAATTCTGCGGGATTGGTGGATCATTTTGTGAAATTAAAGGTGTATACATCATGATGCAAATAAAATTTCATAGTTAAGGAGGTTTACAAGTTTCTGATTTGACATGATAATTTAAGAAAGGAGTTTTGCTAAACATAGCCCTAAGGGCTATGTTAAAAAAGAAAAATATGCATAATTTGTGGTACATAGGGTCGGTTAAATGCAGGAGTTGAGCAATTAGTATTAAAGTTACAAGCCGTTAATGCGTGTCTAAATATCTTATACATAGCTTTCAGGGCTATATTTAGCAATTTCCTTAAGTTTATAAACTTGTCCAAAGTTTTACCATTGTGATACTTTAGTAAACAAAGATACAACTTGGCAGTTCTTGTCTATTAATTTGAATGGTTAACTGTTTTGTGATTTCATAACTTCTTATTTTGTAAAACAGGATTGTAACTCTATTGTCTATGTAATCTTTTATATAAATATAAGATAATCTAACTCGTTTATGAAACATGACATATTTGCAGATGTGGATGCTATTTTTGCTACAAGTCTGGTAAACATTACACACTTTGGCATACATTATGGGTGGTTATTATTGGAATTCTGTTCAGGTTATATGGTGACTAAAACAAGAGGCTTTAATGCTTTAATAGTGGAGTGTTGATTTTAGAAAGGAGAAAGGCATAATGAGTATATTAGATATTTTGTAGAAGTAGAGTGACTATCTCATGCAAAAACCCTGTAGTGCAGTATATTTATTTTAATCCTTTAACTTTTCACTTAAACATAATTATCCCTTTATTTAAATGGTTTGTTTTTTTAACAGATAAAGGAGAATCACATTAAAACTATGATGTTATAGATGGTTTTAGATCATTTTATCCTTAGCACTAAGCAAAGGCCAATGATTTGCTTTTACAATGTACTGCTAGCTAGGTCAAGTGCTAAATCACTGAAACATATACTAATGGTTTATAATAAACTGATTGCAGAACACGAGATTACCATATAATTTGCCACCATGACAACAAGCAAGCTCTTCCATATTAGTGATGCGCTAGGACAGTAACTAGTAATCTATTGACTCTTCTTGCCTTTCTTTGGACTTCCATAAGTTGAAATTTTCTTCAATTTGGCTAAACATGCAAATTTTGAGGACAAATCTTCTTCGATAGTGTGTGTTTTGCTTAATTAGTGTCCAACATAGTGTGTATTTTAAGTGTTTGCTTTCTGAAATTTAGCTATAAAAGCGAGTTAGCCAGCTGACATGTTCTCGTTCTCGCATGTAATACTGTAATAGTCGAGAACACCAATATCCAATAAATAGATATCACCTTCTGCAGAAATAATGATTGTAACATTCAATTCTGCTAATATTGCTTGACGATTTATGGGCAAGAAAAATATCAAACGGCAAAGAGGGGTTGTGAGTTGTGACCACAATCGTATACTTCTGTTGTATGAAATAAAAAAGAGTTGTGATCCCTTGCAAATGGGATACAAATTAAAAAGGCTAAAAAGTAATTTCTGCCATTGGATTGATACAATTTACATCTAAAAAGAATCCCAAGGTCCTGATTCAAATTAGATCATAACCATCCTGTCTTTAACCAAACCCAAGGATAGAAAGGTAATTTTACAAACAAAATTACAGTTCCAGCATGCCCGAAACCCTACATACAATATTAGTATGTTTAGTAATTTTTAAAACAAATAAGTAGCAACAAAAAAAATACAAACATACCTGCGCGTTCGGGGTACAACTAAATCCAGTTCCAGCATGCCCGAAACCCTACATATAATATTAGTATGTTTAGTAATTTTTAAAACAAATAAGTAGCAACAAAAAAAAATACAAACATACCTGCGCGCTCGGGAACCAATTACCTCCAGTTCCAACCTACCCCGAAACCCTACATACAATATTAGTATGTTTAGTAATTTTTAAAACAAATAAGTAGCAACAAAAAAAAAATACAAACATACTTGCGCGTTCGGGAACCAATTACCTCCAGTCCCAGCATGCCCGAAACCCTACATACAATATTAGTATGTTTAGTAATTTTTAAAACAAATAAGTAGCAAAAAAAATAAAATAAATAAAACATACATGCGCGTTCGGGAACCAATTACCTCCAGTTTCAGCCTGCCCGAAACCTCGCATACAATATTAGTATGTTTAGTAATTTTTAAAACAAATGATTAGCAACAAAAAAAAATACAAAAATACATGCGCATTCGGGAACCCAGTACCTCCAGTTCCAGCCTACCCGAAACCCTACACACAATATTAGTATGTTTAGTAATTTTAAAACAAATAAGTAGCAACAAAAAATATACAAATATACCTGCGCGTTCGGGAAACCACTAAATCCACTAAATAAACCAAATATTTTTTGCAACATTGTGTCGTGTTCCTTTATCTTGGCATCCTGAGCCTTTCTCAAATCCTCTAGTTGTGTCAAATGACGATAAACGTATGCTGAAACATCGTCACGGCTATATTGGTCTGAAAGTGGGGGTATTGGTGGTGGTTCGATACTACGCCCCTCAAAAAATGCCATGCTATCACGGAACCAACCATGTTCGGACTCATATGTATCGGGTACAAGTCTTAATGTAGGTTCCGCTACCTAAAATTTGTATAACAACAAATACGAATATTGTTATGAATCACTAAAAACTAAATGGCATTATTAAATAACAACTCACCAATAAACTATCCAGGTAACACCGTTGAAACTTCCGCTTGTAACGCCAAGCACACACTCTCAGATGGAGCTCTGAACGATTAAAAAAAATCAACAGCCTTGACTCGATAAGTCTCCAAAATCCACGTCTATAAAAAATAATTGGTTAGTTACTTTAACATTATATATATGCATAAACAACAAAAACTAACAATAGGCATACCTTAAAGGCCCATGTAAAGCCCTTCAGCGTATACTTAGGGTTCTTTACCTTACCTTCAGCGTCGGGCGGTGGTCGTGGCTTCACAAAAAAGGCTTTAAAACGTGAACCTACTGCACCAACTAACTGATTGTACAATGTCGGCCATACGTACGAACCCCAAGGATATATGTTCCAAGCATCAATATTGTCTACTAAAGCCATGCACCATGGCGGGACTACGTAATTAAACTCGTGGCCTAACAACACCAGCTCCAACAACCCTAGCAAACTAACACGAACGGCATCGATATCGACAAGCTTATCAAAGGCATCACTTAAAATAATATTATGCAACAGTCCAGCAGTTATCGAACATCCATCATAACTTGAGTCAAAAACACGTCTCCTAAGAGGAGTAGGTTCATCTTTAAATTTATCTTGAAAATCAACCCCAAATCTCAAGCCAGTTACTAAACAAAACTCCTCTCTACCAAATTTCAACTCAAAATCTCCTACATGATACGTCAATGGAACAACTTCCGTGTCTCCCGGTTCAGGTTCGACTTGGCATAAACTAATATAATGTAATAAAATACATGTCTCTTGCATTTGTTCTATATCAAACATTCACCCGAAACACGTCTGCCTAAACAATACATCCTTATTGGTATTCACAATTTTTTTTAAGGTAATGAACCAATTTTAGCTTACTTCTACAGGTAAGGTCAACGGCAAAATCCTAAAACAATAATTAATAACAGTATATATTATTAACTACACAATAAGCATAAAACATCAAATAATGATATCGGAAGAAAAATAAATATTTGCCGGAATAACTAGTGCCATATTAACAAACAAAAACGATAACACCTAACCACTACCACCACAAAACCACAACAACACGGACACCATCAGCCAACACCACCACCAACAGCCACAACACCACCACCGACAGCCTACACCACTAACACCACCACCACCAAAACTCCACACCACAACAGCCAAACAAAAAAAAAAACCAAGGAAGATTTTAGCAACTATGCTGAGCACCACAAAACCACAACAATACTGACACCATCAGCCGACACCACCACCAACAGCCACAACACCACCACCGACAGCCTACACCACTAACACCACCACCACCAAAACTCCACACCACAACTGCCAAACAAAAAAAAACCAAGAAAGATTTTTGCAACAATGCTGAGAAAAACACCTACTCCTACTTCATTTTCACTTGAAATGTAAAACGAAATGAGGAAGTTTGGTTGCTTATTCGGATACATTTTGCACAGTAATATGAGTAGTCATTCGAATTGATTATGCAGGATATTTTGCTTAGTACCAATGCATGGAGTGATAAGATCACCTCAATATTGAAGCGATTTAGTTGCTTTTTCTGATTTTGTCTGATGGTGTAGGCCCCATTGTCAAATTTCCCTTCAATTTTGAAGCGATTTTTTTTTTTTTTTTAATTTCTCACGTTCAATAAATGGGGTGCTGACACGTGTCCTTCAAGGACTTCTGTACCATTTTGAAGCGAACTTTTGGCCTTTTTGGATATATGAAAAAATAGGTCCTCTGCAGGACAATCACCACCTGCAGAGTCCCTTTACGTAATTTTCACAAAAAATTATTCTGTATTAATATTGAATATTGTGTCTTTAAAGGCAATTGCATATAATTATATAGTTATAAGTTTCGTGCACGCACGAAGTTTAGACATAAATCAAATTTATTTTAACATTTTAGTTCATTATATATACATATAAGAATTTGCCCATGAAAATTGTGATATAAGTACAACTACTACTTATGCACGAGTTTTTCATTATGCATTAATATCCATAGACGAGTACCAGTGCATAGCAACGGGATTTTATAGCGACAGATCATTTTGTGATAAAAAGTTTATGGGTTATAAATGAAAAATAATTAAAATTTACTTTTTTAGTTTTAACTTTTCACTTTTTACTTTTTGGTTTTTCCTTTATATATAGTATACAGGGTACCGTGCGTTGCGGCGGCGGGTACCCTGTGACTATTAACCGGAGAAATAGATCTCGATAAGACCTGATTCACCAGTTTATATCAGTTTCAACGGGTCCTATCTGGTTCTTTTTCAGATGGCTTTTATTGGTTGTTCCCGGTTGAACCCGTTGGTCCGGTCCGATTTTCAAAACTATATGTACCATCAACTTGTTAGCTTGTATGAAGTTTTGTGTGCTTTATTAATTTGTATAATGTGTATAATAATATCTACTTGTCAATTTAGGGTGTTTTAAAAATAACATTAATTGGTGTGTTTAATTATTTTATATTTTGGATTATGTTATAACTTGTTTAAATTGTACATTGTGAGTTTTATTGTACTTTTTAGTAAACGACGTTTTAATTAGTTGTTTTTAATTTGGTAGGTGTGCTTTTAATTGGTTGTGTAATGTGAATAAATTATTGTACTTTTAAGTAATGTGGTGTTTTAATAAGAGTATTAATTAGACCATATATTTCTCTCACCTTTGACTTTCAACACTTCAATTTTCAAGATTTGGCCATTTTTCTTTTATATGTAGTATAGATTAGAATTTGGTAAAATATTTGTAAATTCTTTTGTTAGGCAACTCAAGATTTAATTTTATTTAGCTGATAAAGATGTTGATGCTGTTATTTAAATTTCACTTCTGATTTTATATTGTACACATGATGCAAATTTAATAGCACATAATGAGCGTTGATAGCACATAATTATATTCTCGTTTTCAGTAATTTAGCCGTATTTAAAATGTAAACTCGTGTCCACATAAGTTAAACTTTTTAAAATGAAATAAATGAGTCCTTATTGAACGTGTATAATGAAAAAAATTGATACTTATAATCTTTGCAAATTTATATGTTGTTATTTAAAACAACATATAGATTGTATTTTTAAGATATAATAAAGTACAAAGGGTATAAAATATAAGAGAATATTTGTTTATAATTCAAAGTTATTAAAAAATATAGTCTTATAATATTACACTTAATTCTATAAATTTTTTAAAAATTCAACCACTAAAGTTTTATTAATTATCTCATCTTTTTATAAGTTTTTGTTTTCATAAATTTGACACCTATATTTTTATGCGTTTATTTTATCTACCAAATTTCTCCACCAATTCTAATAAAGTTTGACGAAAATCAATTTAATTTTGACATTTATTAACCAATCATATCAAACGATTTTGCTTACGTGGCGAAATCGAGCTCTTCTATTGGCTTAATTGTTTTTTCAATAAAAATGAATTTACATAATCACTCCGAAAGGATGTAATTGTTTTATTATATAAAAGATTCAACTGAAAACATAAATTAGGACATAACTACTTAGCCAATTAGCGACTTTTTTTTTCTGTGACACGACTTCAACTTTTAAGCATGGTTAGTTATCTTGTCGCTTATTGTTTTAATATTATGCACGCTTAAGGGACTTATTTTGCGATGAGTATTGATTGGCATACCTAACTTGTGTGTCAAAATATATGTCTAATCTTATGTGCCATCACTTTATTGGTGACAGTAAATTGACTCAATACTTTACAAAACAATAAAACACTTGCACATCACTTTAGGCATAAAATTAGTCATAAAATTAGGTCCCCAATCATTTTCCTTTTACGATTATGAAACAAAGACTTTCAAAATTCACGAAAAGGTCTCTAATATGTAATTTAAATAACAAATTGTATGAATATAGTGATCTTAGTGAACATAAATATAATACAATGACTAAACCGATCATAAGTTCAAATTATAGTGGGCCTAAAAACGTTTAACCCTTTTAAGGATAAATCCATTGTCGATCAGTTTTGACCAATCGCATTGAATTTAATTAGTAATTGGTAAACCCCAGCTCTGCACTATGACCAATAGGGCTGAAACAAGTAGCTTAACTCGACCCTCTTAACCTTAATTTGATTTTTAGATCCCAAATAGCATGATAAAAGCTCGAGTCTTTGCAGCTCTAAACAACAGTACTTCCAATAAGTGATCGGTTGACTACAAATGCGATTTTTATTCAAAGGTAAAATGTACTTGTATATCTTTCTTGGCTCTTATTTGTGTAGAAGAATTAATTAATAAAAACGATGACATATCTTCTTGGATTGTTTCCATTCTTTATGTAATTATTCTCTTTCCTTTTCTCATGCAGGTTTCCATTCAATATAACCTAGTTCAATCTTATTTGATTTATATATTACGTATTTATGTAAGTTATTCATTCGAAATCTTTAGTTGTATTTATCAAAACCATTATATAAATCCTATCGACGAACAATATTCCAAGATTTTATAACGATGTGGAGTTCTCTTTATTCGATGAGTAATATTATTCTTAGAGGACGAGTAATATCAGAAAACCCTACTCGAGTTCTTGAGCCAATTCAAGAAAAGAATTGTCCTTATTCGATAAGGGATGCAAGTTCACAAAACCCTAGTTTAGATTTAGTTCGGCATGAAGAACTTTTGATGGGGAAAGCAATACTAAGGAGCCAACTAAAGTCACAATACCCTTATCAAGATCAAGTTGAGCAAGCTGTCCAAGAGGAAGAAGAAACCATCATGTGCGAGATTTGTTTCGAACAAGTGAGGCTAAGCAGCATATTCAAGAATGGTCATGAATGCGCACACCGGTTTTGCACTAATTGTATGAGTAGATACATTCAAGGTAAACTCGATGACAATGTTTCAGATATTACATGTCCTGCAACCACATGCTCTCGTCCTCTTGATCCCTTATCTTGCCGCCCTAGATTAACATACCAACTGTTTAATAAGTGGTGTGATAAGTTATGTGAAGCAGCGGTGTCCTTGGTTGAAAGGGTTTATTGCCCTAACATTGAATGTTCGGAATTGATTTTGTCCGAGTGTGATGACAATCCAAAGAGATGTGTGTGTCCTTCTTGCGATCAACCTTTTTGTTTTGAGTGTAAGGTAGCTTGGCATGATGGGTATTCTTGCAAAGAGATTCAGGAGAAGAGAGGTGACGTTGCTTTACGTGCTCTTTGTAGGGCGAAAAAGTGGCAAAGGTGTCCAGTGTGTAGGCGTGTTGTTGAACGTATTTGGGGTTGCAACCATATTAGATGCAGGTTTGTTCTCCTTCCTCTATCACACACAGATAATGAATATGATATAGCAGGGACACAACTTAAACGTTGTTGGTGGAGGAGCTAACTTGAAAAGTATTTATTTTAAAGGGGCCAATATACACCACGTCGCGCAGAATTTTTTTGTATAAAAAATAACTAAAACCATTTATACAGAGTGTCAAAATATTTATACAGAGTGCCTATATACACCACGCTGAATTTGAGAGGGCCACAACCCCTCGGTCCCTTCTAAGTTCCGTCTCTGTGATACGGTCTATAAATTAAACATGAATAGTTAAATATGCGGTTTAAACATGATTGGTTACATGTGAAAAACTATAGAAATAAACATGGTGAAACAAAACCAAGGCTTATAATTTAACCAATCTTGTTTAAATATCTAAGTTATTTTTTGCTATATAGCCTGTAGCTAAGTTTAAGAATGTATGTCACGTTTAATTTGTTGTAGATTAACCAATTTGAAAAGGTTACTAGGTCTGTAAACGCAACGAAAGAACATGAACGAGACCTTGTATGTGTTTCTCTGTTTAAGTGTAAATAGAAACAAACAAACACGAATGCATAAATGAAACAAATTATCCTTTTCAAGTTTTTTTTTTTTTTTTTTTTTTTTTTTTTTTTTTTTTACAAAATAAGGTTCTTCGTGTTTATTTACGTTTGTTTACTAAGTCGTTAAATGGACAAAAATACATTAAAAGGAAGCTTTAGTAATACATAAAAAGGATCACTATTATTGAAGGTTTAATGATAAGTGTATAATGAAAGGTTCAAGATATATGACCCATAAGAAGTTTTAGTTTTTCTTTTATTCTTTTATACATATATTTCAATCACAGTGAACTTCTATTTCATATCGAATTGACATGAAAGTCTCCTAAATCTTATACTATACATACCTCTTTGTATTCTAATTCTGCGGGATTGGTGGATCATTTTGTGAAATTAAAGGTGTATACATCATGATGCAAATAAATTTTCATAATTAACGAGGTTTACAAGTTTATGATTTGACATGATATTTTAAGAAAGTGGTTTTGCTAAACATAGCCCTAAGGGCTATGTTAAAAAAGAAAAATATGCATAATTTGTTGTACATAGGGTTGGTTAAATGCAGGAGTTGAGCAATTAGTATTAAAGTTACAAGCCATTAATGCGTGTCTAAGTATCTTATACATAGCCTTTAGGGCTATATTTAGCAATTTCCTTAAGTTTATAAACTTGTCAAAAGTTTTACCATTGTGATGCTTTAGTATACAAAGATACAACTTGGCAGTTCTTGTCTATTAATTTGAATGGTTAACTGTTTTGTGATTTCATAACTTCTTATTTTGTAAAACAGGATTCTAACTCTATTGTCTATGGTAATCTTTTATATAAATATAAGATAATCTAACTCGTTTATGAAACATGACATATTGCAGATGTGGATGCTCTTTTTGCTACAAGTGTGGGTTAAAGTCTTGTCTGTGCCCTGGTGGACCTTCGCTTTGGGGTATATTATGGGTGGTTATTATTGAAATTCTGTTCAGGTTATATGGTGGTGACTAAAACAAGAGGCTTTAATGCTTTATTAGTGGAGTGTTGATTTTAGAAAGGAGAAAGGCATAATGAGTATATTAGATATTTTTTGGAAGTAGAGTGACTATCTCATGCAAAAACCCTGTAGTGCAATATATTTATTTTGATCCTTTAACTTTTCACTTAAACATAATTACCCCTTTATTTAAATGGTTTTTTTTTTAACAGATAAAGGAGAATCATATTAAAACTATGATGTTATAGATGGTTTTAGATCATTTTATCCTTAGCATTAAGCAAAGGCCAATGATTTGCTTTTACAATGTACTGCTAGCTAGGTCAAGTGCTAAATCACTAAAACATATACTAATGGTTTATAATAAACTGATTGCAGAACACGAGATTACCATATAATTTGCCACCATGACAACAAGCAAGCTCTTCCATATTTGTGATGCGCTAGGACAGTAACTAGTGTTCTATTGACTCTTTTTGCATTTCTTTGGACATCCATAAGTTGAACTTTTCTTCAATTTGGCTAAACACGCAAATTTTGAGGACAGATCTTCTTCGATAGTGTGTGTTTTGCTTAATTAGTGTCCAACATAGTGTGTATTTTAAGTGCTTGCTTTCTGAAATTTAGCAATAAAAGCGAGTTAGCCAGACATGTTCTCGTTCTCGCATGTAATACTGTAATAGTCGAGAACAATCCAATAAATAGATATCACCTTCTGCAGAAATAATGATTGTAACATTCAATTCTGCTAATATTGCTTAACGATTTATGGCCAAGAAAAATATCAAACGGCAAAGAGGGGTTGCGAGTTGTGACCACAACCGTATACTTCGTTTGTATGACATATAAAGAGTTGTGATCCCTTGCAAAGGGTATACAAATTGAAAAGGCTAAAAAGTAATTTCTGTCATTGGATTGATACAATTTACATCTAAAAAGAATCCCACGGTCGTGATTCAAATTAGATCATAACCATCCTGTCTTTAACCAAACCCAAGGATAGAAAAGTAATTTTACAAACAAAAACTGCGTTAACCCACTTCCCTCTCGCTAAAACTGTCTCATTTATTCTTCTCTCTAACCGATCACTCAAAAAAAACTCTCTCTAAAACCGATAAAAATTTTGGTATTTCTAGGGTTTGTATTTCCGATAAAAATTTGGGGATTAAAATACAGAATTTCTGCTCGAAAGATGAAACAAGTTGGTAAGTCAATCATTTATGTTTTAATTTTGTTTCAATTTTAGTTTTCCATTCATATTTTTTAGAAACAAGACGAAGTAATAAACTCAAAAATAAACAAACAAATGAAAATGATGAAGAATAGAAGATTTGACAGTACAAGAAAAAAATTAAATGCATAAGAATTAGGATTATGTTAATCGGTTTATTTTTTAGTTAATTTTTTTATAATATGATTTTAATAATTTTTTATTAAAATTTCTTAGAATCTGGAAGCACATATGAAGAATCAGACAGTGAAAACTTGGGAGAAAAGAGATAAAAAAGATTCCAAAACCGACCAGCTTTAAAGGTATAAAACCATGATTTGTTCATAAGTTATATATAAAAGTACGTTCATCATTTACTGTTGATTATTGTTCATCATTTTTTTTCTTTTATTTTAACCATCAGTTATTGTTTTTGTTAACCAGTTGTTGTTCATCATGTTTTAGATACATGTACGCTGTTATGTTTCTTTGTTCATCAGTTTTGGTTCATCAGTTGTTGTTCATCATAATCATTGGTTTATCAATTAGTAGGTTGCAGATATATTCGAATAAGGTGTTAATCATGTTTTTGATAACCAAAAATTAAGTACTTACTACTCAGTATAGGTGTTTGTTTCAGCTTATATAGCCGGCGTTTGTGTTATCAATTAGTTAGTGCGTTGGTGTTTGTTTTAGCTTATATAGACTGCGTTGCGGCTTATTTTGAAAATCAATGGTACAAGCCGGTTATATAAACTGAAACAAACACCATCTATTATGGCATATTAATTGTTTTCAGTTTTCATACGACAAAAAGTGTTTATAGTTTTTTTGCATTAAAAGTATGTTCCTCACTTTAACTTAAAAATGTATGTGATATTCGCCAATTCACTTCTGAAAAATCCAAAATATCCATCATTTGAATACCGGAAAACAAATTTGATAATTGAATTGGATCAGAAGATGTTTGGCAAAGACAAAAACCCTCGTTCATCAAAGAAAAAAGAAGAAATAGAGGATGATGAAGAAGAAGAAATACATGAAGATGAAGAAGAAGAAGAAATTTAGGATAATGAACAAGAAATGGACAATCTTGCAGAAGAAGAAATTCAGACGAAGTGGAGGACAAGAAATAAATAATGTTGTTGAACCCTCAAATAAACCACGGTTTACAAGAAGCATTATTAAAAAAATGAGGATACCTGAGAAAAATAATGATGAAGGTAAGCATTTCTTAAAAAACAGTTTTATATGTTCATCCATAAAAAAAACAATGATGCAGAGTGGGGTTTAAAGATGATTAAAGGTATGATTTTTTCAGATGTTCATCAGTTTTACTATATTATTTTTATTAAATGTTTTAAATGTTTACTTAAAACTACTTATGTCTAAACTCAGAGATGGATGCACAAAACCAACAAATCGAGGCAGTGACGCCAGAAGATAAACAAGGTATGTATATGTTCATCAGTTATCTTAAAATTGCTCTTTTCTTCATATATATTATATATCTTTTAAAAAATAAATTAAAATTAGTTGCATCTAAACTAACTGGTTGATGAACTTTACAGACAAATGCTTGCAGTGATCCTAGAAGATGATGATAACATGTTGATTAAAAAACTAAGGACTCCAAGAAAGAAGAAAGGAAAAACGATAACTACTAAAGGTATGCATTTTATTATATGTTTATCATTACTTGTGCATGTGCATCTTAACATAATAAATAATTGGAATCTTTTTTCAAAAGTCAAAAAAGGAAGGATCATGATAAGGAAGGTTGGATCCCTATAACAAAAGGTATAGAAAAATGATAAACTAATGAACCTAATTATCCAAACCTGATAATGGAGTTTTGCGTTTGTAACAGTTTGGTTGGCTGTCTATCAGTTCTCGATTATTGTTGAAGGGATTTAGATGTATGTTGTGAATGTTTGTAGGGTATTGTCTAATGTTTGTAGGGTTTGTCTGGTAGTTTGGTGTCGAATATGGTTCTGATCAGTTGTAACTATTAGTGACTAGGTGCATATAATAGTGTGTGGCACTGGTAGGTGGAAAGTGTTCATCAGTTGTACTTAATAGTTGGTTGTGCGTTTAACAGTATCTGTAGCTCGAAGATGGTACTTGTAATAATAACTTTGTTACCTAATAATGTAATGTATAGTGAACATATGTTTTTATCATATGTTCATCGATTATATTATTTTTCATCAGTAATATTTTGTGATTTTTTTGAACAATTACTATATGAACTTAGTGTCTGATGGAACAAACGGAGGCAGTGACGCTACAAGTGGAGAATGAAGTAGCATGAAAAAAACGGAAAAGGTTATAATTCACCTAACAAATATGTTCAGAAACTCTATTCAATGAACATGTTCAAAAAACATCTCGCATACAAAAGGAAAAGGAAATCAAAATCACCTAAGACGGATGTTCATAGGGAAGAGCGTGAGGCTGTTATTGAAGATCCTGGTATTCAATTTATAGTTCAAATGTAGTAGAAGAAGATCACATTGATGAACAAGTAGCTAATGATGTTCATATAGATGATGTTCAGGAGATTCAATGGATAGATGCACAGATGATTGGTAAAAATCTTTGTGATATTTGAAATTCTTATATATTGTTCATCAATCAGATGTTGAGATATAATTATAAATTTAATTCAATAATCTAATAGATGGTGATAGTCCAATGACTGTAACTGATGAAACCACTGAAATGGATGATCCATTGACCGGAACTTATGAAACTGGAAATGATGAACAAAAGAGCTTGTCATCTGAAAGTATTAAGCTCACCCAACAGTTATCATAAATGATATTAGATTTTCAAGGGGTGTATTCCCAATTCAAATCTGCAGAGGTTAAAATCTTTAAACTTGCTAAAACAATAATTTATGATAAGCTTACGAATGAATTATTTATTAAACTATGATTATACTAATGGCATGAATTTAATCACTCCCTAAGGAACATGTTAACGATATTTCAAGAACTTAAAACTGATATTGATGACATGCTAAGAGCTTGATTGGAAAAATACCCCCGAGATGAATCTTTGTTGGAAGTCCAGAACTGGATGAACATGTTGGTAAATAGAACGAGGTTTGAGAACTCACATAGTGAAGGTGAGATCTCTATGCAGATGGTTGTGCATGAAGCTGAAGATAAAGATGGTTACGAGGCTAAGGAAGCAGATAAAGAAATAGATGAACATCAACAGGTGATACGGAGTGAGAAAACATTAACTCAAATGTTTATGGATCAGAATTCCTGAGTGAAATTGAAAAGATTGAACATCAAAAACAGGTAATAAAAGATGGAATATTACAAATAAATGATAAAACATTATTAAATAACTGATGAACTATTATATAAAAACAGATGCAAAGGCTGGAGTTCCCAATATTCGATACGAAGCAAAATAAGTGTCAGGATATGGTTTTGTATCAAAATAAGAAAGAACCGGAGCAGATCTAGGATGCGTTGCTCCAAAAATCAGCTTTCCTGGACCCATTGTCAGAATTGTTGTCGAAGGTAATTAACGACGATGTTTGGAAAAAAAAAAATCAAGAGGACGCTTCAGAAAAGAATTCAACAGTAAAATTGAGAAGAAATCCCTCACAAGAGCCAAATATGATAAGACCAATATCATTTCTACCCACAACACCCGAAGTAAAATTTAGAATGTATGAAACAACACATGAAGATTTTACCCCTAGTAAATTCGTTCAATACAATTGCTAAAAAGCTAAAAATACCTGAAACGAAGGAGAAAATTAAAGAAGGTGAAGAAGGCTTGAAAATATAAAAGAAAAGAGAAAAGTCAAGCCGATTGTATCTATGAAATCTCTATATATATAAAGAATAGTTGTGATGAAGAACAATGTAAATGACAATGAAAGGAAGGTGGCTAAAGCAATATTTGATGCTAGAGGAGATATCGAGTAAGTAAATATGTATTATGTTCATCATATTTACAAATTCATATTTCTTAACCAATAGAATCCACTTTGAGAGCTTCAAAGAAGGCAATGAAATAATTGCAGGAGTGATTGATATGTGGGTGTATATACTAAACACAAGAGAAGAGAAAAAGAGTCCAGAATCATTGAGGAAGCTATATTGCCATACAACAACTATCGTAAGTTACAAAAACTTTATCAATTATGATTCAATAGTTGAAATCAATTTACATATGCTTTAACTAATAATGATGAACAATAGATACCAGAAATGCTAAACAAGAATATAAACAAGAAGGACCTATATGTACAGTTTGCGGAGAACATGAACCATCTTTTGTTTATGTTTGCTTATCAGTCTGTTAAAGAAATAGACCTAGTAAGAACTTTTATTTTACTAATTTGTATCAGTTAAAAAGCTGATGAACAAATAGATAATTTTAAATTTAACACTCTGTGTATAACATGTGTTTTTCCCAGTGATGCTCGCTGACGAACACTACTATGTTGTCTGCTTTAACTTGAAAGAACCTCAAATCCACGTTCTTGACAACATGGATCACAATGAATCAGTTAAAGACAAATATGGGCCAAAACTATCTTATTTTAAGAACTTTATGTATATTAAATGTATATTCATCAATAGATTTAAATAAAGCTTCTGGAAAACTAGAATAGGGGTTGAATAGTTTTACCGATTAAAACTTCGTTTTAAACTATTTAGATCGACTTATATCAATCTATTAAATGTGTGTGTTGGATGTTGATAGATAAGCATGTAAATAAGTAAAGCAAAGAAGAAGAGTAAGAAGCACAAAACCACAACGCGAGTATTTATAGTGGTTTGGCTACAAGGACACCTTCCTTGCCCTACTCCACTCCCCGAGTCACCTAATCGAGAGTTCGTAATCACTACACAACACAAACTCCTTGTGGTGGAGAAGCCTTCACAACGTCGCCTACTCTTTATCCGGTAAAAGGCTAGACACCAGGTTCTTCCACGATGTAGAACCAAACATATCACAACGTCGCCTACACTTTACATGTTACAAGGCTAGATACCGAGTTCCATAACAAAGGAGGAACTACTACCCAACACTACACAAAACCTATCCCAAAGGAGATCCACTCCTTATTATGACATCAACAAGGATATCAATATCCTTTGACCTAAACTAATCTATCTTGTACATCGATGCACCATATCGAATGTACACCTAAGCACCTTTCACTAATGCCTTTGACACAACACCTAGGCACCCTTCACTAATGCCTTCAACACGGACTTTCGGCACCCTTCACTAAGGCCTTTGACACGGATCTTTGGCACCTTTCACTAATGCCTTCGACTTGACCCTTTAGATATCTTTCACCTATGTCTTCAACACAAGACTTCTAATGAGAGAGGGAAGAACTATCAACAAGATAACTTTAGTAATCTTGATAATGACGAAGCTTGGCAACTCATGGACTTGAGCTTACTTGACTTCAAGAGGTGGTGATCTCGCCTTTAAGAGGAACCTAGATAATCACACAAACACAAAACTACATAGAAAGATCTGTTGAATCTGAGGTTAGAGAATTCACAACACTAAGAGAGAATGTGTGTGAAAGGGTTAAGTTACAATGAAGAAATGGCTGACTATTTATAGACAAAAAATTATTACTGTTCCACGTATCCCACAGATCCCTTGCTTGAGGGAACCTTCCAGTGTATTCCTGGGGATCCGTAGGACGCTCTTCCTAAATGGGTTATGGGTCATGGATAATGGGTCATGGGTTATGGACTTTGGATCATGGGTATCCGAATAGATACAATGTATCTAGAAGATGCAATGCATCTAGTCAATGGGTCATGGGTTAGCTCCATGGGTTATGGATTATACCCATTATGACTTCATGCATGATGTCATGCAATGGATCATGCTCCATGGGTATAGGTCATGGAATTTGGGTGTTACCCAACTACATTCAATGTATTTAGTCAATGGGTCGAATGCTTAGGCTTCTACCCATTATATTACCCATTACAATATACATTAAATATGTATATATATATATATATATATATATATATATATATATATATATATATATATATATATATATATATATATATATATATATATATATATAGAGGCACTTTATTTTCAGAACTCACTTTAAGTGCGAGAACTGCGAGAACCACTTTTTTACAACTAATAATACATAATGTACATCATTTAATGCTCCATAGTATTTTGTTATTTTTATTTAATTCAAAAGGGTATAATAGTAAAAGACATTTTCATATTATTTTTTATTTTTTTATAATTCTCAGTTTTTTATAAATCTTAAAATTCGGATTTTTTTTTCTTTTTATGCTAACATGTTTTCAAATAGTCATAGTGCATACATGTTTTTTTATACCTAATCATTATTATTTTTTAAATCTCAAGGAGCATGCATGTTACAGGCAAATGTGCATACATGTTTTTTTTCTCAAATAGTCAAGGTGCATACATGTTTTCAATTAGTTAAAGTGCATACATGTTTTTTTAGCTAACATTTTTTTTATCAACCTACCTATATTTTTACATGATCATTATTTTTTTTTTAAGTTTGAAACACAAATTAAAGAACATAAATCATAATAAAAAGAAAAACAAGATTGATATACTTAAATGTTACATTTCAATTGATTACAAGTACAAAAGCACATGCAATAATTATATATCTCTAAAAGTCGCAAATTATCTTCATGTATAATCGTGTTCATCCACTTCTCGGTCTTTATATCATCATCTTCATCAATCAATCTGAAACAAGCATGCACGAAAACAATTAAACCACAAACAAAATAAGAAACAAAAATTAATCACAACAACTAGCATAACGCATATGCATCTTAAAACATATATGCACCCTAAAACACGTATGCACTATTTCTTAAAACACGTATGCACGACACTAAAACATATATGCACCCTAAAACACGTAGGCACTATTTCTTAAAACACGTATGCACGACATGAGAAAATGCAGGCAGCCCATCAAATTCAATCCCAATTCACATTCATATCTAAAAAAATTTATGTCGTAAAATGAGATATTAACTGATTAAATTTTGCTACCACATACTTTTTATGTTTTTATCTAAAAACTTTTTATTTATTTATTTATTTGTTCTTGCGAGAGTGTTTCTTTTTAATTACTTAGTTTAATTTGAGAAGGTTCTGATTATATGCAACTGGTACCAAAATACCAAACTAACATTAATTAAAAATCAACTAAAAAATGTTGGATTAATCAACTCAAACGTAAGCATGATAAACCAAATCAATATGATCAATAAAAAAGGTTTTCCATGCACAATTCGAATTTGAAAGACGAAAAACTGAAAAAAAAAAAAAAAAAAAAGGGATCAAGATCAATAATTTGTTTTTTTTTTTACCGAAAAGTGCATACCCTAATTCGGATTCCCAGATCCGCCACTGCCTACACATAATCATTAAGCAATTTTCCGATTAACCAAGTTTTAGAAATCATGTAAAAAATGAGCAACTCGATACATCTTTTAGATTTACCTTTCTCATCACTTTCGTCTTCTTTAGACGATTCTTGGTGGCGATGACTGATCCAGATGAACCATCACACGTGGTGACGGATCTTGGTGGCGGCGGCTGTTTAGTCGATGGTTGTGGGGATGGCTATGTCATCAGTTGGTTTGGTGCGACAATTTACAATCGAACAAATAACAAGATCTGTTGTGTTTCTTGATTAATGGCGACAGTTTTTTGGGAGAGGGAGAAGAGAGGCGCAATTAGGGTTGAAAAATGAACCGGTGTATTTTTTTTTTTTTAATTTAGATATGATCCTTAATTAGTGGGGATAGTTAATAATAATAAGATTACTATAGTACCCTTTGTGCTTTACAAATAATGACCACATCTTTTAACTAATTACATTAATGGCACAAGTTATCTCATCCATTGATAAAATGATCTAATGGCTAAAAAGTGGTTCTCGCAGTTCTCGCATTTAAAGTAGGTTCTGAAAATAAAGTTTCACTATATATATATATATATATATATATATATATATATATATATATATATAGAGTTAGGATCAAATAAGAAGAAAAATTAAAATAAGAATGATAAGAAGAAACCACAACCACTCATTTCAGATGCACCTATAAAAATAGATGCATCTCCCCTTAAATTTCTCCCTCCTATTTGAAATGTGTGGCTAGAAATTCTTCTTATTCTTCCTATTTTACTTTTTCTTCTTACTGGATCCCTTCCCTATATATATATATATATATATATATATATATATATATATATATATATATATATATATATATATATATATAACCATTATGTAAACACTATTACTTGTTAAATGTTATATGAAAATGAAAGTGTCTTAGTAAACAATTGGCTCAAACCATTTACGGATTTTATTTGTTTCGTTAAAATGATTTTACGTTTGTTATCGACAAAACATTTGAAGATTGTAAAATATAAATAAATGTTTTTACGGCTTATTTTTATTAACAATCTCCCCCTTTTTGTTGATGACAAAACATAGGATTATTTTAAGAAAAAAACTAAAATTCGTAAAAGTTTTGAATTGGAGTTTTTACTCTCTTCTCCCTCTTTTTGTCGAAACAAAAAGAGCGTCGAAAAGAAACTAACACATTGTTTTGAAAAAATCATGTGAAAAGTAAGAATATGAAAAATAGAGAGTAAGGGAACAGAAGGATTCTCGTCTTAGCTCCCCCTTGACGGGTCCATCCCTTTGTGAGGGTGTCAAGTAATTAGAAAGCTAAACGAGTGTTTTACAATATTGTTTGCAAATGGTTTGGTCTTTTAGACGAACGTGCTCCCCCTTGACGAGTGCTTCTTTGTGAGGAGGACGTCAAGTAGTAATGTACTCCTATATGAAAGTATTTCAAGTGTTTTTGCAATGTTTTTCTTTGACAAGAAACTCTCCCTTGTTGAGGGTGTCAAAGTCTTCAAGTGTATATTGAAAATCTACAAAACAAAGGTTAAAAAACAAGTATATGATGCATAATTTCCTGCAAATAAGACTCAAATTAGTAAGAAAAAATGTTCATGTTGCACGAATCCCACGGTCCCTCCCTGTGAAGGATCCGTCTAGGCTAAAGTGAGGGATCTGTCCGCATGCACACTTAAGACAGCAATATGGATGTAAAAATTGGTGTCAACATCAACAAGAGTTATGCATTAAGCCACCAAACATATTCTCAAGACAATATGACATATAACATGTAATTTCATTTCATAAAACTAGAGAAATGATGTACATAACTCTAAAAACTAAAAAAATGAGCAATACATGGATTAAGATTCCTAAACTATCTAAGTTAAGCTTAAGCCACCACTTGAATCCTTAAGCTCAAGGTTGTTTAGGTTTGTTGACCTCATCGAAACGTTCGAGAAGGTGATAAAACATGAAATGTAGCTCTTCACGTAGTTCATGTACCAAACCTTCAACGTGTTGACAATGTAATAACGCTACACGCGTCGTTCGGGGTCAAGGAAACTTCCTTTTCTTCGAGCAAGTTTTATAACACCCTAGGCAGTGAACCTAATCGTTGTAGTGTAGTAATTAGGGTAAGCCACGGGTATTGATATCGTTCTCTAGGGGAATAGGAATGCTAGTGAGAAGTTACTACGCTAAGGTTGAGGTTGAGGAAGATTATTTTTTGAATTTTTATATTTTATGAAATTGAAAGGTACGAATCTCGGGTATTGGATTTGGGGGGTTGGTATTTCTACCGATTACTCTACTATTATCTAATTATCTAAACTAAGGTTGTGGGAGTCTATGTCTAATTAATGTGTACTCGTATGATAGTTTAAAGATGTGTTTACTTAGGTTTTACTACTCCTTAATTATCTCCTATTGATGGTTGAGTTGTCACGTCCTTATTCTTAGTTGCGTTGTGTGTCTAAAGTTGTAGGGTATGCGTTTCTCCCTAACTCTTTGAACTTACCAAAGGGTCTCGTCTACAAAACCCACTAGGGATGATAAACTCTTACTCTAAGGCACTCTTTGGATGGTTTAGCCTACAACTACTCAGGTAATCATATTCAAAGGTTCACAAAGATGAATCAAGCATTAAGTACACAACGAATGACCTATCGCATTACTAGATCATTAATCAACTAAGATAAGAAACAACCAATCAATATTCAATAATTAAGTTTCATACTACCTAAGCAAACACACAAATAAATTAGCCGGACATGGAGAACATGCAAGCATACACACAAATAATCAAAGACATAATTGAATTGATGAAGTAAATACTTATCTTGATGTAAAATAGGGTTTAGAACCCTAAAATACTGTACAAGACACCTTTGGTTCGATTTTAGGTTTTCACTCCAAAAGACTCTCCCTAAAACTGAAAAATTCGGATTCTATATATAAGATTACATATGCGACGGCGTCACCTTATGTTTCATGACGCCGTCATGTCGCCGTCATTAGGGTTTCGTCTTGGCCACGTTAACCTTGCGACGGCGTCACCTTATGCCTGTGACGCCGTCCTCTTCAGCTTCTGACGCCGTCTGGGTCACATCTAGGCCGTCTGAGTTGCGACGGTCTACTCCTTTAAAGCTTGACGCCGTCTCTTGAAAATACGAGTTTTGTCTTCTGACCCGTTACAAAATCCTACGACGGCTTCGCAGTTAAGTAGTGACGCCGTCGCCTTCTATTTTCAGCAGCTTTGAGTGTCTCGATTTTGACTTTGGCCATTTTCTTCGTATATTCGCGCCTTTTCGTCCAAATAAGTGCCATTCCAGCATTTTGCCTTCAAGAGACCTAAAAAGTGAAAAAGAACGATATTAAGCAATAACGGATACAAAAGTGATCAAATAAGGGCTAAAACGACCCCTCAAAATGGTACCTTTTAAAACCTTATCAAATATCCCTACACTTGTTATTTGCTTGTCCTCAAGCAAATGTGCTTTTAGCCAATTAATTTATAAGTTAGGGGTCATGAAGCATTAATTCAAAATGGTCCACAACACATATAAGCCTCGCAAAAGTCATAACAAGCACGGAAATTACATACTAGCACCTCACATGGGGTGTTTGGATATTCACATCTCTCTCGGGTGTATATATGAAATATAACAAATAGGAAATGGAAGATAAACACTCATTAACCGGTCCTAGTACATAGATTACCATAGGCTTGAGAATAGATCAAACCTCCATCGCTTTGGCATAAGCACCTAGGAAAGACTATCAAAGAGGTCTTTTAAAGGGTTGTAATGTTGGGCTTACGGTAGGGAAACAAGGGTTTGGTGGGATAGGCTTTTTAGTGGTGGCAAGTCAAAAATCTCTATGTTACAAGCATACGAAGAATGGCGTTGCTAAGCCAAGACTCGACACTCTAAAACTCTAGGTAACGAAAATAAACAAACATAAATTTAAAAGAGATGTAGGATGGTAGCCCGTTTTTTTTTTTTTTTTTTTTTTTTTTTTTTTTTTTTTTTTTTTTTCATACACTTTTACTCTACCATCCTCTAAGGTAACATCAACATGATAGGGATTTATAGGCACATCCCTACACTTGAGTTTTTATTACTCTAACACTAATTTGATCTGAATTGAAAAGATCAAAACACTTGGGGTACATTATTATGCAAACAAAGGGAATTTGAATTTAACGTTCCCTTCCCGTCATTTCACAAACTTTAACTTTTCCCATGAATCCCAATCGTCCCAAAACTGTATACAAGGGATATGACTCGACTTAGCAACTTATGCAAGCAACCATATAATTGAACTAAGGGTTTAGGGTGATAACAATAATGCACTAAAAGTGAGTGCATATAGGGTAGGCTAAGGCAATTTGGGTGTATATTTGGGGGTGGGGTGTAAACAATGCTCTTCATTGATATTCCGGAAAAACCGAAACATCACGAGAACCGCGAAAAGGAACCGGCGGGAAGTCGCTCAAGCCAATTACTAGCTTGGTCCCGTAGAGAGAATTGGAAGAGACGCAGGCGCGTGGTCTCCCGAGTAGTAGCATCAAGGTCGATGGAATCGAAAATTTTGAGGAAATCCCTCAGATGCTGATTTGGATCTTCCGAACGAAGTCCATGGAATGCACATCCGTTTTGCACCAACCGGATGGTGTCGGATCACAGGGCCGTAGTTTGGGCTTGGTCGGGAAGCTCAATGGTGTTCCTATAGCCTAAGTGGCTTGGTCTTGAGTATTCACCAAGAGTACGGGCTCTTGGCGGGTCATTTGGTGGTGGGTTGATGAGTGGTGGTTGGTTATCATCCTCCATGATGAAAAGTGATGGGTGTTACGAACAAAGGTCACGAAGAAGGGGGATAGACTAAGAGAAAGCTAATAATGAGAAAAAAATTTACTTGATAGGAATCAAGCAAAGAACCTAAACGAGGTGGACTACTAACTAGCTATTCTATTCCCCGGCAGCGGCGCCAAAAACTTGATAACGCTACACGCGTCGTTCGGGGTCAAGGAAACTTCCTTTTCTTCGAGCAAGTTTTATAACACCCTAGGCAGTGAACCTAATCGTTGTAGTGTAGTAATTAGGGTAAGCCACGGGTATTGATATCGTTCTCTAGGGGAATAGGAATGCTAGTGAGAAGTTACTACGCTAAGGTTGAGGTTGAGGAAGATTATTTTTTGTATTTTTATATTTTATGAAATTGAAAGGTACGAATCTCGGGTATTGGATTTGGGGGGTTGGTATTTCTACCGATTACTCTACTATTATCTAATTATCTAAACTAAGGTTGTGGGAGTCTATGTCTAATTAATGTGTACTCGTATGATAGTTTAAAGATGTGTTTACTTAGGTTTTACTACTCCTTAATTATCTCCTATTGATGGTTGAGTTGTCACGTCCTTATTCTTAGTTGCGTTGTGTGTCTAAAGTTGTAGGGTATGCGTTTCTCCCTAAATCTTTGAACTTCCCAAAGGGTCTCGTCTACAAAACCCACTAGGGATGATAAACTCTTACTCTAAGGCACTCTTTGGATGGTTTAGCCTACAACTACTCAGGTAATCATATTCTAAGGTTCACAAAGATGAATCAAGCATTAAGTACACAACGAATGACCTATCGCATTACTAGATCATTAATCAACTAAGATAAGAAACAACCAATCAATATTCAATAATTAAGTTTCATACTACCTAAGCAAACACACAAATAAATTAGCCGGACATGGAGAACATGCAAGCATACACACAAATAATCAAAGACATAATTGAATTGATGAAGTAAATACTTATCTTGATGTAAAATAGGGTTTAGAACCCTAAAATACTGTACAAGACACCTTTGGTTCGGTTTTAGGTTTTCACTCCAAAAGACTCTCCCTAAAACTGAAAAATTCGGATTCTATATATAAGATTACATATGCGACGGCGTCACCTTATGTTTCATGACGCCGTCGTGTCACCTTCATTAGGGTTTCGTCTTGGCCACGTTAACCTTGCGACGGCGTCACCTTATGCTTGTGACGCCGTACTCTTCAGCTTCTGACGCCGTCTGGGTCACATCTAGGACGTCTGAGTTGCGACGGTCTACTCCTTTAAAGCCCGACACCGTCTCTTGAAAATACGAGTTTTGTCTTCTGACCCGTCACAAAATCCTACGACGGCGTCGCAGTTAAGCAGTGACGCCGTCGCCTTCTATTTTCAGCAGCTTTGAGTGTCTCGATTTTGACTTTGGCCATTTTCTTCGTATATTCACGCCTTTTCGTCCAAATAAGTGCCATTCCAGCATTTTGCCTTCAAGAGACCTAAAAAGTGAAAAGGAACGATATTAAGCAATAACGGATACAAAAGTGATCAAATAAGGGCTAAAACGACCCCTCAAAATGGTACCTTTTAAAACCTTATCACAATGATAACAATCTTTGTCATGGCTCAGAAATGGTGGTGGTAGAAATGGAATGGCTTGGATTGGAAGGTTGGATTGAGGTTCCATAAAAGAAGGAGGGATTTGTGGAGGCACATTTAGAGGTAGTTCAACCAAGGGTGGTGGTGGTGGAATATGTATCAAGGATGGTGGTAGAGTGGTATCTACTTCCATGTGATCAGGTGGTTGTCTTTGATGATTCCTCATAATCCAAAAGGGACTATTTGAGGGTGATGGAGAAAAGGATATCAGTGCTAGTGTCGTTTCAACACCATGGTTTTGTTGCTGCGATATTCTCTCTATTGAGGAGAATGTTGGCAATGGTGGAGGATGAGATGACCTAGAAGGTAAGTCCTCTAAGTTGTAGAGGTGTGAAGATCAAAGTGGAGTGGTGAATGATAAGGCTCTAGGCACCAAAGGTGACGGTTTATTGGAAATAGGATTGTTTGGTTTAGGAGTTATAGTAGTGTTTGGAAATGGTAGTTTTGTTGGAACAATCTTTTTTAGGATTGGTTTGATTGGTTGAGTTGGTGGAGGGGAAATCCTAGCGTTTTTGGATTTAACGGGAGATGATTTGGTTGAAGAAATTTCGTGAACAACATGAGCAAGTTTTTTGGGTGGTCCTTTGGTGGATGAGTTAGCACTAGGAGCTTTCCTCATGATGAGATGATAAAAGGTTAGTGAGATAGAAGCTTCTAGTTGCTGAGAATTAAGTTGTAGATGGTGACTTAGAAGTCCTAACAAAATGGTTTATAAAGGGAAGGATTTGGCAAGTGCATTCAAGGTTTAAACCACTAAGATCCTTTGAAATGCAATGATTTGCATGCATAAGAGTCAACTTTAGATTTGTACTGATCAAAGAGGTTAATTGAGGTAAGATGGAGTGTTCAAGTTAGCAAGGAGAGCTTGAAATGATTGTTTTAGCTAGGATTGGCTGAATCTGTCAGCCAGTTCCCACGGTTCCCTCCAATGAGGGATCCGTATAGGCTCATCCTAGGGATCCGGCTCTTAGCAGCGAAGAAAAGAGGAAAATAATGTTTTGTAAGGTCTAGTACCTATACATCTTGAGTGTTACAGTCTTCTTAAGTGTCTTAAATGAAAGGGGACTTAAATGATCAAAGGTAATGAGTGATGGTAGCTAATGATTTCCTTTTATGGAAGTAAATAGGAATTTATGAGAACCAATGGGTGATCAAAGAGGACTCTAGGAGATTTGAGAGTGTCAAGTGGTGTTAAATGATCCTAGAGATCAGATGGTAACTTAAGATAAATTTGGAAAATTCCTTAAAAATCATAAGAAATGAAAAACTAGTTTTTGGCCCATTTTGAGGTAAGGATGACTAAAATCAATTTGCTAAAATTGAGAGAAATATCTAACTAGGTGTTTGGAGATGTGAGGAACAATGTGTGAGTATTGGATCGGAAATATGGTGATTTTTGGTGAAGTGATAAATCAAAACCATCTTGAATGTGATCCTAAATTAGTTATGAGTGAGTGTAAGTCCTACTGAGCTTGAGGAAGACTTGAGTAATCCTAAAGAATCATGTTTGGCTAGTATGATCTGGTCTAGAGGAATGGTTTGAAGTGTGGAGGTCTGCAACTCTACTTCCGTTTGCCTGGATCCCACGGATCCTTCAAATGAGGGATCCGACAAGCTATAGCCCAGGGATCCGGCTACTGCAGATCAGTATCCTTACAGAAAGTGTGCAGATTTTTGCACTAGATGATGCGTACTAATACTACAGTTTTCTTCTGTAAGGAACCATCAAAACAAGTAAATATCACACACAATCATCATAAAGACGAGTAATAGTGATAATATTCAAACATTGAAGTAACAAATATAAATCTAGCATAATCATAAGCAACCATTGTTAATGAAAATAAAATATCTAAGATAACCATAAAGACAAGCATAATGTCTCTTTCGTCAATCTTTTCTCTTATTCTTTCCCGAAGTCATGAGGTAGTTAGTTAGGCATTTGATCATCCCTTTTAGTTTCTTGAATTCTTCAGACTCATTTAGAAGAGTGGGAAGTTGTTCAAAGTAGGTTATGGGGTCGATTTGGACATTGGCAACGGGGTCAAAATTTTCTTCTTCTTCGTTCGAAGAGTCCAAGAGAGCACGAGGCCTTTTTCCAGTGATCATGATCCGTCTAGAGGGTTGTTTGGTGAGTGGTACCATAACGCGATCGGCAAGAAAATGATCATCGTTGATAGGAGAGGGTTGCATTGCACTAACATACTCACATAGTCGTGTTAGGAGCATACCATAGGGAAGTACCATGGTGTTGACTTTGAACGCACCTACCATTCTTTTCACCATGTAATAGGCAAGGTTAAATGGTATTTGGTGAATGAGGCAATAGATCATTTGGACAAGACATGCATTCGGATGGTCTTTGTTCCCGACCAAACAAATGACATTTTCTCTAAGGATTTCTTCCCATTTTCTGTAGATGGGAATCATTTCAGAAAGTTCCATTTGAAAGGGATCACGGTGGATGAGTTCTTTGTTGCGCTTGAGGCGATATTGGTCGGCTCTAATTTTGAAGATGGTGTCTTGAACAACTCTGGGGTCATCGAGAAGAGTGTGATAGATTGGTTTTGGGTCTAGTGCAAAATATTGAGTGGATAGTGCCCAATCTTGGGAGTACACACAAATACCTTCACATGGAATGCGAAGAATTTGTGAAAAGGTGTTGAGGGGTAAGGTGATGGTTTGGTTGTTGACAATGAAAGTGATTGAGATGCTTTCATCATTGTTTCGAATGATCCTAACACTTTTGTAAAACTCAAAGATAAAAACCGAACAAATTTGTTCATCAATATCTAGGAGAAAATCAAAGTTAATTGCCGAGAAGAATTGACGAATATCGGTGTTTTCAAGGAAACATTCCTTAACAACACGACCTTCATGGATAAGTCATTTTTCAAGCTTTTTGAAAATTTTGTGATTGGCTTTTGAAAGCTCTTCTTTTCGATAATATCTAGAGAGGTAGTGGACGGTGTCATGGTGATCTTGTTAGGTAGCTTTGGGCATGATTGATCCTAGAAAAAAATATTCCAATTAGGTAAAATATGTCAAGATGGGTTTATGGTTTTGATTTGTATTAACAATGTTATTTTGAAAAAAAATTAGTTACATAGAACCCTTTTATAATTACTTTTTGCAATACCTAATTTCTCCAATTGGAAATCAATTGAATCTTAATTGAAAAGTCTAAACCATAAACCCTAGGAAGAAGATGATGATTAATAGAACATATGAGTGTAATTACTTACAATGATGTTCAAGAATGAGATGCATAAGGATATGAAGCCCTATGGAGATGGAAGCAGAATTTAAGTCGTTTTGTGTTTGTGGGGAGAGGGAAAGTGGATTATTTTGGTTTTGAAAATCCTATATCTAATTTATGTCACACGTTTCCCCCAGATCCTTTGTATTAGGGGTCCGGCTAGTACAACTTGTGGGATCCGGCTACTGTGGACAGAAAAAGAAGTGTTTGTCATTTATTTTTTTTAATAAGTTATACAATAGCTTATAAAACAAAATTTTATAATAGGGTTCCTATTTGAATAGACGCTTGGTCAAGGTGTTTTGATGGTCAATTGATTTATTAGATAAGTTAACCATCAATGGTCTATTTTGCGACGACGATGTGACTTTGACGATCTTAGAGAATCAACGAGGAATACTATTCCTGATGATGAGTGAGTAAGGAAAGTAGTGAAGAGAGACTTTTTAGAGACTTGAAGTTAACATCCTAATTCGTGTGCTCATATAGTTATATAGAACAATATTTATAAACACATATCATCAACATCTTTATATAAGCGTACTGTGGATAGATATTAACTAATTTGTAGGTAAGAGAACATACCTCAAACCTCTTGATATGGTTTTTAAAGACCATATACCCAAAATACTTCATGAGCTTTTAAAGCAATCCATTGTACTTGGTAGAAGTAGGTTGTGATTACTTTTGGATTCTTCCGTGAGAGTTGAATTCATTTTTCTTTAGATAAAAATGAATACTTTGGAAGAGTCCTAGCAAGAATATTTCTTAAAGAAGAATTGTTAGAATAATCTATTAATATCCACACACAAAAATTTGTTTTAAAAGATTTCCTTCTTTGTAGTTTTTAATCATACACGGATCGTATCAATTTTTTAAAGTACAACATACTCTAAGAAACTTGGTAACGAAGCTTTGATACCAATTGTGGAAAACTAAAAGGGGGGTTGAATAGTTTTACCGATTAAAACTTCGTTTTAAACTATTTAGATCGACTTATGTCAATCTATTAAATGTGTTTGTTGGATGTTGATAGATAAGCATGTAAATAACTAAAGCAAAGATAAAGAATAAGAAGCACTAAACCACAACATGAATATTTATAGTGGTTCGGCTACTAGGACACCTTCCTTGCCCTACTCCACTCCCCGATTCACCTACTCGAGAGTTCGTAATCACTAAACGACACAAACTCTTTGTGGTGGAGAATACTTCACAACGTCGCCTACTCTTTATCCGTTACAAGGCTAGACATCGGGTTCTTTCACGAGGTAGAACCAAACCTATCACAACGTCGCCTACACTTTATCTGGTAAAAGGCTAGATACCAAGTTCCATAACAAAGGAGGAACTACTACCCAACACTATACAACACCTATCCCAAAGGAGATCCACTCCTTATTATGACATCAAAAACGATATCAATATCATTTGACCCAAACTAATCTATCTTGTACATCGATGCACCATATCGAATGTACACCCTAGGCACCTTTCACTAATGCCTTTGACACAACACCTAGGCACCCTTTACTAATGCCTTCAACCCGGACTTTCGGCACCCTTCACTAATGCCTTGACACGGATCTTTGGCCACCTTTCAGTAATGCCTTCGACTTGACCCTTTAGAAATCTTTCACCTATGTCTTCAACACAACACTTCTAATGAGAGAAGGAAGAACTATCAACAAGATAACTTAAGTAGTCTTGATGATGACGAAGCTTGGCAACTCATGGACTTGAGCTTACTCAACTTCAAGAGTGGTGACCTCGCCTTTAGGAGGAACCTAGAGAATCACACGAACACAAAACTACATAGAAAGATCCTTTGGATCTGAGGTTACAGAATTTACAACACTAAGATAGAATGTGTGCGAAAGGGGTGAGTTACAATGAAGAAATGACTCACTATTTATAGAAAAAAAAATCACTACTCTTCCACGGATTCCTTGCTTGAGGGATCCGTCCAGTGTATTCCTGGGGATCCGTAGGACGCTCCTCCTAAATGGGTTATGGGTCATGGATCATGGGTCATGGGTTATGAACTTTGGATCATGGGTATCCAAATAGATACAATGTATCAAGAAGATGCAATGCATCTAGTCAATGGGTCATGGGTTAGCTCCATGGGTTATGGATAATACCCATTATGACTTCATGCATGATGTCATGCAATGGGTCATGGGTTTTGGATCATGCTCTATGGGTATAGGTCATGGACTTTGGGTTTTACCCAGCTACATTCAATGTATTTAGTCAATGGGTCAAATACTTAGGCTTCTACCCATTACAATATTCAATAAGTATGTATATATATATATATATATATATATATATATATATATATATATATATATATACACACTACATTATAATGTATTTAGGACTTCATATAAAAGGAAGTCTTAAAAATATAAGCCTACACATGTTAGTAATTCATATAACTAAGAAAAGAAGCATAATGTACGACACTTTAATGCACATAATTTTCAAACGTACAAGACAAGAAGCATAGCGTACACCACTTTAATGCACATATTAAAAAAACACCACATTAATGCTATTTAATATTTTCAATTAATTAAGTGATCAATAAATACAATTAATACAGTTATTAAAACACCCCTAACATAATAAATACAAATTATTAAGCTTATTGTACAACCAAATTAAACACAATTCCAAAATTAAATGTCATTAATACAAATAACATTATACAAATAATATTCAAGCTCGAACGGGCAACAGGCCAAACGGGCTCGAGCCCGAACCGGCGCATGCCAAACGAACATAATAAACTAAAATACATGATTCACTTGAAATATTTATTTTAGGGTACCTGCCGCCGCAACGCGTGGGTACCTTGCATTAAATGTCACTAATACAAATAATAAAGCACATTATACAAATATTAAAGCTCGAACGTGCAACGGGCAAAATGGGCTTGAGCCCAAACAGGCACGGGCCAAACGGGCTTGAGCCCAAAAAGGCACGGGCCAAACGGGCTCGAGCCCGAAAGGGCACAGGCCAACGGGCTCGAGTCCGGACGGGCACGGGCAAAATGAAATTCTTGATATCCGTAAATTTAATGTCAAAAAGAACATAATAAACTAAAGTACATGATTCACCGGAAAATTTTATTTCAGAGTACCCGCCGCCGCAACCCGCGGGTACCCTGCTAGATATATATATATACCCATTATACTAGTTGTTATATATATGCATTTCTATAAAATGTAAACACTATTACTTGTTAAGTGTTTTATATGAAAATGTAAGTGTGTTAGTAAACAATTGGCTCAAACTGTTAATATAAATAAACCGTAAAAACGTTTATTAATATTTAGCGATCTCTTTGTGTTTTGTTGATAACAAACATAATGTTATCTTAAGTAAAATTATAAAGATACATATTATTTTTGTAAAGCATTTACATGTAGTCATTTAATACAAATTATTGTAATAAATCATTTGTTGTAATAGTTTATTAGGATGGGTAAAAATCTCAACCCATGGAGCATATCCATAACCCATGGTATTGACCCATACCCATTTGACTAGATGCATTGCATCTATTAGATACATTGTATCTAATGAAATACCCATGGACCAACCCATAACCCATGACCGATGAACCATAACCAAAAAACCCGTGGGCAAAGAGGAGCGTCCCACGGATCCCTTTAAGGGAGGGATCCGTGGGATCCGTGGAACAGTGACATGAATTTGCCTATAAATAGAGAGCCATTTATTCATTTCTCTTCACCCCTGTTCTTTCTAAATCTCTCATATACTCTTACTCTCTTCTAACAAAAGATCATTTGATCGAGAGAGTTGTTTCTTCTTTCTTTTTTTGTGATTCTCATATAGGTCCTTCTCTAAGGCGAGATCCCGAGCTTACTACAAGTCATCCAAGCAAGGGGTCCTTGATTGATTTGCTCCTCCACAAGATTTCTATAGCAAAGATTTTGTATTTGATATTTCACATAGTTGTTGTGTAATAGTCGTGTTGGTTTGGTCCTCCGTGTTACGGACTCGGTATTTAGCTTTGTACCGTAAAAAGGTGTAAGAAACGTAGTGAAGGCTTCTCCGCCAAGATGAAGGAGTTTGTTGACATAGTGCTTGAACTCTCAAGTAGGTGACTCGGGGAGTGGAGTAGGGTAAGGAAGGTGTCCTTGTAGCCGAACCACTATAAATCGATTGTGTCATTTCTTTCCCTTGCTTTAATTTATTTACTTTCATTACTCGTAGATCTATACTTTATCTTCATCCATATGATTTCACATAACATCGAATCTAAAGTTTTTAGAAACTAACTTAAAATCGGCAAAACTATTCAACCCCCCCCCCATCTAGTTTTCTACAATTGGCATCAAAAGCTAAGTTTATAATAGTTTTAAAGTAAACCGTATTTTTAAAACTTTTCGATCACTATGGGTTCTGAAAACTAAAAGGAAATGCAACGACCACCACTACTTGAAACTAATGGTTTTATATATTGGAAAAATAGATTCGAAACGTATGTGAAGTCTAAAGATATTGATCTTTGGTACATCATTGTTGAAGGCGATTTTGAAGCCACCTCAAAAGATGAAAATGGAATTTTAGTTAACATACCTCATGATAAACTCACCGAAGAAATTAAGAAAAAGTTTTCCAAAAATAGTGAAGCTAAAATGGTTTTGTATAATACTTAAACGTAAAAAGGAATTCGAAAGAATCTCCATGCTCAAAACCTCTAAAGAAATTTGTAATTATTTAGTTGTAACTCATCAAGGTAATCAACAAGTGAAAAACAATAAAATATACTTATTTGTTCAACAATATGAACAATTTTCAATATCGGATGAGGAAATTGTAGATCACTCTTTTTCTAACTTTAATACTATAATTACATCTTTACAAGCACTTACTGAATCATTCTCTAGCACTAACCATGTTAGGAAATATCTAAGGGCACTTCCATCCAAGTGGAGATCTAAGGTGACGGCAATCGAAGAGTCAAAAGATTTGACGGTCCTCACGCTTGATGAACTCATAGGCAACTTAAAGCTCTATGAGCTTATCCTAGCTAAAGATTTCGAAGCCTCAAAAGTGAAAGAGAAGCAAAAATCTCTTGCCCTTAAAGCCAAGAATGTCTCAAGCGATGAAGAGAACTCATCCTCGGATAGTGATCGAGAAGTATGCCATGGCGGTAAGGGACTTCAAAAAGTTCTTTAGAAAGAAGGGAAGATACGTCAAACAACCGTATGACGACAAGAAAGGATTCCGGAAAAGCAAAGAGGGCGTGAAGCCAAGGGATGATCGTGCTTGCTTTAAATTTGGGGACCCAAACCACTTTATTAGTAAGTGTCCGAAATGCGATGATCAAAAGGCATTCGTGAGCGGTTCGTGGGGAATGAGCGAGGAGGAGGACGAAGAAATTTGTCTCATGGCAAATGACGAGGTATGTCATGAATACTATAGTAGCTCATCATTAGATGATGACTCATTGCATAATGAATATGATAAACTTTGCAAAATTAGTTTAAAAGTAATCAACAAAAACAAGTTTTTGGAAAATCAAAACCAATGTTTACATAAGGAAGTCATAGAGTTAAGGGCAAAATTGAAACATCTAGAAAAGGGCAAAATATCAAGTGGTGAATGTGAACTTTGCGTTCAACTTCAAACACTAGTTGATCAACTAGATTCTAAGATTGCTAGAATGAGTACTAATACTCTAGATATGATATTAGATAGTGTTAAAACAAGAAATAATAAAAAAGGGTTAGGTATTCAGTAACTTGATGCGTCAACTAGTGAAAACAAAGAAACACAATTCGTAAAAGCAATAGAAAAATAAGCCACTGTTGTGGCGGATCCCACAAAAATGGAACCGGCTAGTGTAAATCCAAGGATCCGTGGATCTGCTGAAGCAAACAGTGGTAAAAACATAGTTTTTTCTTCTAGAACTGATTTTGTTATTGTTAATAAGAAGAAACCAAGTCATGTTACCATTAGACAACCACACCCAAGATATAATCAAAACAAAGCAAGAAACAAAGGTCCATCATTTTCAAAACCGAACACATCTAGGAGACCTAATAATGTTTACCCGAGAAGTAACCATCAAATGGGATGGAACCCAAATATGCGAAAAGGCTTTCCATTTCAAAACTTTGCTTCATAGAATGCATATTCATCTTTCCGATACATGTCTAACATGAATGGAATGTTTAACACTAATGGACCCATGAACAAATGGGGACCAAAATTTTGAGTTAAATGTTTTCTTAGTTGTGCTTAAAGGTCGACCTAGATCTGGATGAGTGGATCAAGGATAGCGGGTGCACAAGGCACATGACCAACAATAAAGATTTATTCTCCATATATGAATCCTTTAATGGAGGAAATGTGGTATTTGGAAATAGCAAAAGTAAAATCATCGGTAAAGGTACGATTTCTAACAAATCTCTAACCATTAACGATGTGTGTCACGTAGAAAACCTAAACTTTAACCTCTTAAGTATAGGACAAATATGTGACAAAAAGTGCAACGTAGTTTTTAACGAAACCGGTAGTAAGATATTAAAAAACGGCATAACCATAGGAAGAGGAGTTAGGAAACATGGAGTCTATGTCATTAAAATTAGTAATGAACCTAAAGACAAACTTTTTCTTACTTCTATGGATGATACTTCGACCTTATGGCATCAAAGATTGGGTCATGCCAATATGCGACTTCTTCAATTGCTATCATCCAAAGATCTAGTAAGAGATCTACCTAAATTAAAATATGAACATCACTTTTGTGATGCTTGTAATATAGGAAAACAAGTCCATTCTAGTCACAAAGCTAAAAACATGGTGTCTACAACTAAGTGTCTAGAATTACTACACATGGATTTATTTGGTCCATCCGCTATCCAAAGTTATAGAGGCAACTACTACACTTTGGTTATAGTGGATGATTACTCTAGGTACACATGGACAAAATTTTTAAAGAACAAAACTGAAATGTTTAATTACTTTGAAATATTAAGTAAGAAAATCCAAAGACAACTAAGAAGTCCTATAGTATCTATCAGAACAGATCATGGTAGGGAATTCGATAATGAAGTGCAATGTGGAGCTTTTTGTTACGCTAATGGTATTACTCACAACTTCTTGGCTCCTCGCACTCCACAATCGAATGGGGTAGTTGAAAGAAAGAATAGAACCCTACAAAAAATGACTCGCACCATGCTAAATGAGCAATCCATACCTCAAAGTATTTGGTTCAATGCCGTTGATACCTCAACATACATACTTAATTGAGTCTTAATTAGACCAATTTTAGGTAAAACTCCATACGAGTTACTTTGAGGCAAAAAGCCTACGTTAGATCACTTTAGAGTATTTGGTAGCAAATGTTTTCTACTTAACACTAAAGATTACCTTGCAAAATTTGATCCTAAATCAACTGAATGTATCTTTTTAGGTTACTCTCCTAATAGTAAAGCTTACGTCATATTAAATAAAGAAACAATGAAGGTTAAAGAGTCATTAAACGTTAAATTTGATGAAAGTCCACCCCAACCTTCTCCACCTCTTGTCGATGACGAGATTATCGAAAGTGAAGCTATTGTAATAAAGAAAAAGATAAATGAAGAAGAAGAACCTTTAAATGAAGAAATCATAAATATTAAAGAGTCCAAAGATCACCCCGTAGATAAGGTCATAGGAAAGCTAAATGAAAGAACCTTAAGGTCTCAATTTCAAAACCAGAGTAGCTTCTTTTATTTTGTCTCAACCATAGAACCTAAAAAAAGATGAAAGTTGGGTAATGGCTATGCAAGAAAAGTTAAATCAATTTGTTTCTAATGACGTTCGGACACTTGTCCCTCCACCTAGTAATTAAACCATAATAGGAACAAAATGGGTTTATAAAAACAAGTTAGATGCAAACGGTGTAGTGTCTAGAAACAAGGCTAGACTCATTGCCCAAGGGTATAATCAACAAGAAGGAATAGACTTTGATGAGACCTATGCCCCTGTGGCTAGATTAGAGTCTATAAGAATACTTCTTGCTTATGCTTGTGCTAATGATCTTAAGCTTTATCAAATGGCTGTCAAAAGTGCTTTTCTAAATGGTTTTATTAATGAAGAAGTATATGTAGCTCAACTTCCGGGATTCATCGATTTTGAAAAACCCAAACATGTGTATAAGCTAAAGAAAGCCCTTTACGGTCTTAAACAAGCTCCAAAAGCTTGGTATGATAGACTCAAGTCATTCTTAATCAAACAAAACTACACCATGGGGTTAGTTAATAACACACTTTTTACTAAGAAAAAGGATTCACATATAATCATTGTTCAAATATATGTGGATGATATTATATTCGGATCTACTTGTCAAGACATGTGTAATGATTTCTCTAAAATCATGCATGACGAGTTCGAGATGAGTATGATGGGAGAACTTAGTTTCTTTCTTGGTCTATGTTAGGATTTGGAAAATCCAGTTGTTAAAGTGTCGGTCATCTCAAGTGTATGTAGTCGTTAGAAAGCTCGTAGTCGTAGTTATTTAATGTTAGTTAGTATTTAGTTTAGTAACACCGTGGAGGACGGACGGGTCTTTACCCACTGTATGCCTGATCCACAGCCCGTAGGTGGCATTTTATGTAAGGTACTATAAATACCCTCTACCCCCCAAGTTAGAGGGTTGGAGCTCATAATAAGATTTTACTTTCTCTCACTAAGTTCCCAAACCTCTTAACTTTCTCTCTCTAAAAACTATTTTGTACGCCACTTTGGATGATGGTTTGATGTGTTTGTGAAATCCAATATGTAACAATTGGTATCAAGAGACATGGTTTGATCATCTCTCTTACATACTTTTGGATTTTTAGTGGTTTTATATGGTTTTTGGGTTTGTAAAGGTTTAGTGTTATTTGCATCATTTGGACCATTTCTTGTGTTAAACTTTGGATTTTGATTGTACTTTTGTGTTTAGAATCATCATAAGTGCTTAGGTTTTGATTTGGAAGGCTTGAATCACTGTGGTTGGATTGTTTTTGGATTTAAAAGTGGTGTTTGTGTGGTTTTAAATATAGCGACTTGTGTCTCGTTAAACCTTTCTGACGAGCGATTTGTCTTGGTTTGGTAGCGATTTGTGTCAGCTGCAAATCGCTTATTTAAGCAACTTGTCCAGGTAGTGGCTATACTTGTGCGATTTGTGCGGAGTAGCGATTTGTCACTTTTCAGCGATTTGCTTATTTAAGCGAGTTGTCAGTTTAAGCGATTTGTCTTATTTGTGCGATTTGTCACTTCAAGCGACTTGTCAGTTTAAGAGGTTTGTTGGGTTAAGCGACTTGCTTATTGAAGCGAGTTAATTGGTTAAGCGACTTTTTTTATCAGAGCGATTTGTCACTTTGAGCGATTTGTTCCTTTGTGCGATTTGTCCCTTTGAGCAATTTGTTACTTTGAGCGATTTGTCTTCTTGAGCGATTTGGTGTTCTCTTTGTATTACGTTTTACGGTTTTCTCTTGATTTAGTAAAATCCCGTGAAAGAATTTATTTCCCGGTTTAATTAAAGAGTTTTAAAATTCCTGTAGAATTTGTAATCATGTCTACCAATGTACCCACTATCATCTCTTCTGTTGCTGAAGACGTTCAACCTGCTGGATCCGATACTCGCCCACTTATGCTTGACATAAACGATTATGACTCTTGGGCTCAACGAATTAGGTTATATTGTTTGGGAAAGGAGAATGGGGTTAACATTCTTATGTCAATTGGCGAAGGACCTTATCAAATTGAGACTACCAGAGATGTTCTTGAAACTACTGCGGATGGTACTATGATCTTAGGTTTGGACAGACCAAAGACGTATGATGAGCTCAGTGATAACGAGAAAAAGAGATACGATGCTGATATCAAGGCTTCAAACATTATACTTCATGGTCTTCCAAAAGACATCTACAAGTTGATCAATCACAACACTGAAGCCAAGGCAGTTTGGGACAATGTTAAGATGCTCCTCTCTGGTTCTGAATTAACTAAAGAATATAGAGAATCTCAACTGGATGATGACTTTGAGCACTTTAAGATGAAGCCAGGGGAAAGTGTCACTGAATATTATGTGAGGTTCCACAAGCTTGTGAATGACATGAGGAATATCAAAATGACTATGCCAAATATTCAGTTAAATTCAAAGTTTGTGAACAACATGAATCCCGAATGGCACAAATTTGTCACTTCTGTCAAGTTAAATAAGGGTTTGAGGAACACTAACTATAAGCAATTGTATGTGTTCCTACTTCAGAATGAGAGACATGCTATGTTTGAACGAATGATTCTTGAACAATTCAAATCTAAACAGGGAGAAGAAAGTTCGTCAAAGGATTCAACAACCTTTTACACCAATGTAGGTATTACCACCAAAGCTTCTCAAGTCATACCCACGGGTAATGGTAATTACAAGCTCATTCCTGATCCAGCATACAAGCCTCCAGACTCAAACACAGTAATGGAAAACTTCATCAATCAATTATCTCTCATGGTTAGTCAAAATCTGAATTCCACTCCACACACCAACAATAACCTCATAACAGCATCCAATCCACACAATCAAGCTACTATCAGAGATGGAAAGGTAGTGGTGCAGAATGTGCAAGGAAGACGATATGAACAAGGGATGATTGGAGCAGGTTATTGAAATACTAGAGCTGGTGGAGGGTATGTGGCTAATCAGAATCGTGGAAGGAATGCAAATCAAGGTCAAGCAAAGCCAATCAAGTGCTACAACTATGGTGGTGATGGACACATTGCAAGGAACTGCACATCTCCAAAACACCCTCAAAATGCAAAGTATTTTAGGGATAAGATGCTGCTAGTACAAGCTCAGGACAGTCGTGCGGTTTTGGATGAAGAAGAGTTGTTGTTTCTTGCAGAGGGAAATGCTAAGACATATGATGCAGATGTGGATGAGCAGCCAATTTAGGAGATAGGCCACAATCATCAAAATGCCTTTCAAGTTGCTGACTATGATGCATTTGACTCTGATTTTGATGATGAACCTACTGCCTAGACAATCTTCATGGCTAGCATTTCTCCAATGGTCTCTCCAAAGGTCTCATCACCACGACAGGCTGGTCCATCCAAAGATTCAATCATCTCAGAGGTATTAAAACTATACGATGAAGTTGATGTGCAAAAGATACCTAACGAAGTACAATCTCATGAAACTTATGAATCAGATATTGATAATGTGGGTAATAGTAATGTTGTCCCATATGATCAATATGTGATACAAAGTGAAAGTGAGATTGTACCAAGTGATGCATCTCCTGCAATCAATAACGACTATGTTTTTGATGAATATACTGCAAGTGCCCCTGATGATTCTGTTATCTCTGAACTGAATGCCTATAAAGAACAAGTTGCTATTTATGAACAACGTGCTAAGTTTGAATTAACTACCCGTGAGCAGGAAATGGATGACCAAATGCGTACAATTATTAGAAAAAGCAATTTTAGGGAAGAAGTATTAAAACAAGAGCTAGATTCCTTAAAAGAAAGGCTTGATAAAACTGCTAAACAAAAACAAGAACTTCAAGAAAATGTGAAAGTGCTTAAGCAGGAATTTAATGCTAAGGAATCAAAACTCTTAAATGAATTTTCCGACCTAAAAACTTTGAAGAACAAACTTGAAAACAAATTGTACATACAAGGAAACACCATTCAGACTGCTCACATGATCACTAAGCATAGAGTCTTAAGCGATAAGCATAGTATTCCCCTCGTTGAGGAACCCAATCCTAAGTATGGTAAAATAACAAGAGAAGAACAGAAGGTAATCTATAATGGTAATGAAATCCTTAAGCCTAGACAGAAACCTAGTTGCACAAAGTGCACTGAGGAAGATAAGCAATTAGAAGAAGTCACTAGAAATAAATTAGATGAAAAACTTAAGAGCCCCTCATGCATGAAAAACAAAATCAGCATTAAAACACCTAACTATGCTAAGGAAAATTGGATTGCCTTTAACAAGTTTAGAAATCAAACACAGCTGACCCCTGAACAAGTGTTCTGGAAAAAGGATATGGACAAGCAAAAAGCTGATGATTTTATTGAACAGAATCCCCCTTGTAGGAGAATGCTTCCAGCCACTGTATATCCCCCCAATACACCCATGCATTTAGTGCCCAGAACTCTTCCTACACAAAGTAAAACCTTAGTCAGCCTATATGTAGTTGTAGGATCGTGTATATTTATTGTGTTGATGATTCGGGTGGTCTTGGATGATCAAAATACATGTTTAACATTTTAGAGAGAGAAAGTAGAGAGAGAGGGTGTTCTTGCTAGAGAGTTACACAAATTGTAGAGTATTAGATTATGAAGCACCACCCCTTCCATGGATGGAAGGGGTATTTATAGTTACAAGAAATACGACCTCCTATCGGCCTGTGGATCAGGGATACAGTGGGTAAAGACCCGTCCTTCCTCCACGGTGTTGCACTACGCTAAACTAAACTAATAACTAACTAATAAACTGATAAATAACGTAACTAACGACAAGTCTATGAGCTAACTTATGCTAGATAACATTTGGGGTGACCGACTCTTCACTAAGAAATTTTCCAATTCCTAACAATCTCCCCCTAAGGGAGGTCACCCCATGTTTTACATTTCGAATCCTAGCATTCTATTCTTGACATTGTTCTTGAGCTCGTAGACTTGAGTTCTTCATTTCCGCAATCTTTGTGCTTATGTAGTGCAACTTCAAAGTCCGCATTGATCTGTACTTTCAGTGGAGGTCTTTGAACTGATCCACATCTTGATGATCTTCGAGCTTTCTTTGAGATCATCAGCCACAGTAAATCTCTGGATCACCCTTTATTGTGTTGCCATCATGTGAAGTTGTGACTTTTGGACCGACATGCTCACACTTTTGAATCATGACATCTTTCCATCAGAGTAGCGGAAGCCTTACTGGTTCATGATATTTGCAGCAGCGTAGCAGAAGCATAGTATAAAAATATCAGAACCAGGTTATGTAGATATGCACCAGTCATGATTTCTTCAATTAAGTGTGGATGCTGTGAGCATGCGGCTTTGGATTGACTCCTCAATTCTGATCAGCTGCAACCGTCCATATGTACCTGCAAACAACAGTTAGCAATAAAGCGCACGAAAGTGTCTTTGATCACTTTCGTTGAATTGAGGTACACGGCCCACGGTTCCCCGTTGATCAGTACAAGTACTGCCTGTGATCAGGTAGAATTCCTAAGAATCTCCTTGACAGGGTTTCGCAGCTGTTCTAGCCGTTCTCAAACCGGAACGTCTCAAAGAAGACAACACGGAGTGAGTGAACCAGCGAATTGAGATTCACTGATTGATGAAAAATGATTTGAAAAACAATCGTGTATTGCTTGAAGAAAGAGTTTTGCAATACGACGAAGGTTTTATGAGAAAGATCAATTTTCAATCAAAATACTTTTTGTATTAGAGAATGAGTACACATTCGACGTGCTAGCGAAAAGAAGAGATTCGCACATCGAACGGTTTTTCTAAAAGTATTTTTTCAATCAGATATACTTTTTGAATTTGAAATGAATACACATTCAACGTGCTAGAGAAAAGAAGGTTTGCACATCGAACGGTTTTTCCAAAAGTATTCGTCAATTCCATTCCTGGACCAAGGTTGATTCAAGACTGAATCGCCCCATTGTTTCTATCCAGTTGTCACAAGTTTGATCTTACGAGAAGATCTCACATGTCACCCACCAAGAGCTTGTTTGATGTTGGCTCTAGAAGGATTTCCATCTTCATCGTGAATATTTTCATATCACTCGGATGTTCTGGCAATACCACAAGGATAATGCGTAGGACTCTTAATATATACTTACTTTCCACATTGTGTGAAAAAGCAAGTCTTCAAGAATTTAGTGTCCTAACGAGATATAGTGGATGATCTCTTGGCTCTAGACTCAATAGTGCACATTTGGTTCCTGTTTCGGAGACTAGGGAGAGGGTCTCCTTCTTCAATATCAACAATCTCTAAGAAAAAGTCGATAGATAATGTTGGTTCCCCGTGAGAATGAAACAAGCCCTTTTAAGAGGAACTTGAGTGGTTTGGGAAGTGTAGTGCAGTGCATCACTGGGTCCATGATGTCTTGTCTTCAATACCAGTGTTACCTTAGTAACCACCAGTAGCATATAAATTGAACCCGGTTTCTGCCCTAAGGTTGAATTGATGGAGGGCTATTTTTTTTCACCCTTTTATCATTCATTTCTTTTTCATTCTTCAACCCCTTCAGTGCTTACCGAGACTTCATAACTAGAACCTTGTTGGGTTTATTCCAGTACTAGCTCAGTCTCAGTCTGCACTCTTCCCATTCCTCACTTTTCTCCTTTTTTTTTTCAATATACCTAAGGACTCTACACTATCTAGTGGATTGTCCCTGGGTAGATCCCTCCGGTTCTGGCGGATCGTGGGAACGAATACCTAACCTAACCATCCTTATAACTCCATGCATAAAGTAAATTGGTCGGTCTTTTGGTATTGTTCTTTCCTTCATGAAACCAATTGAAAAATCATTTGGAAAACCAATCAAGGTACTTGTGATACGAGATCAAAGCATTTTGTACCTTAATAGTTTTGATCATTTAGAAAACCTCCCCCTCAACATGTGCATATGATTTAGAAATTGTTTAGCACAAGGAGGCAAGAGAACTTTGAAATATTTTCTTTGATCACAATTTTCATACGAAAAAGCCATTTGATTTTCTTGGTAAAATTCTCCCCCTCAATATGTGCATAGGATATTTTAAAACATTTTATCACATAGAGGCAAGAGTTCTTTTGAAGCACATCCACAATCACAAAATCCATTAAGAAAACCATTTGAAAACACAATCAAGGTACTTTATAATCTCTTTTTAAAAAAACTTTTGTACCTCGATGGTTTTGCTCCCCCTCAATATGTGCTTCGAGATTCGAAAGCGTTTAGCACATACGAGAGAGCAGCCTGCACAATTGAATCAAAACGATCACCTTTTATCAAATTTCATTATTAAATCACAAATTCTCCCCCGATCAAAAATATCAAATCCTTTGAGATTTTGGATCCCAAGTGATTTAATTAGGTTTAGAAAACATGGGAGAAAATGTGGCCTTGTTTAAATACTCATCTGGTTTTTGGATAAATCCTCCTCCTCAACATGTGCATTGTGTATGAAATCGTTTGGCACATGGAGGCAGGAGTGCCTTTAAAGGACTAAAACCAATTCCATTTAAAACAGATTTGAGATTTAAAACACGATCTCTACCCCGATCAGAGATATCAAACCATTTGAGATTTGTGATCCCAACTGATTTAAATCATTTATAAAATTTTGGGGAAAGACGTGGCAAGATTTAATTTTAACAAAATGATAGATAAGGACCAGATTTAGACATTAAAGATTGTTAGTGTCAGGTATGATAGTTTTTAAGAGATCTTTAAGTAAAATAAAACAATTTCACAATCAAACAAGAACAGAAAAAATTTCATTTTGACAGATCTTTGAGTTTTAAAGAAAACCATACCATGACATAACATTAAATCTTTAGATCACCACATTTTAACGTACATAGCGGAACTTTTGTGAAGAAATATCATTTGAAAATAATTTATTTTAAATCACTCTCCCCCTCAATCCATGACAGAAGTCAATAATTGAGTGACTTAGGTTTTGATAAAAAGAAGTCCGGTGATTTTCAAAAATTTAGTCCAATATATTTTCAAAACAATATTTTCCATTTTTCAAAACAATTTACTCAAATTTATTCAAAATTGTTTAAAAATGGTATCCTGCACAAAGATACGTTAGTGGTTGAGAAGCTTCCGTTGTTGTTGCTGTAGGGTTTGGAAGAAAAACCATCTGCAGATGCAGTGAGACTTCTTCTTACGTTGCATTTTGAATGCCAACTGAGGTCAAATTAAGCTCCGTTTCTTCAATCACTTAGAAGAAAACCGTCTGCTGATGCAGTGAGACCTCTTACGTTGCATTTATGCCAACTCTCCATAGAAGTCCAATTAAGTTCCGTTTCTTCATTTGTCAACCCAAGAAATAGTTACCCTTTCCTTTCGGCATCCAATCATCTTCAATTGTGGGATCCGGATCGGGAACATTCTTATAACCAATATACCTGCATACGTTAGTGAACACGCATACAAATATATGGTGGTCGACATCACCCAAACAGTAATCGACTAATAAAAGTCTATGCAACATATCAATCAGATCATTTAAATGTATGGGAAAAATGTGTTCATCAAACTCTAATTATCTAATCCTAGCAATCATATCCTTGGCACCTAGTCCTTCAACATAGGTTAACATCATTTTTAATTAAGCATATTAGGATAATTAAGAAAGCTCGTTAGAAGATATAGATTTGAAAATATTTTCCCCCTCAACCAATAACTCATTTTATAAAGGATTTGAAAGTGCTGAAGTCATTGATTGAGTTTTCAATTTAACAAAAACTCTGAATCTGATTGTTTTCAAGCAACTCCTTTTTCCACCATTTTAGAAAACAACAAATATTTTTCTGAAGAATTATAGACGGAAAAACATTTGTGTAGGAACAGCAGTCCTTCGACATACTTTCCTCAAATTGTTTTAGGATAAGTGCACGAAATATTTGAAAATTGTTTAAGCGTAGCACTTTCCTTTCTTGAAAAACGGGTTGCTATCAGAAATAATAGCAAGCCATAGTTTAAGCGCGGGTCACAGTCAGAAGTAACTGTAAGCCATAATTTGAAGCCCGGGTTACAGTCTGAAATAACTGTAAGCCATTGTATATGACATGTTTAAAAAATATTTACACCTCCTGCTCGAACTTCATCTATGGTCCCGTGCCATTATTGAATGACATTTCTAAGACCGCAGATGTTATCGATACCAGAAGACATGTCTTGGAAAACATATTTTTGGTATTTTTGAAATTTTCTGATTTTTATGGTTTTTGAAGGTTTTATATTTTTCTATTTTGTTTTGTTGGTTTTATATTTTTCTAATTTTCTTTTTGTTGGTTTTATATTTTTGTATTTTGTTTTTCGAATAAATATTTACAAGGATAGAATAGATGATATAGTTAAAGAAGACGATGATACGAGTACCGAGATAAGGATATCGAACAGCCCCGTTGTAGAAGATAGAAGTCATCATCCCTAAAACTTTCACCACCAAAGCTTCCAAGACTCTTGAATCGAAGAGAGAAATTGAGCCATTTGAAAGTGAGACTTTGGCAGCTTCCCCCCAACCCGAAAATCCTTATGATGAGCAGATTCGAAGCTACATTTCAAGCTTGCCTTAGCCAGGTGCACAGAGATGCACACCATAATCATAAATCCCGCTGCTCCATTTAAGACCGAAGATCGAGATTCTCCGTTCGAGGTTATATCATCCAATAGAAGAACAGCAACGTATCATCTCACACATAAAATAATCTTCTCAAATTTCATAACCACTGAAGTCTGAAGCGATCCATTCCAAAAGGTGTCAAGAGAGCAATTCCCCCAAGTAGTTGAATTGTTGCAGTCAGCCTCTTTGTATAATGCTCTAGAACTCTTCCAAATACACTTCATGAGGGGAATGAAGAACACCTTCCCATGTTCACATTTTTATTCCCTGATGAACGTGTATGAAGCTCAAGAACCCGAAGTACACCAATATCCAAGAACTCTCCCGAATACACATCATGAGGGTAATGAAAAACACCTCTCCTATGTTCACATCTTTCGTCCCTGATGAATGTGTATGAAGCTCAAGTATCCGAAGTATACCAATACACAAGGAATGAATAACTGATAACATTGAAGAAGCAGGCCAAGTCACTGATTATCTCTGCGGGTGACAATCTCTGCGGATGTCAACACCGGAATAAGTGATTATAACTCTGAATCACTGATTAAGCACTCAAGTGAAACAGCTGAGCATCCCCAATGTACACATTCTCTCTCCCCTGATCATTGCGATACCATCGAAATCACCACATACTAGTGTACCTCTGTTATCTTCAGAAACTTTCTCTAGCATCACTTCCCCCACGTAGTTGGAATAATAACACAAAAAGCCTTGATGAGTAAAACCTTGAGTTTCTCTGCGGTCATGACAATTGTTTTCCCGGGATATCTTCAATCACTTAGAAGAATTAAGTTTATCAAGTTTACTCGTCATGAGTCAAACCTTGAGTTTCTCTGCGGTAATAACATTTGTCTTCCCGGGATATCTTCAATTTCTTAGAAGTATTAAGTACATCAAGTTTACTCGCGTTTAGATGCTTGTCTCCTTCCCCCTTTCTAGTTTTGATACTTCAGAATCAGCAACTCTTTGAATGCCCAAATACTTGAAATCTTTTGAGACGAACACTATAAGCACAAATATATCTGTGAGAATCAACTTGCTGAAGCAGAATGTGAGCAAGTCTAATTGGGGATTAAATTCGACATATCACATTCCCCCAATTAGTGCTCTCCCCTAAACCGACAATCTTTATGATGAATGCTTGAATTAAGAAGAAGTCTTTGGATTATCAAATGCAACTCGTCTTTAGTCTTCTAACATGCAGCAGAAAATGTAGAATAGACTGTAGACTCGACCTTCTTCAAGATTGTCCAGTTGGGGAATAGATAGTTAACATCTTCAACTCACCAAAACAAGAACATCACCAAAAAGCATCCCAATCAACTTACATCTTGCAAATCCCCTTAACTAAAATCCCTCCCAATCAAACAAGAACAGAAAGATGTTCATCAAGGAAATCAGCAATCAGGCCGCAACGAACACACAAAATGGTAATACCAAGCAAACAATCACATCAAACAAGAACAGAAGGTTGTTCGGAATCATCATGTTGATGTGCACGTGAAGCATTAACCGAAAGCACTTTGTCAATAAACTCATATCGGCTTGTGAAGATGTCAACAAACGGCTCTTAAGAAGAAACTCCATGTGAAGATTACCCGATAGGAAGAAGCTCGGTTCTTACATGAGTTTAGAGCCATATGACCATTTAAATTCTCAAATAATAATCAACCATGCAGTAATTTCACACTTCTTCTCCCCCTCAAGAATTGCATACGGAGTTGCCATTCTTGATTAAGTAAGTGAAAATCATCCTAATGTTCTATTCACACTTCTCTCCCTCAAAATAAGCACATGATGTCGCCATCTTCATTATAATCGAGCAAGTGGAATGAGAAAACAATCAGTGGTAGCCCGGTTCACTTGATGACTGAAGCGCATGGAAAAAGTATGAAGCATGTTGATGAGAATGGTCATAATAGAGAAGATTTCTCTTCTTCAGAAGATAAAGCGCACTGACACGTACACTTTTCTTTTCTTTGGAGAACGAGGCATGAACTGTTGTGTTCATACGTCATAAGAAGATTTCTCTTCTTTCGAAGATAATGCGCACTGAAACGTACACATTTCTTTTCTTTAGAGTACGAGGAATGAACTGATGTGTTCATACGTCATAATCTCTCTTATTTCAGCTCTCTTAGCAAAACATGTAATCATCCCCATTATCATTCTGTAGGCTCTTTGTAGTGACAACTGATGGAGAAAACCCAATTATGATGAATTTGACCCTGAAGTAAACTAACCCGAACTCGTGACTTAAACTTGCACATATGTAACAAAGAGCGGTGACGAGACTTCATGCCCATTTGAATCTCTAAGTACTCTATACTCCTCAACCAACCAACCATCAAGTAATAGACGTACATTACCTCTTGAAAATCCACAATTGAATGTGACACTGAGCACTACAACGTAACTCCTTTAAGTGATAGCTATTTTGAGATGATAAGAGCCCAATTCCCCCAAGTGGTAAAAGAAAAGGAAAAAGTCACCCAACAATAACTAGATTTCCAAGTCTTTGTTTTTGATGATAAGCTTGAACAAGGATCTCGAAGTATCTTCATCCAACCATCCCCGATACCTTCAGATACTAAGTACACTCGCCCGTGATAATTCACTTCAACCTCAAATAAATAATAGCGAATTAACCCCGTTGTCACATCTTCTGGTTCAAAGCTCAATTCTAGCCTCCTTTGACGTTTTAAGTGAACTTATGATAATGGTTTCATCCCGACCATGGTTAAAAGCATAGAACCCCGTAAAACCAAGCAATAACCAAACTGCCATGACGAATATCCAAACACACATCCAATTTATGAAGTACACCCTTTTATCCCTTCTTTGAAGCAGAAACCGTAGCATCAGCATCAAATGAGATCTAAATTTACACTTTCTCTTCTCCAAGATGGTTCCATCATTACGGGATTTTACAACTCTATGGTTTAAACCGAGAAATAGTTTCTTTCGCGGGATTTTACAAAACCAAGAATAAACCGTAAGATAGATCCGGAAATGCACTTTACTATTACCAGGATGTTTCCATTGTCACGGGATTTTACAAGTCTATGATTTAAACCGAGAAATAGGTTCTTTCGCGGGATTTTACAAAACCAAGACAAAACCGTAAACAATGTCAGCTTGAATGTGTTACGACGACTTTGGTTTTAGAGAATATCTGTTATAGGGGAACATGCAGCGGTTCATCAACGGTCCATTATCCAACATCATCAACGTCATCAACAATCCAATCAACACTTTGGAAAACACATCAATCACGCAATCTGTCGGCTATTGTAATGACCACATGGAGAAGTAAACCCGATATACCAAACTTGATAATGAAGTAGAATTTCCCAGATTTGTTACTTAACCTTGTACTAATCCTTGTGAAGAAGAAACGGTGTACCCAATGTACAAAACCTCTTGACGTATCCTCAACTGCGTGAGACACCGAAGTGAAAGTTACGTTGTGGGTTAACCGAGAATGAATCACAACCGTAATTAAATAGCCAAGTCTTTATCACCCTCTATAAACGCCCAAACAAGTCATCTTCGCGAACGGGTAGAAAGAAAGAAGACGAAAATAAGTAAACATGCCGGGAAAAATCTCACATCAAACCCAAATAAGAAGTATCGTACATACAACCCCATAGTTGACATTTTCAATAAGCACTTCAAGCCGCGACATAATGATCTTTGTGAAAATGTGTAGACCAAATTGTCAAATCTCATAACATAACGAATCTCAACATCTCATCAATTCATCAAATCACTTCAACAAACTAATAAATCGCAGCCCAAGTATAACTTATTCATGAGAATAATTAGTTTTCCCAAATTAAAGCCCAAATCTTCTGATAAATGTAATCGTCTCATGAAAAAAAATACCACTTGAGACCCGATTATATCCGTATCATCCAAAATTAAACAATCCAAATAAGTTAACAATGATCTTAATTAGTTCCCAGCTCATGTCAAAACGGCACATGACGAAATGAATTAACCAAGCCCAAGCATATCACGAAGTCCAATCCGCTACCATTTATTCGGCCCATAAATACAACCAAGTATGAAACACAAGCCCATAATCACAAATGATCAAACAATTCGGCCCATGTGTACCAACAAATAATAACGAGATTAGCTTTATAACTTTATATGCCCAAATAATCACGCATACCATTCATACGTACAATATCAAGAGTGATAAACTCACGGGTTAGTCCAATCAGGCCCATTGTTAGTCCAATCCAGAGACCAAAAGGAAACGTGCCATCCTTGACCTAAACTCACGGGTATTTAAGAAATACTTCACACAAGTCTTACCCTAATATCACACACCTCAATTTTAATCCGCCTCTATTTTTCATTCACACATGACCGAACACAAAACAAGTTCAGTACACATCACCTTATCAGCTTCAAAAGTGGGTTCATCCTAGCCACAGGGATGGCTTGAAGAGTTGAAGGACAATGAATAGGCCACAGGGATGGCGTTGAGGTCTCGACACAAAGGTAGGTTCTTCATCTCGTTACCATTTTGTTGTTATTGATACACAAACGATCTAAAGAAATGAGTTAACATTCTTGTTAAAATCATTCCTTTAAGAATCGAATATTAACAACAAAAAAACAAAAACAAACGTTTTAGATCTATGAGGCACACGATCTTTTGTTGTATAGATCTTTATAGATCTATGTGTTCTTTGAACCGCACACAAGGGATCAAAGCTGAGATCATTAACATTAAATTTCATTTCGACTTCCTTTAAACCAATGGATCTGTGATGTATCTTATCTCCTTATTGTGTATAGACGAGACGTTGAGTATCAAATGGGGAGAGAAAAACTGAGATCAAATTAATTTCAGATTTGTAGAGTTGTGTCTTGATTAATGATGATTGTAACACGTGTGTGAGGCACCTTGATAGTTTTGATGTTTTCACATTGAGGCCGAATCAGATAGATCTATGATGACAGGGGATTCAACAAATAACGTGCTATATATATATATACACGAGTTTGAACCCATTCTGAGATCCCATGAGTTGTGTGAATTGAATTTCTTTTTGAGTCTTGACCGAATAAATGAAAGAGAATAACAAATTTGTTATTTGATTTTCATTGATTGATTCGGATAGAACATTAATGAGTATGTATGGATCGATGATGGATGAAAACCTTCGTGTCATAGACCTAGGAGTCTTAATATTTCATTGAGACACGAAGAAACTTCTGAGATCTTTGTACCATCAGATTTAGTTAGAGTCGTTAGTCATTGATCAGTGATGCATTAAATCTTGTGAGAACTGACTTTCGAGTCATGATACGCCATATGGTAACACGAGAAGTATGAGCTGAGATCTTGATAATTATTAATCGTTTGAGTCTTTTGAGTTGGGATGTATGATTAGAGTGGATAAGTTGTGGCTGATGTAGTGAGACTCACATGTTGAATGATGTTGCATAATTAGATTCTTGAGTTCTTTAGGTCTCTTGTGGTCAACAAAGAGTAGTTAGGTTGTCTTTCTTCTTCATCTTCATTCTGTAAATATCAAGTCGCCACCATAGTCAAGTCGCTAGCGCAAGTCGTACGACTAACTCGCCAGCGCAAGTCGCTACGACTAAGTCGCTACGACTAAGTCGCTACGACTAAGTCGCCACGACAGCAAGTGACTCAATAGCCAACTCGCTAACCTAACTCGCTAACCTAACTCGCTAACCTAACTCGCTAGGTCAACTCGCTACGACTTGTAAAGACAAGTCGCTAAGAAAAATACATTGAATCTGGACTGTTTTGTGACTAAGTCGCTAGCAAGATTTTTCTGTTTTCCGATGAGTTTTTCCGACAACTTTTCCGACCATATTCATAACGAGCCCAGAAAAACTGCACAAAAGATGAAATATACTGTTTTGACCATGACAACTTGACCAGATTTGTTTTAACCAGAAAGAATGATATTTGAAGACCTTTTACCCATGTTATGACATAACAGATATGACCATCTCATAAAAACAGCAGTATACACGGAACAGTAATAAACCATTTTTAAAGAAGGTTTAAAAACAGCTTTAACAACCACTTAAAGAACACATCATATCCAGCTCAAACAATAAAAAACAGTAACAAACCGCGTGCAACAAACCATTTAAAGCCATACGAATCACCAAAACAACACAACCTTGGCTCTGGTACCAATTGTAGGATCGTGTATATTTATTGTGTTGATGATTCGGGTGGTCTTGGATGATCAAAATACATGTTTAACATTTTAGAGAGAGAAAGTAGAGAGAGAGGGTGTTCTTGCTAGAGAGTTACACAAATTGTAGAGTATTAGATTATGAAGCACCACCCCTTCCATGGATGGAAGGGGTATTTATAGTTACAAGAAATACGACCTCCTATCGGCCTGTGGATCAGGGATACAGTGGGTAAAGACCCGTCCTTCCTCCACGGTGTTGCACTACGCTAAACTAAACTAATAACTAACTAATAAACTGATAAATAACGTAACTAACGACAAGTCTATGAGCTAACTTATGCTAGATAACATTTGGGGTGACCGACTCTTCACTAAGAAATTTTCCAATTCCTAACAGTAGTGTATCAATTGTTTATTGAGTTTGACAAAACGTGTAAGAAGAGAATCACACCAACCGGGATTACAGAAGGGGAAAGGGGATTTGAGCAAACAAAAGAATCCTACTTTTAGAAGTCATGCCTTTCTTTAAGCACTTAAAGGAACAATTTGAGTCCTTACAAAAGGCAATTGACACTGAAGTGAAAGACATGAAAAAAAATGTTTAATGAAATGGAAATTGAGGTTAGTGACTATAAACGTGAATTGAAATATAATGAGATTGAAAGGAAGAACTTGCATATCTTAAATGAGAACCTGATTGCTGAATGTATCACTCAAGATGTGTTCTATACTGCTACGAATTGTTCTATTAATGCTTCTCGATTTCATGAATTATTTTTTGCTCTTAAAGTCTCCCATGGTCGTGTCATTGAGCTTGAAAAACAAATTCTAAATTGCATGAAAAAATTGAACAGGATGATCATGATAACGTGGTAAATTGGAAGTTGAGCATCTTAATTTGCAACTAAAATATCAACACCTCAAAGAAAATGTTAAAACCTCAAACATCAAGATATCCTCGGATATTCCTGAGTTTGATGCAGTTTTTGAATTAAACAAACGTGATGAACAAATTCGAGCTCATTGTAACACTATCAGAAAAATGAGAGTCCAAATCTCAAAATTGAAGGGCGAAAGAAATAATGCAAATGGCTCCCAAATGCCTCCACCTTTAGATTCTCAGTGTTCTCAAACTTTTCATCTTCAAAACTTGGTTAATGTTTTACAAAAGGAAAATGGGAGTCTTCTAGAAGAAATTGAAAATGTTAAACGACACTTTAAAGAGTTATATGATTCAATGAAAGTCACTCGTGACAAGAACAACGAAAAAATAACTTCTTTACTAAAGGAAATTAAAAATCTGAAGAGACAGGAAAAAGGGAAAATGCCACTTGTTTGGGATGAGAATGTTGCCTCAATGGTATCTGCAGGTTCTAAGTATGCAGTAACTGTTAAATATATTCCTCCTCATCTCAGAAAAAATGAATGTGTGTTTGATAATTACTTTTATCATCTTAAGGATAGTCTAGAATGCCTTCGTGAGATTGCAGAAGAAGATCACATAAATAAACCACTTGACAGTGAAGTTAGATATGCTTGCTTATATGCCAAGCGATCTCAGGAGCTTTTAGAAAGTTTAAGAGCAACATGCCCAAGATCCTTTTGTAAGAATGATCAAGTCATTATGCCTTGTTCCATGCCCAGTGTTAAGAAAGTGAACTCTAATGTCCCTTCAAGTAGTTTAGATCCCTGCACTTCTAGATCAGGAATGCAAAAGGTATCAAAACCAACTAATGTTCTCATAATTCCCTCTACATGAGTAATCAGTGGCACAAAAGCAAGCGGGCCAAAGCCTCCAGGCAATACAAAGCAAGATAGGACCTTGCAAGCTAAGAGTGTGCAATGGAAGAAAGCAAAAGACCACCCTAGGAACATTAAGTTTGAGTTGAATAAAACGAATCGTGTTGATTCTAGTATTAGCTATAAGCGTACTGTAATTAATTTGAATTCTGCTACTATCTGCAAAACATGTAATGATGACTGCTTGGTTTCTATTTCTAATCATGTATGTGGCATGAATGATTTGATTAATTCTGTTAAATACCCAGTTAAATTCGTTAATTCCAACAATCATGTTAAGAAGGCTAGAAAGCAATGGTGGAAGAAGGCTAGAAAATATTGGAAACCCACAGGAAGAAAATTTAGTAATGTAGGTTATCAGTGGATACCTACTAGACGTAAACTTAGTCTTATTGAGTTGTACCTTAAATTATCTAAGTCAATGCCCATTAGGAAATGGATGCCTACTGGTAGAACTATTCCTCTAAGAAGTGAACATACTTTGAATAGGTCTTATACGTACACTAGCATTGCATCTATCCCCGATGATTCCACTGATTCTACTTCTGATGTGGGTGTTCCAATCAATGTTACTAACCAAATGGAACCCATTCTTGCATGGGGATCCCAATTATCCAGTTATCCATTTTTGTCTGTGTTCAACTGCAGGTCGTTCAAATCGTTTTGTGGTACTTGGACTCAGGCTGTTCCAAGCGTATGACTGGAGATCGCTCGCGGCACATGAACTTCGTGAGTAAATTCATCGGGACTGTTAGATTCGGGAACGACCATTTTGGTGCAATTATGGGTTATGGAGATTATGTTGTTGGTGACAGTGTAATCTCCAGGGTATATTATGTTAAAGGTCTTGGTCATAACTTGTTCTCTGTTGGTCAATTTTGTGATTCTGATCTAGAAGTAGATTTTAGAAAACATACTTGTTTCGTAAGATAACTTGATGGTGTGGAACTGTTAAGAGGAACTCGTGGTTCAAACCTATACACCATCTCTATCAAAGACATGATGAAGTCTTCTCCAATCTGCTTGTTGTCAAAGGCTTCGAAAACAAAGTCATGGCTATGGCATCGTCGTCTCAATCACTTGAACTTCGGCACCATTAATGATTTTCCAGAAAATACCTTGTAAAAGACTTACCCAGATTAAAGTATGAAAAAGATCATCTTTGTTCAGCATGCCAATTGGGAAAAAGCAGGAAATATGCCCACAAACCCAAACCTGCAAACTCTGTTATGGAAGTGATAACGCTACACGCGTCGTTCGGGGTCAAAGGAACTTCCTTTTCTTCGAGCAAGTTTTATAACACCCTAGGCAGTGAACCTAATCGTTGTAGTGTAGTAATTAGGGTAAGCCACGGGTATTGATATCGTTCTCTAGGGGAATAGGAATGCTAGTAGGGAGTTACTACGCTAAGGTTAAGGTTGAAGAAGATTATTTTTTATCTTTTTATATTTTATGAAAATGGAAAGGTACGAATCTCGGGTATTGGATTTGGGGGGGGGGGGTTGGTATTTCTACCGATTACTCTACTATTATCTAATTATCTAAACTAATGTTGTGGGAGTCTATGTCTAATTAATGTGTGCTCGTATGATAGTTTAAAGATGTGTTTACTTAGTTTGTATTACTCCTTAATTATCTCCTATTGATGGTTGAGTGTCACGTCTTATTCCTAGTTGCGTTGTGTTTCTAAAGTTGTAGGGTATGCGTTTCTCCCTAACTCTTTGAACTTACCAAAGGGTCTTGTCTACAAATCCACTTAGAGATTATAGACTCCTACTCTAAGGCACTCTTCGGATGTTTTAGCCTACAATCACTCAGGTAATCATACTCTAAGGTTCACAAAGATGAATCAAGCATTAAGTACACAACGAATGACCTATCGCATTACTAGATCATTAATCAACTAAGATAAGAAACAACCAATCAATATTCAATAATTAAGTTTCATACTTCCTAAGCAAACACACAAATAAATTAGCCGGACATGGAGAACATGCAAGCATACACACAAATAATCAAAGACATAATTGAATTAATGAAGCAAAGACTTATCTTGGTGTAAGATAGGGTTAAAAACCCTAAAATACTGTACAAGACACCTTAGGTTCGGTTTTAGGTTTTTACTCCAAAGACTCTCCACACAAAGACTGAAAAATTCGGATTCTATATATAAGATTACAATTGCGACGGCGTCACCTTATGTTTAGTGACGCCGTCGTGTCGCCGCCATTAGGGTTTCGTCTTGGCCACGTTAACCTTGCGACGGCGTCACCTTATGTCCGTGACACCGTCCTCTTCAGCTTCTGACGTCGTCTGAATCGCATCTAGGCCGTCTGAGTAGCGACGGCCTACTCTTTCACAACTAGACGTCGTCTCTTGAAAACACGAGTTTTGAGTTCTGACCCGTCACAATAATTCTCCGACGGCGTCGCAAATAGCTCCTGACGTCGTCGCCTTCTACATTCAGCGACTGTGAGTGTCTCGATTTCGAATTTGGCCATTTTCTTCATATATTCGCGCCTTTTCGTCCAAATAAGTGCCATTCCAGCATTTTGCCTTCACGAGACCTAAAAAGTGAAAAGGAACGATATTAAGCAATAACGGATACAAAAGTGATCAAATAAGGACTTAAACGACCCCTCAAAATGGTACCTTTTAAAACCTTATCAAATATCCCTACACTTGTTATTTGCTTGTCCTCAAGCAAATGTGCTTTTAGCCAATTAATTTATAAGTTAAGGGTCATTCAGCATTAATTCAAAACGGTCCACAACACATATAAGCCCCGCAAAAGTCATAACAAGCACGGAAATTACATACTAGCACCTCACATGGGGTGTTTGGATACTCACATCTCTCTCGGGTGTATAAATGAAATATAACAATATAGGAAATGGAAGATAAACACTCATTAACCGGTCCTAGTACATAGATTACCATAGGCTTGAGAATAGATCAAACCTCCATCGCTTTGGGGTAAGCACCTAGGAAAGACTATCAAAGAGGTCTTTTAAAGGGTTGTAATGTTAGGCTTACGGTAGGGAAACAAAGGGTTTGGTGGGATAGGCTATTTAGTGGTGGTAAGTCAAAAATCTTTATGTTAAATGCATATGAAGAATGGCGTTGCTAAGCCAAGACTCGACACTCCTAAACTCTAGATAACTGAAATAAACAAACATAAAATTAAAGGATAGATGTAGGATGGTAGCCCCTATGTTTTTTTTTTTTTTTTTTTCACTCTATTCTTTTTTTTTCTTTTCTCTTTTTCTATTTTTTTTTCGATTTTTTTTTTTTTTTTTTTTTTTTTTTTTTTCATACACTTTTACTCTACCATCCTCTAAGATAACATCAAAATACTAGGGATTTACAGGCATATCCCTACACTTGAGTTTTTATTACTCTAACACTAATTTGACCCGATTTGACAAAATAAAAACACTTGGGGTACATTATTACGTAAACAAAGGGAATTTGAATTTAACGTTCCCTTCCCGTCATTTCATAAACTTTAACTTTTCCCATGAATCCCAATCATCCCAAAACTGTATACAAAGGATATGACTCGACTTGGCAACTTATGCAAGCAACTAGATAATTGAACTAAGGGTTTAGGGTGATAACAAACATTTGCACTAAAAGTGAGTGCATAAGGGGTAGGCTAAGGCGATTTGGGTGTATATTTGGGGGTGGGGTGTAAACAATGCTCTTCATTGATATTCCGGAAAAACCGAAATATCACGAGAACCGCGAAAAGGATAGGCTCTGAGGGGTTAACTAGGGGTATCGTGTACTAAAGATGAGTACAACGCAAAGGGTGTGGGGGAATTACTCAACCGATGTGGAAGAAGTAATTATATTACAGGTATCAAACAAGGGTTATCCTAATGCCTCTTATCATTTAGTTATTCCTAACTACACAAGTGTAGCCTCACTTGCGATCTCGGAATGCATCACAAAACAAGTTCTAGAATCTAATATACTACCGGTTCACACTCTAAGCATTAAAGATGAATGCTTTAATTCCTACTAATCTAAGGGCGATCCTCACATTTTGGGTGGAATTTGGGTGGTAAGGGTTTTTGTGCTAGTCATATAACTTCCTATCCATGAGACGCTTTTGTTAAGACTAATGGCCCACTCCTATATGTCATGAAAAATTTTAAATTTGGTGCCAAAATTACCCTAACCGACATTTTCTCATGGTTTATTACACAATCACAATTGGACAAAGCAAATAGTCAAGGATAAGCATAGTTTCAAAGTTCCCGTTTTATTTTCCCTCCCTACACTTAAACTGAACATTGTCCCCAATGTTCCCCGAAAGTATCAAAGTTATGATAAAAGAAGGTAATTAAAAACGAAAGAAACTAATACTCCCCTGATTAGCTCGGTAGGATCCGTGTAAAGTGGTGGTTAAATTCTTTTCAAGAAGAATTATTGCGTGAAAAGCTCCTTCCAATCTTATGTAACTTCTTCTTGACAAACTAAACCTGCACACTTGAAGAAAACAAACGAAACCTTCGCGTAAAATCGGCGGTAATAATACATATAAGACTCGATTTAAACTAGGATATAATGCTTGTGGAATGGATGTTTACAGAATTTCTAAGAAAATTAAGACCTGGAAAATTCCAAAAATTTATAAGTAGCTCAGAAAACGAGAAAAAGTAATCTGATGTTTTTACTCCTTCCTGACGCCGTCAGGTTGCAATCCTGACGCCGTCAGGTTATCCTGATAAAAACTGGTCTGCGATTTTCTGAAAAAATTTCTGGAAAATTTACATCTTTAGAATCTGGAAAAAATTTCTGCAAAACATCCATTATGACTCGATACAAGCATTTGACTCGAACAAACAAACATATATATCTTTTAGTTAATTGTTATTCTCATGTTTACGTTTCTTTTGAAAACGTGTGTAATCCTCCCTACACTTATCCCTTATGTAAAATACCTTTATATGTAATTAAGACGAAGTTAAAAACAAAATAAAGCATTTTTACAAATTTAAACATGAGGATAAACAATTAATAAAAGATATATGACACTAACAAGCAAACAATTAAGCATGGGTTGCCTCCCACGAAGCGCTTTTCTTTATTTAAGAGTCTTGTAGCTAGACTCATAGTCGTGCTCCTACGTTTCCTCACGCATCCTCAATGAGAATTCTATCATGTTGACAAAATCTTCATCGACTCTATACCTAGGCCCTAAAGTCAAGCAATCCTTATAATAATGCCTCCTTCTTTCCCACATGAATTTATAACCTTTTTCAACATCTTCCTTTCTTTTGTCCTCAAAAGCTTTGATGTTGTCTCGATCATAAATGGACAAGTGGCCATATTCAGTTGTTTTCCAAGGCATCCTATAGGTGATCTCATCGGTTCCTTCCTTGAACCTAACCGTTCCATCATGCTTGTCATGGCTCATTCTAGATGTTTCAACAAACGGTTTCCCTAGCACTACTTGGGATAAACTATAGTCAATGACGCATCCTATATCTTCTAGAACCATAAAATCAACTAGGTAGGTGAAATTTCCTATAAAGACATGCACGTCCTTGACTCTTCCCACAAAGTTGCAAACTCCTCCCGGATACTTAGGGTCTCTTCTAATATTGAGTCGCTCATTCATAATGTCATTGTAGACAGCAGATGATATTACGTTAATGGGGGATTCCGTATCTATGTAAGCGTGGTCGACACTCCTATATCCGATCATACAAGGGATTTTTAGGTTCCAGGGATTTCCTCTCCTAATCTTTGGGCATATCCTAATGATGGGTGATCGTGGATTATTGATTATGTATTGATGGTACGCAACTTCTTCCTTAGTGGGGTAAAGATTGAAGTAAACACTATTTTCCACATCCACGTTGTTGTTTATCATGCCATTTTCCGAATTACTGCTAATCATTGAGCCAACTATAGCAGCGCTGACTACTTTCTCAACAGCTTCCCTAATTGTACTATCAAATATTTTCTGCAAATCCTGAAGGTCGGTGTTTCTACTCACATATCGGCTTCGACGGTTGTGTTGGTTATTGGGTTGAGTTTTGAGTGACATTGAAATTTTTTGTGTTGGGTTATTAAGTGGTGGTTGGTTATCATTCTCCATGATGAAGAGTGATGGGGTTACGAACAAAGGCTACGAAGAAGGGGGGTAGACTAAGAGAAATCTAAAAAATGAGAAAAAAAAGTTTACTTGATAGGAATCAAGCAAAGAAACCTAAACGAGGTGGACTACTAACTAGCTATTCTATTCCCCGGCAGCGGCGCCAAAAACTTGATAACGCTACACGCGTCGTTCGGGGTCAAAGGAACTTCCTTTTCTTCGAGCAAGTTTTATAACACCCTAGGCAGTGAACCTAATCGTTGTAGTGTAGTAATTAGGGTAAGCCACGGGTATTGATATCGTTCTCTAGGGGAATAGGAATGCTAGTAGGGAGTTACTACGCTAAGGTTAAGGTTGAAGAAGATTATTTTTTATCTTTTTATATTTTATGAAAATGGAAAGGTACGAATCTCGGGTATTGGATTTGGGGGGGGGGGGTTGGTATTTCTACCGATTACTCTACTATTATCTAATTATCTAAACTAATGTTGTGGGAGTCTATGTCTAATTAATGTGTGCTCGTATGATAGTTTAAAGATGTGTTTACTTAGTTTGTATTACTCCTTAATTATCTCCTATTGATGGTTGAGTGTCACGTCTTATTCCTAGTTGCGTTGTGTTTCTAAAGTTGTAGGGTATGCGTTTCTCCCTAACTCTTTGAACTTACCAAAGGGTCTTGTCTACAAATCCACTTAGAGATTATAGACTCCTACTCTAAGGCACTCTTCGGATGTTTTAGCCTACAATCACTCAGGTAATCATACTCTAAGGTTCACAAAGATGAATCAAGCATTAAGTACACAACGAATGACCTATCGCATTACTAGATCATTAATCAACTAAGATAAGAAACAACCAATCAATATTCAATAATTAAGTTTCATACTTCCTAAGCAAACACACAAATAAATTAGCCGGACATGGAGAACATGCAAGCATACACACAAATAATCAAAGACATAATTAAATTAATGAAGCAAAGACTTATCTTGGTGTAAGATAGGGTTAAAAACCCTAAAATACTGTACAAGACACCTTAGGTTCGGTTTTAGGTTTTTACTCCAAAGACTCTCCACACAAAGACTGAAAAATTCGGATTCTATATATAAGATTACAATTGCGACGGCGTCACCTTATGTTTAGTGACGCCGTCGTGTCGCCGCCATTAGGGTTTCGTCTTGGCCACGTTAACCTTGCGACGGCGTCACCTTATGTCCGTGACGCCGTCCTCTTCAGCTTATGACGTCGTCTGGATCGCATCTAGGCCGTCTGAGTAGCGACGGCCTACTCTTTCACAACTAGACGTCGTCTCTTGAAAACACGAGTTTTGAGTTCTGACCCGTCACAATAATTCTCCGACGGCGTCGCAAATAGCTCCTGACGCCGTCGCCTTCTACATTCAGCGACTGTGAGTGTCTCGATTTCGACTTTGGCCATTTTCTTCATATATTCGCGCCTTTTCGTCCAAATAAGTGCCATTCCAGCATTTTGCCTTCACGAGACCTAAAAAGTGAAAAGGAACGATATTAAGCAATAACGGATACAAAAGTGATCAAATAAGGACTTAAACGACCCCTCAAAATGGTACCTTTTAAAACCTTATCAGGAAGTTCTTCATACTCTTCATATGGATTTGTGCGGCCCAATGAGAGTGCAAACGATAAATGGGAAGAAATATGTTTTAGTCATTGTTGATGACTACTCTCGATTTACTTGGGTTAAGTTTTTTAGGACAAAGGATGAAACTCCAGATGTCATCATCAAACTTATCAAGCAGCTGCAGGTTCGACTTAACAAGACTGTTAAAATTATTCGAACAGACAATGGCACTGAGTTTGTTAACAAAGACCTGAGTCAATTTTATGAAAGAACTGGAATCAGTCATCAAAGAAGTGTTCTACTCACGCCTCAACAGAATGGTGTAGTTGAAAGACGAAATCAGACTCTTGTTGAAACTGCAAGAACTATGATAATTTATTCAAAGGTTCCAATGTTTCTTTGGGCTAAAGCCATTGTCACTGCTTGCTACACCCAAAATCATTCCCTCACACACACCACTCATGGAAAAACTCCATACGAACTTGTCCATAAACGAAAACCTGATCTCTCCTACCTTCGTGTATTTGGTGCTTTGTGCTATCCAACGAATGACGGTCAAGATTTAGGTAAATTAAGAGCTAAGGCGGACATTGGAGTTTTTGTAGGTTATGCATCAAACAATAAGGGTTACCGAATCTACAACAAAAGAACCCGAGATATCATGGAAACTCTTCACGTCACGTTCGATGAGCTGTCTGGGCAAATGGCTCCAGGACAATCAAGTTCTGGACCGGCTTCACAACCTCTATCAAGTAGTCCCATTAGTTCTTCTCTTGTACAAATTCCCTCACCAGCAACTCCATATGTACCGCCTTCAGAAGATGATTTGAAGAAATTGTTTTATCCAATGTTTGATGAATACTATGAGCCTATTGCTAATGATCAGTCAAATCCATCAACAGAGGCTGCTCCTATCCCTGTCAACATAGATAACCCTTTAGTTTCTATGTCATTGAGTCAAGAAGTGCCTACAGCTGATCACTCAGTCTTATCATCAAATCCTCAATCATCGAGTGTACATCATGGAATTGTTTTTGGCACCTATGATGGAGATAACCTCTTTGCTACTCTCAAAGATGCTCCATTTGAGAACATATTTGCTCCTGAACCATCATCATAACCATCTTCATCAGGAGATCCAAACTCTGCTACTTCAGTTCCTCAACAACAACCACACGAACACCTTAGAAAATGTACACATGACCATCCATTGGACAACATCATTGGAAACCCCTCTCATCCAATATCCACTCGTAAACAACTTGCAACTAATGCTTTATGGTGCTTCTTCAACTCCGTACTATCAAAGATCGAACCAAAAGATGTTAAAACTGCCATGAATGAAGACAACTGGTTCAATGCCATGCAAGAAGAAATTCATTAGTTTGATCGACTAGATGTATAGGAATTAGTACCTGCTCCTGATTGTGTTATGATCATTGCTCTAAAGTGGATCTTCAAAGTAAAACTTGATGAGCATGGTGATGTGCTAAAGAACAAGGCTCGATTGGTTGCAAAAGGATACCTTCAAGAGGAGGGTATTGACTTTGAAGAATCATTTGCTCTAGTTGCACGTATTGAGGCAATCAGAATCTTCCTGGCGAATGCTGCAAGTAAGAACATGGTAGTCTATCAGATGGATGTAAAGACGGCTTTTCTTAACGGAGATCTTAAATAAGTCGTATACGTCAGCCAACCTGAAGGTTTTGTGAATCCTGAACATCCTACTCATGTGTATCGCTTGAAGAAGGCTCTTTACGATTTGAAGCGAGCTCCAAGGGCATGGTACGATACACTATCAAAGTTTCTTCTATCTACTGGATTCAGCAAAGGAGCAGTTAATCCAACATTGTTCACCAGAAAGTCAGGCAAACACTTAATTCATGTTCAAATCTATGTAGATAATATTATTTTTGCCTCGACTGACCCCAATGAATGTGATCGTTTTTCTAAGGAGATGTGCTCCAAATTTCAAATGTCAATGATGGGCAAATGTCATTTTTCTTAGGATTACAAATTTCACAAAGTCCCGAAAGCATTTTTATCAATCAATCTAAATATGCTAATGAAATTCTAAAGAAATATAAATTTGAGTCTTGTGACCCTGTTGACACTCCCATGGTGGAGCGTACCAAACTGGATGAGGACCACTCAGGGAACATGGTTAACCAGACCAAATATCGTTGTATGATTGGGTCCCTGATGTACCTTCAGCCAGTAGACCAGACATTTTGTTCGTTGTATGCATGTGTGCTAGATATCAGGCTAAGCCTACCAAAAAGCACCTTGAAGCGGTTAAACGGGTCTTTCGGTATCTCCAAGGAACCATCAACATGGGACTTTGGTATCTGAAGGACACCGGTATGTCACTAACAGCCTATGCAAATGCTGACCATGCAGGATGTCAAGATACACGTCGAAGCACGTCAAGAGGTACCCAGTTTTTGGGTGATAAGCTTGTGAGTTGGTCTTCAAAGAAACAAATGAGTACCTCTATATCCTCTACAAAGGCAGAATACATAGCCATGTCATCTTGTTGTGCTCAAATCCTATGGATGAGATCCCAATTATCTGACTATGGCTTTGAATTCAACAAAATCCCTATGTATTGTGATAACAAAAGTGCCATTTCTCTCTCATGCAACAACGTTCAACATTCAAGAGCAAAGCATATCGACATTCGACATCATTTCATCAGGGATCAAGTGGAAAACGGTGTGGTAGAACTTTACTTTGTGAGAACTGAATATCAGCTAGCAGACATCTTCACTAAGGCACTCCCTCGAGAACGTTTCGAGTTTATTCTTCCTCGTCTTGGACTCAAGAGTCTTCAACCTGAGACACTCAAACGTCTTCAAGAGGAAGAAGAGGAGTAAAGGCATTTCTTCATCTATCCGTTGTACATATTTTCTCAAAAACAAAATACAAAATTATAAAACCAACAAAAGCAAATAGAAAATTATAAAATCTTCAAAAAAAACATAAAAAATTTGAAAAACTCGAAAGCCTCCAAAAATATTTTCATTTTCTCATGTTTTTCTTAATTCTATAACATCTAAGGTCCTTGTATTGTCATTCAAAGAATGACACGGGTCCTTAAATGTTGTTCGAATGTACATAAACGGTTAAAAAAAATAAAAATAAAAAAATGGCCTATTTTTGAGAGAAGGATAAACAAAGGCTTATAGTCATTTCAGTCTATAACCCATTTTAAAAGAAAGAACAGAGCCATGCTTTATCTAATTTTTTAAATCTCATGCTCTGATTCTAAAAACAAATGTTTGTCACCAAAAAGACAAATGTTTCCTTCACAAGTATTTTTCCTTCTATAAAATTCTTTTGAAAAATATTTGTTATCTAATGAAAACTCATAAAAATAACTCGGACTCAATTTTTGAAAATCATCTGGACTTGACATTTGTAAAAATCTCTAACTCTCAATCAACAACTTATGTAATTGATTGAGGGGGAGAATGATTTTAATTAAATCAAAAGGTTATTTGTCTTATGTCATGTTTTCAAAAGATACTCAAGCATGTTTAATCATTGGAGTTTAAAGTCTCGGATTTGATCCTTATCGGTTGAATGTTTTCATAAGCAAGTCACAATTCTCCTCAAAAATTTTCAAAATCAATTTAAATCTATAAAGATCACAAATCTCAAATGACTTGAAAATTGTGATCGGGGGAGAGTTGGTGATTTAAATTGGATTTAAACTGATAATTCGATATATGGTTTTATAAGTAATTACCAAGCTCTCCTCCCTACATGTGCCAAACGATTTCAAATTTTCCATGCACATGTTAAGGGGGAGCATCTATATCAAACCAAAAAGGATTGAAACATGATTGCTTCGTATCTAAGTGCAAGTTCTCCCTACAATGTGCAAAACACTTTCGAATCTCGATGCACATATTGAGGGAGAGCAATTTTTTGAAAACCACATTCTTTCCCAAAAACATCTTTAACTAAGTATGAAAAATACTAATCTTGATCGGGAAGGTGATGTTGATATTTTTAGAAAATGTTAATCGATGAATTGAATTCTTTCTCTTGCTTCCATGTGCCAAAATGATTTCAAATATATGATGCACATGTTGAGGGGGAGCTCTTTTTCTAAAATATCAAAAACAATTCAGGTACAAAATGCTTTGATAATATATCACAAGTACCTGGATTGATTTTCAAATGGTTTTCAATTGGTTCCAAGGGCAGATGAACAATACCAAAAAGACCGACCACATTTACTATATGTATGGTGATATAAGGATGGTTAGGTTAGGTATTCGTTCCCACGATCCCGCCAGAGCCGGAGGGATCTACCCAGGGACAATCCACTAGATAGTGTAGAAGTCCTTAGGTATGATGAAAAAAGGAGAAAAGTGAGAAACGAGAAGAGTGCGGACTGAGGCTGAGCTAGCACTGGAATTAACCCAACAAGGTTCTAGTTATAAAATCTCGGTAAGCACTGAAGGGGTTGAAGAATGAAAAATAATTGAATGAGAAAAGGGTGAAAAGAAATAGCCCTCCATTAATTTAACCTTAGGGCAGAAACCGGGTTCAATACATATGCTACTGGTGGTTACCAAAGTAACACGGGTATTGAAGACAAGATGTCATGGACCCAGTGACACACTGCACTACAACTTCCCAAGCTACTCAAGTTTCTCTTAAAAGGACTTGTTTCATTTTCACGGGGAACCTACATTATCTATCGACTTTCTCATAGAGATTGTTGATATTAAAGGAGGAGACCCTCTCCCTAGTCTCCGGCATTGGAACCAAATGTGCACAATTGAGTTTAGAGCCACGAGATCTTCTAATAAATCTCATTAGGACACTGTCAATGAAGACTCTCTGTTTCACACAATGCGGAAAGAGAGAATATATTTTAAGAGTCCTAAGCATTATCCTTGTGGTGTTTCCAGAACATCTGAGTAATATGCTAACATATTCACAAGGAAGATGGAAAACCTTCTAGAGCCAACATCAAACAAGCTCCTGGTAGGTGGCATGTGAGATCTATCTAATATATCAACCATGTGACAACTGAACAGAAACAATGGGGCAATTCAAAATTATGAATCAATCCTGGTTCAGGTAATGGATTGACGGATACCTTTGAAAAATCGGTCGTTGTGCGTAAAATTCTTTTCTCTAGCACATCCACTGTGTATTAATATTTCAAAAATAAAAAGTGTTTATGATTGATAATTGATTTTCCTTAAAACCTTTGTTGTATTGCAAAAAAACTTTATTAAGCAGGACACGATTGTTTTTCAAATCTCTTTTCATCAATCAGTGTTCGCTGGTTCACTCACTCGTGTTGTCTTCTTTGAGACGTTCCGGTTTGAGAACGTCTAGAGCAGCTACGAAACCCTGTCAAGGAAATTCTTCGGAATTATACCTGATCATAGGCAGTACTTGTACTGATCAACGGGGAACTGTGGGCCGTGTACCTCAATTCAACGAAAGTGATCAAAGACACTTTCGTGCGCTTTATTGCTAACTGTTGTATGCAGGCACACTCGACGTTTGCAGCTGATAAGTGCATCAACAATTGCCGCATGCTCACACAACACATTCACTTCAAAATCATGATAAGTGCATCAACAATTCTGATATTTTCACTCCATGCTTCTGCTACGCTGCTGCAAATATCATGAACCATCTAAAGCTTCCGCCACTCTGATGAGGAGAAATCATGATCCAGAATGTGAGCATGTCTGTCTAATGTCACAACTTCACATAATGTCAACACTACAAAGGTAATTATGGCATCTGATGATCTCAAAGCTGGATCAAAAATCATTATCATGTGGATCAGTTAAAGACCTCCACTCGGATTAACCAAACATGCAAAACATGAAGAATCAAAGACTACGGGCTACAGAGCAAAGGACAATAACAAGAATCTAAGAACAATCTTAATATAATATCTGTTTGTATTCATTATAATTTGAGGTGACCTCCCTTAGGAGGAGATTGTTAGGATTTGGAAAATCCAGTTGTTAAAGTTTCGGTCACCACAAGTGTATGTAATCGTTAGAAAGCTCGTAGTCGTAGTTATTTAATGTTAGTTAGTATTTAGTTTAGTAACACCGTGGAGGACGGACGGGTCTTTACCCACTGTATGCCTGATCCACATCCCGTAGGTGGCGTTTTATGTAAGGTACTATAAATACCCTCTACCTCCCAAGGTAGAGGGTTGGAGCTCATAATAAGATTTTACTTTCTCTCACTGAGTTCCCAAAACCTCTTAACTTTCTCTCTCTAAAAAATATTGTGTACGCCACTTTGGATGATGGTTTGATGTGTTTGTGAAATCCAATATGTAACAGTCTACAAATGAAACAAGTGGAAAATGGTATCTTCTTTAATCAATCTAAATACATTAAGGAAATGTTAAAGAAATTCGGATTAGAAGAGTCAAAACCAATTAGGACACCAGTGTCATCCGACACTAAACTCACAAACGATGAAGACGGCGAATCCGTTGATAACACAAAATATCGTGGCATGATTGGTAGTTTTCTCTACCTCACGGCTAGTAGGCCGGATATCATGTTTAGTGTTTGTCTATGTGCTAGGTTTCCAGAAGATCCTAAAACATCACATCTAGAAGCCGTCAAAAGGATATTTAGATACATTAAGGGTATGACTCAATTAGGATTATGGTATCCTAATGGTACGGGAGTAGAAACAACTGTATATGCATATTCTGACCATGCAAGTGATTATGTTGACTGAAAAAGTACAAGTGGGTTATGTACTTTTATGGGATGTTTTTTAACATCTTGGTTCTCAAAGAAACAAATGGCATTAGCAATATCAACAACCGAAGCCGAATATGTCTCCGCCAGCAAAGCATGCCAACAAGAACTATGGCTGAAACAAGCGTTAGTTGACAACGACATTCATCTAAGCGACATAGCCATTCTATGTGACAAAAAAGGTGCCATCGATTTAAGCAAGAATCCGGTATTACACTTTCGCACAAAGCATATAAAGATTCGTCATCACTTCTTAATAGACAATGTTCAAAAGGGGAACATCTCTATTGAGAAGGTAGCATTCGAAGACAACATAGCCGACGTCCTCACCAAATCATTGAAGTGGGAAAAATTCAACCTACTTCATCTTGGTCTCATGGAACAATCGTCGTAATTTGATTTTTAACTCTACAAGGTATGTAAATACTAGCCTTCTTCTTTTTGAGTCTAGGATCTCTGTTTCACGCACAAGTCACAAGCAATACGGGAATTTTCAAAACCCAAGATAAGTTTTTCACTTATAACTCATAGTTTTCTCTTATTTTTTCAAGATAAGTACAAGTTTCAAACACGTAATTATATACACATCTTCTTTTCAAAGGATAAACGTTTTATTCATACATAGAAACCTCTTTTTAAAATGTTTTATAAAATTATACCTCTTCCCGTATCACTTTCACAAAAGCCATTTCTCACGTCTAGGACAAATCGCTTTTTCATTTTTAATACAAATTAAAAACAAGTTTTCATTGCATCTCATGTCTTTTGAATGCTAAAGAGGACACATGACTAATATGTGTTTTTGGGTACATTCATTTAAGCAACAATGAACTAAAAGCACTCGGGTTATCTCACATAATAGTGTGCTTTTTCACTTCTAGTTTATTTTTTCTTTTCTTTTTAGGAGTCGAGATAACCGCAACTCCAGATGGTTTGCATATAGGCACACACTAGGCACAAATGTTTCCAAAAAGAAAATTTTGAGCTGCCTGAATCACCAATACCATGGATCCCAGCCTTAATGCTGGACGAATCCCTCAAGGGAAGGATCCGTGGGATCCGTGAGAAGGAAGCTAGTTTTATCTTCTATTTTTCTCACTTTGGATGAAAACTTCAATATTTTCATCATTTTTATTTCTTTTGGAGTATGTTATTTAATGCTTGTTTTCTCATGATCACATGCCTTAAATTCATATCTAATCATTAGATTTTAATCCACATTTTGGGTCAAGCATTCATTACAATGCATTATTTTTCTATAAGTAGGATTCCCAAAATGCTTGCATATTCATCCCAACTTCACAAACAAACACCACCATGTCATCCAAAAGATCCTCAAACTTAGATGAATCACCTAATGCAAACAATCCCTTTCAAGAAATCCAAATTTTGTCCTCTCACCTTCCAAAATACCGCAATCAAAACCTAGGAAATCCACACAGATTAGCATCCGGCCATGTTTTTTAGCAAAACCATCGTCAAATGATTCATCACCAACCAATACTTCACCACAAGATGCTTCCATCATAGCACCTCCTTCCTCACCAACAAGTACACCAACTTCATCACCCATCAACTCACCACCTAAGGTTACTCTTTTGGAACTCCTTAAGACTCCAACAAGATCTCAACAACCAAAACAAATAGAAATAGTCTTTTTGATACCTCCCACATCTCCAAACACAACTTTCAAAGACCTTGAAACCTCACCACCCTTAGCTCCCATTGTGTTACAAGAACATCTAGGTTCTTTCCCACCACCACTTCCAAACATTCCGAACTTTGATCCGTATTTTCCAACTTTTCCACCACAACTTCTGCATCTCACAAATCAAAATAACCCAGAAAACTTCCGCACTCATTACCCACATCACTTACATTGTGAACATTGCCAATCCACTAGGGATATTGAAATAGAAATTAGGGAAGAAATGCGAGTCATACTCAACCTCATTCTTGATCGCATCCACACCATTACTCATTTAAACCTCCATCCATAACCTTATGCAAGCATGGAAGGAATAGTTATTACTATTTTTAATTTTAGTACCTTTCTTTTGAGTCATTTTTAAGAACAAGTCTTTTTCTTACTTTTACATGTTTGTATGTGGCATAAATACCACTACATTTTGTTGTTTTATTACAGGGCCTTGTTTACATACCTTGGTTCCCCATCTTGATTCTCGTCAATCACAAGATTATCTATGCATGTTACTACTAACCTTTTCTTTGTAGGATTTTTTTATTTTTTCTTACTTGACGCCCCAATCTAGGGGGAGCTACCGTCAACGGGGAGTAAGCAATACGTGGACTATTTTTCCACCTTTTCTTTCATCATTGGGTTAACTTTTTGTTTCGAAAAAAAGGGGGAGAGGAAGTAAAACTTAGGCTTTCAAAACATACATCTAATCTTAAGTTTTACTCATAATAACATTATGTTTTGTCATCAAAAAAAGGGGGAGATTGTTAATACAAATAAACCGTAAAAACGTTTATTAATATTTAGATATCTCTTTGCGTTTTGTTGATAACAAACATAATGTTATCTTAAATAAAATTATAAGGATACATGTTATTTTTGTAAAGAATTTACATATAGTCATTTAATACAAATTGTTGTAATAAATCATTTGTTGTAATAGTTTATTATGATGGGTAAAAATCTCAACCCATGGAGCATATCCATAACCCATGGTATTGACCCATACCCATTTTACGATATGCATTGCATCTATTAGATACATTGTATCTAATGAAATACCCATGGACCAACCCATAACCCATGACCCATGACCCATAACCAAAAAACCCATGGGCAAAGAGGAGCGTCCCACGGATCCCTGGCTTTACACTAGACGGATTCCTTAAAGGAGGGATCCGTGGGATCCGTGGAACAGTGGCATGAATTTGCCTATAAATAGAGTCATTTCTTCATTTCTCTTCATCCCTCTTATTTCTAAATCTCTCGTATACTCTTACTCTCTTCTAACAAAATATCACTTGATCTAGAGAGTTGTTTCTTCTTTCTTCTATTGTGATTCTCATATAAGTCCTTCTCTAAGGCGAGATCACGAGCTTACTACAAGTCATCCAAGAAAGGGGTCCTTGATTGATTTGCTCCTCCACAAGATTTCTGTAGCAAATATCTTGTATTTGATATTTCACATAGTTGTTGTGTAATAGTCGTGTTGGTTTGGTCCTCCGTGTTACGGACTCGGTATTTAGCTTTGTACCGTAAAAAGGTGTAAGAAACGTAGTGAAGGCTTCTCCGCCAAGATGAAGGAGTTTGTTGACATAGTGCTTGAACTCTCGAGTAGGTGACTCGGGGAGTGGAGTAGGGTAAGGAAGGTGTCCTTGTAGCCGAACCACTATAAATCGGTTGTGTCATTTCTTTCCCTTGCTTTAATTTATTTACTTTCATTACTCGTAGATCTATACTTTATCTTCATCCATATGATTTCACATAACATCGAATCTAAAGTTTTTAGAAACTAACTTAAAATCGGCAAAACTATTCAACCCCCCTTCTAGTTTTCCACATAAACCATTTACGTATTTTATTTGTTTCGTTAAAATGATTTTACGTTTGTCATCGACAAAACATTCGAAGATCGTAAAATATAAATAAACGTTTTTACGGCTTATTTGTATTAACACAGCTCATTTTTTTTAATTTGTTATTACAGAAAGTATTGTTTTTAAAGTACTTACATGAAAACGGTTATCCAAAAGGACACGGAGAAACACTAAAGAAATACAAAAGATGTAATGTGAAAATGTCGTGGCAAACCAAAGATAGTGTCATTGATTGTGGAATTTTCACTATGAGGCACATGGAAACGTATTCATGAAATATGTTCTTTGATGCTGGATTTGTTAGAGAAGGAAAAGAACAAGATACACATAAAACATATTTGAGAAAGAAGCACCTAGCAAAGATTAAGTTTTCTCACTGCAATGAAAAAAGAAAAGAAGTGTAGAGCGAGGTTCATGAATAGAAGATCTGAAGACAAAGAGGATGCTCCAAAACAACTCAGAAGCCGCTATTGTAGAACGTGCAAACGAGTATTTCGATAAAGAAGCTAGTGCTCTTCTTCAAAAGTGAAAACACTGTTTAATTGTCAACTAGTTTGGAATATTTGGTTTAGTGCTCTTCTTTGAAAGTGAAAACATTGTTTAATTGTCAACTAGTTTGAAATATTTGGTTTGTTTCATTAAATAGTTTGAAATATTTGGTTGGTATGGTGAACTAGTTTGGAATATATGCTTGCTTGGTATGGTTAAATAGTTTGCAGTAGTTATGGTTTTGGTTGGTTGGTACGGACAACTGATGAACCAATGATAACTAATGAACCTATGATGGCATAGGACAATAACTGATGAACACATGATAACACATGACAAAAACCTAATGAACCAAAAAAATTAAAAATAATAATAACAAATTATGATAACATAACTTATGGTAAGACAAACAAACAGAAAATAAACTAACTGGTAAACCTATGGTAACATAATAGCTAAAATAAGCAGCTAAATAAATATAGATTTTAATATGTTCATCAACTAAAAAGAAATATGAAAAAAGAGTAGAAATTGATGAACATCTTATAAAAATAAGCAGATACATAAATATACACTTACTGATGAACCTCAGATAACATATGTTCATCAACTTTAAAAATCTAACAAAAAAGCATAAACTGATGAACATCTGAGAAAATTAGTACTAACCTATTTGGAATAAAGTCATCAAATCAAAGTTTACATTGATCTTTATCATAAAAAAAAGGCATTCCTATCATACAAATTTCACATTTATTTATCTAACAGAAAAAAAAGAAAAAAAAATTGAAATAGTAACTAACTAACTACACAAGCATTCTTCTCAGACAACTTCACCTTCTTAGCATCCAACTTTGCCTTCTGCTTGCTCTCCTTTATAACATCCTTATCACTAGCCTTTTTAGCAGCAATTTAACCTTTAATAACATTGCACTTCACTTGATCATGATCCTTCATACTACATTTGCAAATCTGCAGTTCTTCCTACGCTTCCCGCTTGGATTAACTGAACGCTCGACACTACTCTTAATCCTTTTTCGGGAACCCTTAGTACTAACCTGGTTTGGACAAATGACAAATAATATTATTTGAGATGACACCCCTAGTTAATATTATTTGAAATGACACCCCTGGTTAATATTACACGACAAATGACAATTAGATGATAAAAAAACATGAAGAACTGTTAGCATTAATAGAAAGTGTTAGAAAGTGATGGTCATTTATGTTTAGGAACTTTGTAACGTGTGTTAGATATTGAAATAGGATAGTCAATAGGCTCGTGGATTGGGCCAAGCTAACCGGTTATTAGTTATATTATGTTTAGTCATGTCGTAATGTAAGCCCAATCCACAATCCAAACAAAGCCCATCCAAAGCCCATAAGGATTTTATGTCTAAGTATAAAAGGCACACACCTAGTCATTTGGTGTGTGTGCTTGAGTGTGTTATTGTGTGTTTCATATGGAATAAACCTCTTAATGTTTTCATATTTCTCTCTAGTATAAAACGCCCCATATACAATACTTAAGTCACCAATCCTTGCTTCATATTTAGTGTTAGTGTGATAGAGTTGATATATCTAAGGTCCTAAAAGTGGTGTAAATAGCCAAACAATGATCTAGGAGTGTTTTTGGTTCATTTTTGTGGTGAAAAGCATCAAATCATTTGACTTTTTTGCTTTTTCTAGCTTAAAGTTTGTACCTTTAGGCTTAAGATTGTTATATTCGATTAGTTTGGTGTTTAGATAAGTTAGATCGTATGTTTATTGGATCATTTGGGTGATATTTGAACTAGTTTCTTCAAAGCGGTTTGTCAATTTCAACAAAGCGATTTGTGTTTTCTTTGTGCGATTTGAGCTGAAAGTACAAAGCTTTTTGGGTAAAAAGCATAAAAAGACAAAACTATGAAAGTGACATTTTTCTTGTGCGATTTGGCTTTTGCGTTTTGGCTTATGCGGTTTGACACCTATGCGATTTGAGCTGTGCGGTTTGACACCTATGCAATTTGAGTTTATGCAGTTTGACACCTATGCGATTTGAGTTATGTGGTTTGACACCTATGCGATTTGAGTTTATGTGGTTTGATAACATTGCGGTTTGAGTTTCTACGGTTTGACTTTATGCGTTTTGAACTTATGCGGTTTGACGTTTAGCGGTTTGAGATTCTGCGATTTGTACTTGTGCGATTTGAGGTTCTATGATTAGTACTTGTGTGATTTGAGGTTCTACAGTTTGCTCAAGTGCGATTTGACTACTGCGGTTTGATAAATTGCGGTTTGACCATTTCGTCATTGCGTTTTGTTGACTTTATACGTCAAAACTTTAAACGGCCATAACTTTTGAACCGTAACTTTGTTTTCTGCGAAATACCTGTTAAAACAACCGGAACAGCCTGAATATTGTAAGGTTTCACCATGAGGTCAAGAAACGAATTTTTTGAGTCCCAAATCCCCTTTGAAAGGAAGTTATTTAGGTTTTTATGTTTCCAGACCAAATTTTCACAACAACAACCGTACTTAATCTTCATCAATCACAATTCCTTTATCGTTGATACGATTCTACATCAACTTTATTGCTAATACCTTCATCTTTGGCAACTCAACAAGACATTCATGCAGCCGGTGCTGAAAACCATCCTCCTATGCTGGAAAAAGGTGGATATCTTCAATGGACAAGTCGTATGCTCTGCTACATCAAGACCAAACCTAATGGGAAGTATGGACCCTTCAAGCCACGACAAGTCCAAGAACTTGGAAATCCTGATGCAACACCTCTCGTTCCACCATATTTTCATGATTAGAATGAATCAGAATACATTGAAGAGGATAAGAAACAAATCGAATCAGATGACATGGCAATTCACATCGTCCAATTGGGATTACCAAAAGACATCTTTGCTGCTGTAGATAGCTGTGAAACTGCTTACGATATGTGGGAACGTGTTAGACGGCTATGCTATGGAACAGAAATTGGACAACAAGACATGGAGAACAAGCTGCTATCTACTCCAGGAGAATCCATTGAATCATAATATGGAAGGTTTTGCACTTTGATGAATGAGCTTATCAGGAACAAGTTAACACCCAGAACTATCGTGAGTAACATCAAATTCCTCAACAATCTTCAAGAGAATGGGGATGCTATGTCACTATTGTTAACCAAACAGAGGACTTACATCAAGTGAATTTTGATCAACTCTACGATTTTCTGAAACAAAACCAAGCTGAAGTAAATGAAGTCAGGAAAGAAAGATTGGCAAAGAATCATGAAGTAAATGAACACACAACAACAACTTTCTTCATCATCTTCCAACAACGACAAAATGCAGCAATACATTCCACAGCCACAAAATGTCATCCCTCAACAACAATTCTACCCACCAGAACATCAAGTCATTCAACAACAACAGTATCCACAATACCAGGAACCATGAATCACTGACATTGAAGATGAACAAACAGAGGCATTGTCTAATGCATTTGCTTATTTGACTAAAGTATTCAAAGGATGCTATTCCACACCAACTAACAACAACCAAATGATTTCCTCAAATACTCGAAATAGGCAGATTGCACAATCGGGTGTGAATATGGGTCAAGGAGGACAAATGGTTGGATTTATTGGGAACCAACAGGGATATGCTACTGGATTTCACATGGGTAATCAGAATATGTAGAATACGGGTCAATATGCAGGAAATCAGGCGGTTTAGTATCATGGTAATCAGATGGGTCAGTATGTTGGAAATCAGTTGGGTCAGAATATTGGGAAAAGAATAGTGGGTAATCCGAATAGGAATGTTGCAGCTCCAGTCGTTGGGAATTATGGAAATGTGAATCAGGCTAATCGGGTTACGTGTTACAATTGTCAAGGAGTGGGTCACATTGCAAGGAAATGCCTTACTAAGCCGAAAAAGAAGGATATCTTCAGAAAGCATTGTTGTTGGTACAAAAGGCATAAGCAGGGATGCAGTTAAGTGCTGAGGAACATGACTTTGTAGCAATTATGAATGAATTGGAAGATCAAGGAGATATCAATGCCAACTGCGTCTTCATGGCAAATCTTCAGGAGGCTAAGTACGACACTGATTCTGACACACTTCCGGATTATGCTGCCAATGCAGTCTCTAAGGTACCAATCATTGATCCATGGTATAACAATGTCATATTTGATGTGCTTACTCTTGAGAAACAGCATTCTGTGACGCCAGCACCCACTTATGATACATACATGAACAATCCAAGTTGTAGGAATACTAACTCTCCTAGTGGAGGCTCTGTGGCACAAAAAACTAAGACTGATGAGGAAACACGTGCCTTATTTGAATCATTGATTAATAATTGTGGCATTGAAATTAAGAATGTTAAAATGGTCAATCGAGAAGTTAAGGCCGCGAATGATAAACTGACCACTGAGCTTGAGAGGTACAAGGAACATGCAAAAGCTTTTGATTTTCACAAAAACAAAGAGTCAGAATCATAAATTGGTTATCGGGATTCCATTTTAAGAGAAAAACAATTGCAAATCAAGTATGACACACTTGATGTCAATTTGAGCTTAAAATAAAATCTTTAAACGAGGAAATTTCTGATCTTAAAAACCAACTTTCTAAACAAAAAGCAACCTATTCTGATCTTGAGAAAGAGAAGAAACAGTTGATAGTAGATTTTTCAAAACGAGATGATTCTATTCATGATGAAATTCTTGAGAAAAATGAAAAAATAAACAAATTGGAAAATTTGCTTGTTACAACGGGTCATTCGGCTCAAACAACGAATATTCTAACTAATCAAACAAATCCGTATTTTCATACAACAAAAAAAAATGGCTTTTGGTAACAACCTCCTTGTGCACTCAAGAAAGGTCAGAAAGAACAGAATGTTTTGTATAATGGAAAAGCTTTGTTAGATAAGCATGTCCCCATAGAAGTTCGTGATTCTCATGAAACGTTAGAACTAATTGATGAGAGTAGATAAAAAATGAAGCAAAAGAACCCAGAAATGAAACCAATTGATTACAACAAACTTAATAAAATTTCTGGCATTAAATTTGTTCCTCAAAAAGAAAAGTCAAAGTTTTCCATAACACCAAGTGTTTCAAACAAAGAGTCAAAACCAGTTTCAAAACCTGTAGTTGTCTCAAAATCATTTTCGAACATAGAACAAATGTCTTCAAAAAAATCCTTTTAACACAAGTGATGCTAGAAGCATTTTAGATGAAGTTAAAACAAGAATTGGGCAACTTCAAGAGGTTGTTAAATCTAAAACAAATGTCATTATTAACAACTGGTTTTCAAGTTTTCATGATGGAATGAAAAAGGTTTTTGAAACTGAAATTGCCAATCCACTAAATCACATCAGTCCGAGGGTAATTCATTTTGAACAAGCATTTTTTAAAGAAACAAGTGACTTTGCCAAGGACCATAAATCCCTGGTAAAGAAAGCTAATAAATGTTTTGAACACATCAGATTTTTGTAAAAAGTAAATGATTCTCTCTTCGAAGATGTTATGACTACCGATATTATGTCCATTATCTTACAAACATACTCTGTTGAAGACCATGAAAGACTCCAGTCTGAGACCTCTAAAAATTTTTCAAAATATGAAAAAGATCTTGAGAAACTTGAAGAAGAAAATGTATCATATTTTAAACAACTTGATCAAATAACTGAGGAATGCAAGTATGACAAACTTTCCTATGAGCGTGCCTACAAGGACATGAAAGAGCAAAATGATCTTTTGAGAGCTCATCTGAAATGTCAAAAAGGAAAGGTTGTGGATACTAAGATTACAAAACCATTGACTTAGGAGAAAACAAATATTTCAAAACCGGTTTTCAAACAAAAAATGTCTATTTCTCAGCCTCCTCCAAAAGTCAATGAGAAAAATGATTTGTCAAAACCAGTCACTCCACCTGCCGTGAAAAAAAAAGAAGAAAAGAGTGTTGGAAAAGAAAAAGTGGTTATCGAGAAACCAAAAGTTTTAGCTCCTGGCCTTTTTAAGATGAGTACCACTAATGCGTCTGCCTCCAAAATTAAAACATATGGAACAAACGACATATGTTCTACAGTGCCTAAGAAAGCTGAAACCACCTCTCTTGATAAAAATGTGAATCCTAATGCGTGTGCCTTACCTTCTACAGGACTAGAAAGCACCTCTAGGAGCAGCAGACTAAAGCCTAAGAGCAATACAAGGAACAATAGAGTCTCGCCTACCTCTAAGAGTAGTTGCATGAATAAAGAAAATAAAGTAGAAGAAAACCCTAGGAATTTACCGCTTTGTAATAAGAAAGAAATTTCATCTTAATGTAATGAACCTATGAAACTTGCTATGTTTAATGAATGTGTTGAATCTGTTTGTTTAACTTGCAAGAGATCTTGAATTGATAATGTTCATGATGATTGTGTTTCTATGAATGAGAATGTTAAGCCTGTTCAGAAGAATGTTCCAAAAGAACTTATGCTAAACTAATAGGAATAATAGTTGCAAGATTTAGGTCGAACACTATTGATAAGAAGCATAGTTTTTTCTCCAGGAATGGAATTTGGAAACCAACAGGTAGAATGTTCACAACAAGAATGGTCTAATGAAAGCTAAACTTGTATACCCAGTAGAAATCTTCTATGAGTGTGATCAAGATTTACCTCTAACCCAAAGGAACCAAAATCAAAACGGTTCCCAAAAACATCTTCTTCTGTACTTGGCAGGTTATCAAAATATGTCTTTGGATCGTCGACTCGGTTTCTCCAAGAACATGACCGGGAATCTGAAGCTGCTGATCAATTTCATCTGGAAATTCATGGGAACCGTAAGCTTTGGAAATGAACATGTAGCAGCTATCATGGGTTATGGAGATCTTCCATTTTGAAATTATTTGATCACTCGGGTTTACTATGTCGACGGTTTGGGACACAGTTTATTTTCAGTCAGCCAGTTCTGTGATGCAGATTTAAAGGTTGCTGGTTCGCTCCCAAACAGTCAGGTATTTATCACACAAATTAGCCACTTGTGAATGGCTAACCGTAATAATCGTAAAACCGTCTGAAAACGAATTCAATTAGATCTGGGAGAGTACAGTGTTTTCTCAGGTCGTTATGTCCCAACGAGCTGTACGATTCAATCTTAACATATAGTGATCGAGTGATATTGAATGGAAAAAGGTTATGATTTGAATAATTATACCTAAAGAAAACGTTTGTAAATTATAGCGACTTAAATGCAAATTAAAGGAAATTAAAAGCTAAAATATATTAAATAAACGCTATCACTATTTTTAAAAATCGATTTTATAAAACAAAATAACCTAAATAAACCATCTTAAGTGACACGTAAACTTAAAATGTCTAAAAACGTTGTTTAAAGTGAAAACGAGCGTTACGTATGAAAATTACGCTGGAGCGCAAGATAAAACGTAAAATTTATAAAATAAAAGGCCTACGAATGTAAAAACAATTTTCTTACGTACTATATGATAAAAGAAAATTTTAGAAAAAAGAATTATAATTTTTTGATTATTATTTTATTTATTATGAATTAAATACGGTTTTAAACTAATTAAATGATAAAAAATACTAAAACTATTTAGAAAAATCTGAAACTTTTTTGTAAAATACTTTATACTAATACAATCCTAAGAAAAATATAAAAGTTGAAAAAGCTAGATTAAATAAGCTAGAAATAAGCTATTAAGCTCGTATAAGCTTAAAATGGAAAACGGGGTTAAGTATTTAATTGTGTAAAATAAAACTGAGACAAGTCCCAAGGGCAAACGGTAAGTGTGTGGTGTGGTGAGCTGGGTGGCCAGGGTTCGAATCCCAGCAATGCTATTTTTTTACAACTATTTTATTTTTTTATTTTTTTTTTTGCAAACTTATTAAATACATTATAATAAGCAATTTTTCTAACTACAACTTTTTATAAAAACTACCAATAAGCTGAGATTGAGCTTATTGTTTCTTAACAGTTTAGCAATAATTGGAAATAAGGACTAGATTAAACTGAGTAAACTAATAAGCTAAAGCTAATTGAGAATAAGCTATTTAACTGTAAATAAGCTAATATGGCCACTGAAAAAGCAAAATGATTAAGAATTAAGAACTTAATAAACATCAAATAAGCACAAGCTTATCAGATACACAGGACACTTTTTTTTGGTTTACTAGGTACTTTAAGCTAAAATTAAGCACTGAGATAAGCTAGAAACTTAAAACAAAAACTGGGACTAATTAGTTGACCAGTTCAGCTTTTCAAAAAGCTAAAGTACTCACAGTGGGATTCACTGGTGAGCGTATGACAAGCTTAAGAAAAAACTGAAAAACAACTGAGTATGATTCAGTGAATGCTGAATAAAATGGGACCAACTAATAAGCACTTGCAGCCCTATCTAAAAAGCTACAAACTGAAAACTTAAGCTTGGGACATTGAGATAGCTAGGTTGGCTTTCCAAAGAACCAAAAATCACAGGCTTAAGCTAAATAACAAGCTCTGTGTGAGCTTGAGAAAGTGATAGGCTCACTGGTGCACAAAACATTTTTTTGACTTTTTTATTAAACTGAAAGTTTGACTTTTATGAGATTTTAATTGGTTCTAATGACTGAATATGATGTAATAAGGTAATATAAGTTTATCTAAAGCTATATTAACAACTTTTAAACTTGTGTGGTGAGTTTTACAACTCAAAATCCTAACAGTTTACTGTTAAAATGCATTCAAAAGAGATTTTGACTTTTACTAGAACAAGGACTGGTTTTTATGCTAGCTCTGAGCTATTATATACTAATGTAACATGAAACAAGTTCAAACAATAGCATAAACAAGCTATACTACAGTTATTATGGCAAATCCAAACACCCCTTCAAGAAACAGTTTTGAAGCTTTTAAAAGGGTAACACAGATTAAGATCATGAAAATGATTCATAAGCTTATATTATTACTTAGTAAGTTTAAATAAGCATTAAACAATAGTGGCGACAACATAAAACTTGAACATAAATATTATGCTATTAATTGTGTAAAAATGAGATTTCAAAGTGACTATTAATTCCAAACAACAAGTAATCTGTTTTTAATATATAAATCTACTTAACTATGACTTAGAAACATAAAAATACAAAGAGTAAAGCTTAAAACTGATTTAAACAGTGAAATGCAAAAATACTTTTTAAATGCTTACAATTGTTTTCCAGCCAAAGACTATGGACCAGTGATTGAAAACACTCCTAATAGCTTTCCATAAAGCATCTAAACCAAGAACAATCCACAGATTACCATGCTTCAGTCTCTATCTTCATTTGCATTGATTTTTTATTTATTTTTTTTACTAATTTATTGGTATTTTTGGTAATTTTTGAATTGTATCTCTAAACTGATTTTAACATTACTAATGGCTTACATAAGCTATGTAAAGAACTCATTTGAGCTTATTAATCCAAGACAACAACTAATAATAACATTTGAGTATTATAAAAATTTTAACAAGGAAATAAGCATAATCTGAATTCGTACATATGAATTGAAATTGAGACTGAAATTAAGTTTTTATTATAGTGGAATATGATTACAAAACACTTGAAGGCTTAAAACATAAACTGGAAACTTAAATTATTAAAACGACATAACAGAATTTAAAATTACACTACATTACTATCCTCCTTGCTTCGTTATTGGTATTTATTGACTTAATTCTGTTCCTTGTCGACCTCTGGTGATTTCCCACCTCAATCCAGCTCTTGAGTTAATCTAAATCGTACATGTGGAATTTTGGCGGGAAAAGCTTTTTTGAGTGGAAATTGCAATCAATTGAGTTTCTGGGTGGATATGGTGGTGGAAAGGGTGATGGTGAAGGGTAGGTATGTGCTGGAGAGATAAGGGTGATGAGGTGGTAGTGAAACAGGTGGCTATGGAGGTAACAGGTGGATTGGGAGGTGGAAGGTGGACAGTGGGGGGGGGGGGGGGAGGCGGGTTTTAATTTTAAAAACTGGTTTTGGGTATTGGGCTTGGACTGGGCCTAGTTAAATAAAAGGGTTAGGTTTGTTTTGGTTTTGGACTTGGGTTATTAATCACAAAGGGTCCAATTGGATTTATTTAAATAACAAGGACCATAAATGTAATATTCTGAAAGTTAAGGGACTGAGTTGCAACATATCCAAACTTATCACAAGGGCCAATGTTGAATATTTTCCATTTTAAATATCAAGGGACCTTTTATGACAATTTTCAAAGTTAAGGGACTAAAGTTGTAATTTTATAATTTTAAAATTCAAAGGGTTTGTTTCGACAAATTTTGAATCCCAAGGACCTTAAATGATATTTTTACTTTATTTTGATTTACCAGGGACTATATTTGACAACTTTTCAAACTTGGGGGACTAAAACTGCCAATAATGCAAACTTGATACGTTTTTCACCAGATTTTGATGTTTTTGCATTTAAAACACATAAAACACTTGTTTGTGATATTTTTATCATTTTAATGCATTTCTGAGTGTTTTCAGATGTTTTTGCAGTCTAAAAGGTATAGAAATGATGAGTATTTGCACACTCATCAATCCCCCACACTAAGCTATTGCTAGTCCCTAGCAATCTTTTATGAAGTTTTAATGGATTTTAAAGAACTCTTTACCAAAAGCCATTACTTCTGGAGTAGCCAAAATGTTTCAGTTCAAGTAAGAACCTTGGTACAATGATAACCAAATGATTTTGAGCAAATCACCAGCTTTCAACGGTTTTGATTTGTCTTTACCGGAAACCGTTTGCTTCTGGACTAGCCAACTCTTAACTAATTAAAGATATGGGGAGTTGATTACCATACAATTTTAGGCAAATTGTAAGCCATAAACGGATTTGAGATATCTTTACCAAGAGCCGTTTGCTCCTGGATTAGCCAATCCTTATGTGGGTTAGACATGGTGGACCGAATACCATTTGCTGAGCAAGTGAAAAACACTTACTCCAAAAAAAAATTTGGCCAAAAACGGGGGAATTGGGTGGTATAATTACATGATACAATTCGTGAGAATTCCCTTATCCCCCACACTAGAAATGAATATTGCCCTCGATATTCAAAGTACCGGCAGTTATGCCGAAACATAGAACGTAAAAGGGAAATACTACGGCCATTATTTTGTTTTTGATATATACAAAAAAAAAATTTCTCAAGATGTGGGGCATCTCCCCCACACTAGGGTGGTACACACGGGTGAAAACCCATGTTTAGCTACTGTTTTTGATTCCCGAGTCGCTAGCTTGACTCGACCCCGAATTAATTTGTTCATGGGGAAGTAAGTGGAAAAGACAATCTCCATCGGACTTTCATTCAAGATGTTTGTATAAACACTGAAGTACATGAAAGTTCCACACCGATGAGATATACATAGAACCGGCTCAAAAATGATAAATGAAAATGCCGGGGTCAAAAATAATGTCTTCATTCCCGAAGGAGTGAAGAACAGGAGAAGCTACGGGTTTGAACACTTTATCTTTGGAGAGGAATGAAACGCAAGTATCAACCACGGTAAAATCCTCAAAGGTAGATGAGTCACTCATGGATATAATGGGGTGAAGAACATCTTGATCAACAATTTCATCAATTGAAACTTTCAAGTTCTTCTCTTTCATGGGAAAGAATGGATCATCATATTTTTCCAAAGGATCATTGTTCAAATTATCATTCTTAAGTGGAATCGGGTCCGTGAGAGTGAGTTCATTGGAGAACTCCTTCTTATCAAGTGACGGATCTCCATACAACAAATACTCAATTTCTCTAAGATCGGCCTCAGGGTCAAATATTTCGTTCTCATTTCCCGTTGGAAAAGGACCAAGGCAAGTGATTTCATCGCCGAATTCCTCAAGAAGTAAATCAATAGCTGAATCCTCGGGCTCCGAAGGATATTTGGTCAAAAGCTCAACTTCTTTGATTTCTATCGGAGGAAGTGAAGACAACGGAGTGAGGGAAGGGTCGGAAATAATGGGGTATGGAGTCGGAGTGGGATTGCCACTCGAAGATTTGTCCAAGAATTTAAGAACTCCAGGAGCGTAATCCTCACCATCTGCATAATCCATGTCTTCACAAGATAAAGAATAGTCCTCATCAGAATCAGAGAACATCTGAATATGATCATTTTGGAAGACAAGAGGAGTAGGGATATCACACAAATGCTCGAGAATTCCCTGTGACTCTCTCGGGATTGGAACAAGGTTCTCAACACTAGACTTTATGAATTTGTCCGATTCCTTTTTAGGAACAGTGTCAAGAAGCTCATCCCCCATGTTCAAAGAGTGAGTTGGAGCTTCGGGTGTGATAGCAGTTGACTGAGGGAGTTGAGAAATATTATCTTTAAAAGGATAAAAACTCTCCTCGTCATCATCATACATAGCTGCCTTAAGAAATTGGGAACGCTTTAGAGCTGCATGCTCTAAGATCAATAATTCTTCCCTAGAATTGCGAGCCTCTCGTTCTTCGGCTAGCAATTCTCCCATGGTTTTTTCACCATTCACTTAATTCTTAAAGTTTTGAATCATATCACCAAGTGTTTTCATTTCGGTTTCAAAATCTTGGGAAATTTCTTGAGACAACGGCTCAGGTGGAGTTTGAACCGTATGGTGCTGTGGAGGTTGGAAATTGTCAAAACCGGAAGTATCGTAATTTTGATTCCACGGTTGACATTGAAGATTATCGTGAGGACCTCCACAATATTCACAACAGTATTGTTGATTATATGAAGATAAGTCGGGCTGTGGTGGGTAATTGGAAAAGTTTGAGGGGTCGTTAAATGAGTTCGGATTAGGATCATAATCAAATGAATTCCTCGAACCACAAAACAAGCAACTCCCGTTATGAATATCATTACCACACTGTACACACGTACACCAACGACAGGGTGAACCAAAAAGAGGCTCACCACAACCGACACAAGGAATAAACGACTCCATTTGAGAGTTATGAGAAGGAATCGGTTCATTCAAAGAATCAACAAAACCAACATGGTGATCCGAATGACTATTAAGTCTCGAAGAACATTTTGAAAAATCCGGAGGTGGGACAAGTGGTGTGCTCTGAGAGCTAGCAATTTCCACCATTTCCGTTATGGTCTCCGGTTCTGGTTCTTTAGAAACGTGAAATTTAGGCAAGTCATTTTTGCTAATCACCGGCTTAAATTCTGCATGATTGCTTTCAACCGTAAATCGTGAAAGTTTATGACCAATTTTAGACGGCTTAGGAGCAATTGAGGGGTTAGATCTTTGGATAACCGTAGGTTGGACGTATTTAGCACTTCCACTATCAGAGGAAAGTACCTGGTCCTTTGTCACCCCGGTTTCTCGTTCCATTTCCCTACGCAGAATTAATGGATCATCACGAACAACACGAATTCTTGACATTTGTGATAAAGTATGAAGTTTTTCAAATTCGTTCCAGAATTCGTCGGAGTCGAGAGATTCCATGAGAATAGAAGAAGTTAGAATCAAAGGAATAAAGGGTAAAGGGATAAAGAATCAAAAAGGGTAAGAGGGTAAAGATGAATATTTTTGGGTTTTTGGATAAACATTTTGGAAAAACAAAGAATGAAAATCTTTTTGGGTTTTTGATTTTTATAGGATGATATGAACAATGAGTGAATACTCAAATCGCTAATCTGCTAAACGTTTGATTGTTAGCACAGCTCCCCGGAAGCGGCGCCAAAATTTGGTTCGCTCCCAAACAGTCAGGTATTTATCACACAAATTAGCCACTTGTGAATGGCTAACCGTAATAATCGTAAAACCGTCTGAAAACGAATTCAATTAGATCTGGGAGAGTACAGTGTTTTCTCAGGTCGTTATGTCCCAACGAGCTGTACGATTCAATCTTAACGTATAGTGATCGAGTGATATTGAATGGAAAAAGGTTATGATTTGAATAATTATACCTAAAGAAAACGTTTGTAAATTATAGCGACTTAAATGCAAATTAAAGGAAATTAAAAGCTAAAATATATTAAATAAACGCTATCACTATTTTTAAAAATCGATTTTATAAAACAAAATAACCTAAATAAACTATCTTAAGTGAAACGTAAACTTAAAATGTCTAAAAACATTGTTTAAAGTGAAAACGAGCGTTACGTATGAAAATTACGCTGGAGCGCAAGATAAAACGTAAAATTTATAAAATAAAAGGCCTACGAATGTAAAAACAATTTTCTTACGTACTATATGATAAAAGAAAATTTTAGAAAAAAGAATTATAATTTTTTGATTATTATTTTATTTATTATGAATTAAATACGGTTTTAAACTAATTAAATGATAAAAAATACTAAAACTATTTAGAAAAATCTGAAACTTTTTTGTAAAATACTTTATACTAATACAATCCTAAGAAAAATACAAAAGTTGAAAAAGCTAGATTAAATAAGCTAGAAATAAGCTATTAAGCTCGTATAAGCTTAAAATGGAAAACGGGGTTAAGTATTTAATTGTGTAAAATAAAACTGAGACAAGTCCCAAGGGCAAACGGTAAGTGTGTGGTGTGGTGAGCTGGGTGGCCAGGGTTCGAATCCCAGCAATGCTATTTTTTTACAACTATTTTATTTTTTTATTTTTCTTTTTGCAAACTTATTAAATACATTATAATAAGCAATTTTTCTAACTACAACTTTTTATAAAAACTACCAATAAGCTGAGATTGAGCTTATTGTTTCTTAACAGTTTAGCAATAATTGGAAATAAGGACTAGATTAAACTGAGTAAACTAATAAGCTAATCAATAAGCTAAAGCTAATTGAGAATAAGCTATTTAACTGTAAATAAGCTAATATGGCCACTGAAAAAGCAAAATGATTAAGAATTAAGAACTTAATAAACATCAAATAAGCACAAGCTTATCAGATACACAGGACACTTTTTTTTTGGTTTACTAGGTACTTTAAGCTAAAATTAAGCACTGAGATAAGCTAGAAACTTAAAACAAAAACGGGGACTAATTAGTTGACCAGTTCAGCTTTTCAAAAAGCTAAAGTACTCACAGTGGGATTCACTGGTGAGCGTATGACAAGCTTAAGAAAAAACTGAAAAACAACTGAGTATGATTCAGTGAATGCTGAATAAAATGGGACCAACTAATAAGCACTTGCAGCCCTATCTAAAAAGCTACAAACTGAAAACTTAAGCTTGGGACATTGAGATAGCTAGGTTGGCTTTCCAAAGAACCAAAAATCACAGGCTTAAGCTAAATAACAAGCTCTGTGTGAGCTTGAGAAAGTGATAGGCTCACTGGTGCACAAAACATTTTTTTGACTTTTTTATTAAACTGAAAGTTTGACTTTTATGAGATTTTAATTGGTTCTAATGACTGAATATGATGTAATAAGGTAATATAAGTTTATCTAAAGCTATATTAACAACTTTTAAACTTGTGTGGTGAGTTTTACAACTCAAAATCCTAACAATTTACTGTTAAAATGCATTCAAAAGAGATTTTGACTTTTACTAGAACAAGGACTGGTTTTTATGCTAGCTCTGAGCTATTATATACTAATGTAACATGAAACAAGTTCAAACAACAGCATAAACAAGCTATACTACAGTTATTATGGCAAATCCAAACACCCCTTCAAGAAACAGTTTTGAAGCTTTTAAAAGGGTAACACAGATTAAGATCATGAAAATGATTCATAAGCTTATATTATTACTTAGTAAGTTTAAATAAGCATTAAACAATAGTGGCGACAACATAAAACTTGAACATAAATATTATGCTATTAATTGTGTAAAAAGGAGATTTCAAAGTGACTATTAATTCCAAACAACAAGTAATCTGTTTTTAATATATAAATCTACTTAACTATGATTTAGAAACATAAAAATACAAAGAGTAAAGCTTAAAACTGATTTAAACAGTGAAATGCAAAAATACTTTTTAAATGCTTACAATTGTTTTCCAGCCAAAGACTATGGGCCAGTGATTGAAAACACTCCTAATAGCTTTCCATAAAGCATCTAAACAAAGAACAATCCACAGATTACCATGCTTCAGTCTCTATCTTCATTTGCATTGATTTTTTATTTTTTTTTACTAATTTATTGGTATTTTTGGTAATTTTTGAATTGTATCTCTAAACTGATTTTAACATTACTAATGGCTAACATAAGCTATGTAAAGAACTCATTTGAGCTTATTAATCCAAGACAACAACTAATAATAACATTTGAGTATTATAAAAATTTTAACAGGGAAATAAGCATAATCTGAATTCGTACATATGAATTGAAATTGAGACTGAAATTAAGTTTTTATTATAGTGGAATATGATTACAAAACACTTGAAGGCTTAAAACATAAACTGGAAACTTAAATTATTAAAACGACATAACAGAATTTAAAATTACACTACATTACTATCCTCCTTGCTTCGTTATTGGTATTTATTGACTTAATTATGTTCCTTGTCGACCTCTGGTGATTTCCCACCTCAATCCAGCTCTTGAGTTAATCTAAATCGTACATGTGGAATTTTGGCGGGAAAAGCTTTTTTGAGTGGAAATTGCAATCAATTGAGTTTCTGGGTGGATATGGTGGTGGAAAGGGTGATGGTGAAGGGTAGGTATGTGCCGGAGAGATAAAGGTGATGAGGTGGTAGTGAAACAGGTGGCTATGGAGGTAACAGGTGGATTGGGAGGTGGAAGGTGAACAGTGGGGGGCGGGTTTTAATATTAAAAACTGGTTTTGGGTATTGGGCTTGGACTGGGCCTTGTTAAATAAAAGGGTTTGGTTTGTTTTGGTTTTGGACTTGGGTTATTAATCACAAAGGGTCCAATTGGATTTATTTAAATAACAAGGACCATAAATGTAATATTCTGAAAGTTAAGGGACTGAGTTGCAACATATCCAAACTTATCACAAGGGCCAATGTTGAATATTTTCCATTTTAAATATCAAGGGACCTTTTATGACAATTTTCAAAGTTAAGGGACTAAAGTTGTAATTTTATAATTTTAAACTTCAAAGGGTTTGTTTTGACAACTTTTGAATCCCAAGGACCTTAAATGATATTTTTACTTTATTTTGATTTACCAGGGACTATATTTGACAACTTTTCAAACTTGGGGGACTAAAACTGCCAATAATGCAAACTTGATACGTTTTTCACCAGATTTTGATGTTTTTGCATTTAAAACATATAAAACACTTGTTTGTGATATTTTTATCATTTTAATGCGTTTCTGAGTGTTTTCAGATGTTTTTGCAGTCTAAAAGGTATAGAAATGATGAGTATTTGCACACTCATCAGTTGCATTTAGAAGAAATTCATGCTTCGTTAGAAACTTAGAAGGCATTGATCTCTTAACTGGGAATCGTGACACAAACTTGTATGCTATCTACATAAATCAAATGGCCTCTTCATCACCAATATGTCTTATGACACGAGCATCTGGAACAAAGTCCAGGTTGTGGCACAGAAGGCTCTCCCATCTCAATGTTGACACTATCAACAAACTTGCCAAAGACAACATCGTCAACGGACTTCCAAAGTTCAAATACACCAAGGATCACTTATGTCCATCATGCGAACAAGGAAAAAGCAAAAGAGCATCATATAAACCCAAACTCGTACCCTGTTCAGAAGCAAAGTTACATATGTTGCACATGGATTTATGTGACCGATAAGATTTGAAAGCATAAACGGGAAAAAGTATATTCTTTTTATCATCGATGACTATTCAAGATATACATGGGTTAAGTTTCTGAGGTCAAAAGATAAAGCACCAGGCATCATCATCACCTTTCTGAAGCGTATTCAAGTACTTCTTCAAGCTCCAATAAAGATAGTAAGAACTGACAACGGCACAGAATTTACAAATCAAGAGTTAAGAACTTATTTTTAAGATGTTGGAATCACTCATCAGACATCAGTTGTTAGAACTCCACAGTAGAATGGGGTAGTTGAAAGAAGAAATCGAACTCTTGTGGAAGCTGCGGCACAATGCTAATTTATTCTAGTGCACCGTTATTTATATGGGCTGATGCTGTTGCCACTGCTTGTTTCACTCAGAACTGATCCTTAATCCATCCAAGATTCAATAAAACCCCCTGTGAACTAGTGAACAACAGAAAACCTGATATCTCTTACCTTCACGTGTTCGGCGCTCAATGCTATCCGGCGAATGACAGAGAAGATCTAGGAAAACTGAAAGCTAAAGGTGATATTGGAATCTTCATTGGATACTCAGATAACTCGAGGGAATTCAGGGTGTACATAAGGAGAACTTGGAAAATAATGGAGATGATGAATGTGAATTTTGATGAAATTTCACAAATGGCTTCTGAGAGACTCGCTCTAGAACCCGCACTTAATCCGATGGCTAATAATCAAAACAGATTAGGACCCACACCTAACCAGCAGACTTTTGGACACATCAGTTCAGGACTCGTACCTCATAGAGCTCCATCAACTTTTTCTGACACACCTTCAGAAAAAGAATGGGAGAATTTCTTCGAGTTAATGTTCGATGAATACTATGGTGGAACTTTGACAAATGCACCAAACCATTATTCCGCTGCACCCGCTCAAAATCATCAACCACCACCACCAACAGAAGATGCATCTACAAAAGTTGAAACTAAAGCACCAACTCCATCAACATCATCTAAAACAACTCCAATTCTTGAAACCGTTCTACCAATAGTTGATGAGCAAAACCAAAACATATCATTTCAAAAAGAACCTACACAAAACCAAAACGATGCAACGTTAGATGAAGACATATTCGAAAACCCGTTTGCTACGAAATCAGTTGAATCATCTTCAAGCTTACGAGAACCATCTAACTCGCATTCGCTAAACCTACGGTATCCTTCTACTATGAAGTGGACAAAATACCATCCAATTGAACAAGTTATTGGTGAACCTTCAAGGCCAATTCAGACGAGAAGCCAACTTGCCACAGATTGCGACTTGTGCATTTATCTTTTCTCAATTAGCAATATAGAGCCGAAGAACATTTGTGAGACAATGGCAGAACCCGCATGGATAGAAGCGATGCAGGAGGAACTTCTCCAATACCGTCTACATGACTCATGGGATCTAGTTCCAAGACCAACTGATATTCGTGTTATTGATCTCAAATGGTTATGGAAAAACAAAAAGGATGAAGAAATGACTGTAATTCGCAACAAAGCTCGTCTTGTGGCCAAAGGATATAGACAGGAATAAGGAATAGATTTTGAAGAATCGTTCGCGCTGGTAGCTAGACTTGAAGCAGTCAGGATATTCTTAGCCTATGCAGCTCACAAAAATATCACGGTTTATTAGATGGACATTAAAATAGCGTTTTTGAATGGAACTCTGAAAGAAGAAGCGTATGTGAGTCAGCCAGAAGGCTTCATTGACATGGAACATCCAGACTACGTCTACAAACTCAAAAAGGACATCTATGGTTTGAAACAAGCTCCGAGAGCGTGGTATGACGAACTGTCTTCTTTCCTGATCAAAAACAATTTCCAAAGGAACTGTTGATTCTACCTTGTTCACCCGAAAATACAACAATGACATTTTGATTGTTCAGATTTACGTGGACGACGTCATTTTTGGGTCCAATAATCCGAATCTTTCAAAACATTTTGAAAATCTCATGAAAAGAAAATTTGAAATTTCCATGATGGGGGATTTAAAATTCTTTCTTGGTTTACCAATACATCAATCCCCTTGTGGAATTTTCATTAATCAATCTAAATACACAACTGAGATTTGAAAAAACATGGAATGGATAATTGTGATTCGGTTGGTACGCCAATGGTAACTTTGCAAAAAATTGGAGCGGAATTATTTGGGAAACCTATCGATCCGAAGAAATATCGGAGCATGATTGGTTCTCTCATGTACCTCACTGCTAGTCAACCAGATATTCAATTTTTTGTTTGCTTATTAGCACAGTTTCAGGCAAAGCCTACCGAATTTCACCTCAAAGAGGTTAAACGGATCTTTCGATACCTAAAGACATCCATTCACATGGGTCTTTGGTATCCGAAGGAATCCGGATTTGATCTAATAGCTTTTTTAGATGCAGACCACGCAGGTGATCAAGTTACAGGAAAAAAGTACATAAGGGGGAGCACAATTTTTGGGTGAAAAGTCAGTAAGCTGGTCTTCAAAGAAACAAGATTGTATTGCACCTTCAACCGCTGAAGCTGAGTATGTGTCTCTATCTGCGTGTTGTGCTCAAGTTCTATGGATGAGAACACAACTCGCAGATTATGGCTTTACTTTCGACAAAATACCTATGTATTGTGACTCAAAAAGGGCCATAGCCATATCATGCAATCCTGTTCATCACTCAAAGACTAAGCATATCAGAGTCCGCTATTACTTCATAAAAGAGCACGTAGAAGAATGTACTGTTGAATTATTTTTCATGAAGACTGATTACCAACTCGTCGATCTATTTACTAAATCCATTCCAGAAGAAAGGTTTGACGATTTAGTTCGACGAATTGGAATGCGAAGCCTAACCCCTGAGGAGTTAGAACGTCTTCTCGAATCTTCTTGAAAATGATTTCCAAAAGCTTCGCTGTAAATATTTTTGAAAAAAACAAAATACAAAATGTGAAAACCAACAAAAGCAAAATATAAAAATATAAAACTTTCAAAAAATACAAAAACAATATAAAATCAAAAATTCAAAAATATTCTTCTCACGACATGTCTCTCGTATAATCGATATTTTGTACGTTCCTAGAAATGGCATTCATCAATGATACGGACATGTACAGATGCTTGAGCGAGAGTTCTTTAAATGTTTTCTAAAACATGTCGTTTATAAAAATGTCTTTCACGATGGCTTTCGTATATTTCAGTAAGAAACCCGGACTTAAAATGATGACTTTTGATTATATCGAATCAAAACTTGTTTTCAAAAGAAGTATCTAGTGTACGCTTCAATGCACTACATTAAAAACTGATGAGAAATCATCATCATCTTGAGCACCTTTTCAAGATTTTTCAATGAAAAATATTATTCAAAATCTTTCAAAATATTTTGTGCTCAAGATAACTCCCTCCAAAACCCTTTATTGATTATGCTTACTCCCTCCAAAACCCTTTATTGATTATGCTTTCTTAAAAGGGGAGTATAAAATCAAAATGTTCCAATTTCATGCTAAAATCAAATTCATTTGTCTCCCCAAAAGATTCTAAAAATGTTGATTAATCAGTTGATATCAAAAATATCACGGATATGCTATTTTTGAGGGGGAAAAGACGTGATTAAAATGTGATCAAAAATGTTTAATGATCGGTTTTTGAATCTCAAAAGAGCTCGACTCAGATGGAACCAATGAATTAAAGAGAAATCAAAGTCAGTAAATGTACCATTTCGAGAAACTTGTGATAGAAATACACTTTCATGGGTCTAACCTTCTTTTCAAGAAGAGTTTACAACTTCAAGTTAGTTATTAGAGCTAGTTGTCACCTAAAAACTGACAATGGAACTCTTTAACTAAGCAATGTAACCGTGTCTCGTGGGGAATTGTCTATCCTGAGCTGATCAATTCAAAAAGTGCGAACTCTATCCTCACATGCAGATTTAAGTTCAAATAATATAAGCACATGTGAAGGGGGAGTATTTCTGAAAATTCAAAACTCTCAAGGTGTTAGCAAAATGTTTTGATAATCATAAACACTTTGCGAGATTTTCAAGAAAAAGGTTTTATGGCAACATAGGACAGTTATGGAGTTATAAGGTGACTAAGGATAAGAAATACGTCAGCCGGATGGATCTACCCAAGGACATTACCTATAGTTAGTATTAGAAGTCCTTAGGTATGATTGAAAAAAGGAGAAATGTGAGAAAGGAGAAAGAAGGGGTTGATGAATTAAAAAGAAAAGTAACAGAAATGGTGAAAAGAAATAGCCCTCCATAATCAAACTTAGGGCAGAAACCGGGTTCAGTTCATCTGCTACTGGTTGTCACTAAGATGACGCTGGTATTGAAGACAAAGACGTCATGGACTCAGTGATGCACTGCACTTAACCTTCTAGCCACTCAATTCCTCTTAAAAGGATTTGTTTCATTCTTACTAGGAACCCTATATAATCTATCGACCTTCTCTTAGAGATGGTTGGTATTGAAAAAGGAGACCCTCTCCCTAGTCTCCGCTTAGGAAAACCAAAGTGCACTAATTGAGTCTAGAGCCACGAGATTCATCAAAAGATCTCTTAGGAACACTAAACTTTTCATCGCCTGTTGTTCAACAATAAAGGAAAAAGCGATATATTCTAGAGTCCTACGCAGATTTTAGCAATCTGCCAGAACATTTATGAGAGGATTCACAATTTTGATCCTCAGTGATTGAATGGAAACTCCTGGAAGGGTCAACATCAAACAGCCCTGACAGCTGGTCACTTCGGTAATTCTTTATGGGTTACGCTTAGTGTGTTTCAAACGGTCTACAGTCGTGGAGTGATGCTTCGGTGTACTTCAGCGACTCACTTGAATTGTAGATATACTTTGGTATATCGTGTTAGCCTTCTTGAGGGCCTCCAATTACATGAACGAACTTTGTAAGAATAAGAGATGTGTTTTCACACTATGCTGATAACACCCTCGACATTCGAACTTGTAAGTGTTAGAAATCCCGCCAAGGAGATTCCTTTCACGAATCGAATCCTGAATATGTGGGTCATTGCTTGAATCTATTCAACTTAATGACAATTGTCCCTTATGGGATTAGGACGGTTGATGTGCCCGACCAAGGTGAATGGAATCAAGAGATTCATCAGTATAAAAATCGTAGTGGTCAATTCTTTAAGAAAAGTCCACAATGATTGATTGGTGTTTTTTCAACTAACATATTTATGCAGGTACTGATGATTGTTCCTTGGAGGAGAGACTGCACCACCTCCCCATGCTCATACCAACATCACAACTCATGAAAGTTCTCATCAATATCAAAGGCAACATAAAGTTAAAGATGATTCTTCGTCAACGCCAAAGAATTTACAAAGTTTAAAGACTAAAGAACTTCACATCATTGGAAATTCAAAGTCAAAAGAAGTGTGAGCATGGTGGAGAAAGACGTGGAGACACCTATCCCGAAGAAGTTGACAAAAGACAGACAATACCATTAACTGGTCACAAAGCATGAAGGAACAAAGAATCAAGACTATTCTATGTCAACACACAAAGTTCAAGATCAAGAAGTCTAAAGATCTAATCAAGTGAAGCATCTTTTGAATGAGCACCCCTTAGGGGGAGATTGTTAGCATTAATAGAAAGTGTTAGAAAGTGATGGTCATTTACGTTTAGGAACTTTGTAACGTGTGTTAGATATTGTATTAGAATAGTCAATGGGCTCGTGGATTGGGCCAAGCTAACCGGTTATTAGTTATGTTATGTTTAGTCATGTTGTAATGTAAGCCCAATCAACAATCCAAACAAAGACCATCCAAAGCCCATAAGGATTTTATGTCTAAGTATAAAAGGCACACACCTAGTCATTTGGTGTGTGTGCTTGAGTGTGTAAGTGTGTGTTTCATATGGAATAAACCTCTTCATGTTTTCATCTTTCTCTCTAGTATAAAATGCCCCATATATAATACTTAAGTCACCAATCCTTGCTTCATATTTAGTGTTAGTGTGATAGAGTTGATATATCTAAGGTCCTACAAGAACCGGAAAAAAAAACAATTCTAATGTAGATCAACTAAAAAGCGTAAATTAACTCATAGACCTATGATAATTGATGAACATATGATAACTGATTAACCTATGATGACATAGGACAATAACTGATGAACCTATGATAACTGATAAACATATTAGAACATAGGACAATAATTGATTAACATATGATAACTGATAAACCTATGATAACACTGGACATTAATTGATGAACCTATCATAACACAACACAAAAACACAATGAACAAAAAAAACTAAAAAATTATGGTAACATAACCTATGATAACATAGCATACTATAACATAATCTGTTATAAGATTACCTATGGTAACACAAATAAACTAACTAATGAACCTATGGTTATGTTAAAAAAAATTCATCAACTTAAATAATATAACAAAAAGGCATAAACTGATGAAGATCTGAGAAAAAAACAGTACTAACCTATTTTGGCACATTTACAACGGTCTCTCTCAGTTGTGACACGTCTAGAATAAAAGCAATCCTATGTCTTTTATTAGTCTTTTTAGGTATAGGAACATCAACATCTGCCTTTGCCATTAACTCAACCTGATGATTTCTAAACTTATGCAGTAGCTCGGGATCATTTGCATAACGATTCACACAATACTCAATTGATCTGAATATCTCACGCAAGATCATATAAGGACTCCCACCAGTGGCTTGAATAACTGATGGAGGTGGTAATGAATCCTTTGGCCAACGCCAAGCACGTACTTCTTTGGAAACTTTTTAACTTTTGACAACCGAAGCACATCAAAGATATGACAACATAACAGTCCATATGACTCAAAATGTTTGCAAGTACACTGATAAAAATCATCATTTGGTTTACACAAGACATGGAAAAAAGAAAAATAAAACATACAGTGGTTGATTACAAACAACTCAGAGTTAATTACATAAATCGTTCTTGTGGTTTGGTGAAAATTACGGATCTTGTCCCTATGGTTTTTTTAAAGCGGGTCACGTCCCCGTGGTTTCTCAAAGCTACGGATCTTGTCCAAATTTTGACCCGCTCCTTAAAAAGGACGTAACTTGACATGATGAACTAATGGAGGGTTAACCTTGTAATTTAGGTTTTCCCTCTCAAAATACAAACCACAGGACGATATATGTAATTTACTCTAAACGAATATTAAAATCTCTAATGTTATTTTACGAAAATATTTTAATTTTATTATATTACATTAAAAAAATATATACTTTTTAAAAAAAATAAATTTTGTTAAAAAAATATTACAAAGTTTAATAAAAAATATTTTACTATAACACTTAAAAAAAACTGTTTATTTAAAAAATATTTTATTAAACTTTTTAATAATAATTAAAAAACTTTAAAAAAATTTATTTTGTCAAAATAATATTATAAAAATTAAAAAAAAAAAGATCATTTCACTATATTATTTAACAAAAACTGTTTATTTAAAAAATTAATTTTATTAATTTTTTTTAGAATAAATTTAAAAAAAATAGAAAAAATATTTTTTTAATTTTATTATAAAAACGGATGAAAGTGCCATTTTTATACGTATAAAAGTCTGTTTTTATAAAAAGGAAAACAAATGTTCGTATAAATGTCCCTTATAATGCGTATAAATGTCATTTTTAAAATGTATAAATGTCCGTTCTAATTCGTTTTCGTACGCTTTCATACGCTTTATCAAAAACGTACGAAAACGCATTAAAACGGACATTTATATGTTTTAATGCGTTTTTGTCCTTTTTGTACGTCTTCGTACGTTTTCATCCGTTTTTATCAAAGATATTGTCTCTTTGTTTTTATTGCCAATAAGTAAAATTATTTTTTTTATATGATCAGATTTTGTTTAAATATTATAGTAAAATGATTTTTTTTAATTTTATAATATTTTTTTAACAAAATTAATTGTTTATTAAGTTTTTTTTAATTATTATAAAAAAAGTTTAATAAAATTAATTTTATCAATAAACAATTTTTTTAAGTGTTATAGTAAAATGATTTTTTTATTAAATTTTGTAATATTTTTTTATCTGTAAGATATTAACTTTCACATACACATCATAACATTAACACAATGAGCACATAGATGGTTTTAGAGAGAGAAAGAGTGGGACATTCTAGTGAGAGAAACTTGTGGAATATTAGATTACCAAAGAACATCCAACCCTCTACCTTGCAAGGTAGAGGGTATTTATAGGTTACAAACTAAACGACCTCCTGATGGCCTGTGGATCAGGGATACAGTGGGTAAAGACCCGACCTTCTTCCACGGTGTTGCACTATACTATTTTACGCTACTAACTAACTACATAAAAACGTAACTATTGACCAATCTAAGAGCTAACTTATGCTAGATAATAGTTGGGGTGACCGACTCTTTCAACACTGGAATTTTCTAATTCCTAACAATCTCCCCCTAAGGGAGGTCACCCCATATTTTACATTTCAAATCCTAGCATTCTAGTCTTGACTTTGTTCTTGAGCTCGTAGATAGAACAACTTCAACATTGCAATCTTTGTGCATAAGTAGTTCAACTTCAAAGTTCGCACAGATTTGTACTTTAAGTGGAGGACATTAATGATCCATGAGAGAATAATAAGGAGCCATCTTTTAAGATCATCAGCAATCATCAATCTCTGAGGCATCCTTTGTGGTGTTGTGACTTTAGGACCGACATGTTCACATTCTGGATTATGATATCTTCTCATCAGAATAGCGGAAGCTTTAGTTGATTCATGATATTGGCAGCAGCGTAGCAGAAGCATGGAGTGAAAATATCAGAGTCATTGATGTACTAATCATGATTTCTTTTGAGATGAATGTGTTAAGTGAGCATGCGGCTATGGATTGACCGCTTCATTCTGATCAGCTGCAAACGTCGGGCGTACCTGCATACAACAGTTAGCAATAAATCGCACGAAAGTGTCTTTGATCACTTTCGTTGAATTGAGGTACACGGCCCACGGTTCCCCGTTGATCAGTATAAATACTGCCTGTGATCAGGTATAATTCCGAAGAATTTCCTTGACAGGGTTTCGCAGCTGTTCTAGCTGTTCTCAAAACGGAACATCTCAAAGAAGACAACACGGAGTGAGTGAACCAGCGAATTTTAAGTCCACTGATTGATGAAAAGAGATTTGAAAAACAATCGTGTATTGCTCAATAGAAATTGTTTTTGCAATACAATGAAGGTTTTATTGAAAATCAATTATCAATCATAAAAATACCTTTTGGTTTGAAAAATGAGTACACGGTCGATGTGCTAAGGAAAAGAGTTTTTTTAAGCACAAAGACCGGTTTTTCAAAGGTATCCGTCAATCCCTAACCTGAACCAGGATTGATTCAAGAAATTGAATCGCCCCATTGTTTCTGTTCAGTTGTCACATGGTTGATCCATATAATAGATCTCACATGCCACCTACCAGGAGCTTGTTTGATGTTGGCTCCAGAAGGCTTTCCATCTTCATTGTGAGTGTGTAAACACATCACTCAGATGTTCTGGCAATACCACAAGGATAATGCGTAGGACTCAAGATATAATCTCTCTTTTCACATTGTGTGAAACAGAGAGTCTTCATTGAAAGTGTCCTAATGAGATTTATTGATGATCTCGTGGCTCTAGACTCAATTTGTGCATATTTGGATCCTGTGCCGGAGACTAGGGAGAGGGTCTCCTTCTTCAATATCAACAATCTCTAAGAGAAAGTCAATAGATAATGTCGGTTCCCCGTGAGAATGAAACAAGTCCTTTTAAGAGGAACTTGAGTGGTTTGGAAAGTTGAAGTGCAGTGCGTCACTGGGTCCATGACGTCTTTGTCTTCAATACCGATGTTACCATCAGTAGCATATGAATTGAACCCAGTTTCTGCCCTAAGGTTGAATAAATGGAGGGCTATTTCTTTTCACCCTTTTTTCACATTCATTTCTTTTTCATTCTTCAACCCCTTCAGTGCTTACCGAGACTTCATAACTAGAACCTTGTTGGGATTATTCCAGTACTAGCTCAGTCTTAGTCCGCACTCTTCCCATATCTCATTTTTCTCCTTTTATCATCATACCTAAGGACTTCTACACTAACTAGTGGATTGTCCCTGGGTAGATCCCTCCGGTTCTGGCGGATCATGAGAACCAATACCTAACCTTATCATCCTTATATCACCGTATATTAAAGTAAAGTTGGTCGGTCTATTTGGTATTGTTCATCTGCCATTGGATCCAATAGAAACCATTTGAAAATCAATTCAGATACTTGTGATATATTATCAAAGCATTTTGTACCTGAATTGTTTTTGATATTTTTAAGAACGAGAACTCCCCCTCAACATGTGCATCAAGTATTTGAAAAATTTTTTGCACACGGAGGCAAGAGAAAGAATTAACTTCTTTGATTACCATTTTCTAAAAGATATCAACATCACTTCCCACATCAAATCAAGTAGGTATAGCATTTCCGGGAAGGATGAGGTTTCCATAAATTTGCTCCCCCTCAATATGTGCCTCGAGGTTTGAAAAGAGTTTTGCACATACTAGAGGGAACCCTTTATCATCAAAGGATTAGAAGCCATGTGATCAAGGTACTTTAAAAATATTTAAAGTGAAGTGTACCCTGATGACTTGAATTTACAAAGAGAGTTCTCCCCCTTAATATATGCTTCGAGATTCGAAAAATTGTTTAGCACATATAAGAGAGAAGTTTGCACAAAAAATTGGTCATCTTATCTTTTACCATCTTTCATATTTATATCACATTTTCTCCCCCGATCAAAAATCTTAAATCCTTTGAGATTTTGGATCTCAAGTGATTTAAATATGTATGAGGTAAAAAATTTGTAGGAGAAAAATGTGTCCAATTTTATATGATAAAGAGAAAGGACAACACAGATGTTTCCCCTTTTTCAAAAGGGGAAACCATAGTACAAATCCTAGCACTATTACATGTATTACAGTTGTTCATATTTGTTACACCACATATTACACAAAGTTAACAAAACATAAACGGTATTCCGAAGAAGTCTTCATTCAGTTCTCTGAAGAAGTTTGTAGTGACCATCACGGAGCCTTCTACCAACAAAGCTTTCAAGGCTGCGGAAGATCCTTCGTGTCTTGAGTCTTCGTCTGATTGCAGCAATGAAATGTTCACATCTCTTCACGTCATCATCAGTCCAGAAAGTAGTTTTAACCCAAGATCTCATATCAAGTTTGGCTTCTTTCACTCTGGTGTCAAGTTCTTCTTCGACCATTTTGAGCGTACCATCACTAAACTTGTAGAGTTCACATAGACGCATAAGCATACGCGATCCATATCTGTCGGTGAAGATGACGGCTCTAGGGGTGTCAAGAACTTTGTATTCTCGATGAAATTCATGCCCAGCTGCATTCCATTGAGGACTTGTGAGGTTGACCCTGGTTTGGTAGCTTTCAATGCCAAGCTGAAAGTCTTCAACTCGTTTCCGAATGACTAAGCCCCTGATCCAAAGAGTGACAGCTGCAGAGAGGGCCTTTTTCTCACGTACAGGTAAGTGCTCAAGGTGTCCTTGAAGATTTAAGAGATAGAGATCTTCGAAATCATTTGGCAGAAGATGTTTGAAGTCGTTTTCTTCAATAGTATACACTTTGAGGTCAGCTCTTCTAAGAACAATCTTCTTCAGGTACTCATATCCATAGATAGGGAAGATCTCTACACTAACAACGCTTAGGATTTGCAGCTTTGATCTGACATCATTGCGTCTTTTATCAGCACCATGTCTTTCTATGTAGAACTTCTTCTTTTTGAACCACCAGTGAGAAATACCATAAGAAGCTGCAATATCATACTTTTGTTATTCATTTGCCCATAATTGATCAGGAACCATCTGCTCAAGCCCCTGATCAGAGTAGGTTGCAGCTTTCATCTTTGATATAGATAGAGCAGGCCTTCTTTCAGCAGAGCGAGCACACAGATAGTCCAAGTCGTGATTGAAGAAGAATTCAGCCTGAATGGTCTTCTGACCAGGTTCACCACCAAGAGGAAGAGATTTGTTGACATTGAAGCGACTGATTTGATCACTGACTTGGTCATTTAGCATCTTATGGCATTCTTCCATCTGATATTGAAGATGATTTGCATCTGAGTGGAAGACTTTGACAATATCGTAAGCTTGACCTTCAAGATCTCTTGGTGTTATGGATGAGATGCTCTTCCGTTCACAAAACCATCTAATGAAACTTCCCATATCACCAGTGTAGTGTAGAAGAGAGTCTTCAGCTGGTATTTCGTAATTATTGGTGATAACTGATGCCCAATTGTTGTCAGGAATCATAGAGTCAGACTCTGGGATGGTCCATGTGGGTTCTGGAGAAGGAGGTCTATCTTCCACAATGCAGCTTTGAATTGTGTCTCTTGAAGGTGCAACTCTGGATGTGCCAGTGCGATTTCCAGCCATGTAAGAATCAAACCAGTCTTCTGAGGGCTTAGGAATATGCTTTGTTGATGCATCATCTTCATCTGGTTCTGAGTCAGCCATGACTTGAGACTCTTCGTGGACCACTTGATCATCAGGAATTGAAGTGGATGTGGAGGTGAACCTTGAATCAATCGTCGTCCAGGCAGCAGATTTCTTCTGAGTACTCTGTTTGTTTGTAGAGTCTGATTGATTGGACGGTTTTGGAGGTGATGATGGTGGCTGTGATGGAGGTGAATTGGTTGTTGAAGAAGGATTACCAGCTCCAGAAGTTCCAGCGCCTCCTGTTGGTGGAGGATCTTCGCGATCATTGCGATCCTTCATCAATGTTTCCATCACAATTGTCCTCCTTTTCTTTTTAGCTTCTTTTTCCCCGACGTCAACCTTAAACTGCTCATAATTATCGAACTTAATAGATTCTTCAAGTGCTTCATAGAGTTTACTGTGAACCTCATGCTTGTCCTCTTCAGCCTCATACATCCTTTCACTCAGAGCTGCCCTCATATCGGAGATGGGGAGGTCCTTGAATCGTCTGAGAAGTGGAGCCTCCATAGCCCATTCCACAGCATCCTTGACTTCTCCTTCAATAGCGTCAGTTACTGCTTCATTGAAGTTGAGGTGCTCTAATCTATAGACGCGATCCACCAGAGAATCAACAGATTTAGGAAGTTGCCTTTCCAGAGCTTCTATCCTTTTAATGGCTTTATCCAGTAGTTGATCAGAGGTGAGAATCTGTGGAGGGGAAGCTGGTGGAGCCACTTCATCTGCAATTGTAATGACGGGTTCTGGATTTGGTGACATTGTTGGTGGTGTTTGTACAGTTGATAGAGTAGGTAAGGGAGGTGGAAGTGCAGTTGATAAAGAAGATGCAGTCATTGGAGGAATGGTTGACGTATCTTGCTGAATGCTGACATTATACATGGATTGTGCCGAATCTAAGGTTTTGTCATTAATGAATTGATCACCAAAAGAGAAGTCTTCATCAAGATTCTTAAGTGAAGATAAAGAGTTAGTAGACAGATTTGGTTCATCCATCTTCAAGGTCTCATCAGATCTTGTCTCAAGGTTCTCCTGTGAGCCCTTTTGTAACAGAGTGTCAACATTCAAGTCAGATTGAGTCTCACCAAGTGTAAGAGATTCCTTAAACGTTTCAAGCACCTTGACCACACCAGATTGTTCTTTTGCATGAGGTGAATCTGTTCTTTTCTTCAGCTCATATTGATTTGTGGTGCTAGAAGGAGATGATGAGATAGTTAAAAGCATGTGAGCAGCTTGTTCAACACTTGCAACTCCTTTACCCTTGTCAAGTGTAATTGGGGTTGTTTGTTGAGGTGGTTGAGCGGGTTCTCTTAACACAATTCCACCTACTGGAGCTTTCACATTCTGACTTTCAAGGCTTTGCTGAATTCCAAGTTGCAGATCAGCATCATCTTCATCAGTTAGCCTGGAAACATTCCTTGGTGTCTCAGTGTTCTCACCAATCTCCTTTTCCACTTTCTTCCTTTTTGCTTTCTGCTTCTTGGAGGTGGTGTCAGACGGTTGAGAACTTTCACGTCTCTTTTTAGGAAGAGAGGCATAGGATTCTTGTGAGGCTGACTTGGTCACGGGAGCATTTGGTTGTAAAGGAGAGGGTGTGACATCAGCAGAGAGTTTGGTTGCTCTTTTCATGTATTGCTTGAAGTAGTCCTTCCTTTTGATATCTTCTGTGAGAAGACAATCAGGAATTGGCAATCCAAATACTTCTTTATTCGAGCCTCTAGGAACATATTTCAGGTTTCCTAAAACAAATTCATCTTCTGCTTTGTGTAAAGTTGATTCAGACCTAGGAGTGAAGTTGTGAATTTGTTGCAAATACTGGATAACAAGCTTAGAGAATCTGATGCTGGGAATTACAAGTTTGTTCTGTTTCTTTCGACCTTGAACATTGTTCAGGAAATAGGTTCTATCAGATATGAATGTGTTCATTGATAACGAGAATTCTTCCCAAATACGATCTGAGACATTCACATCAACCCTATTAACGATTCCCCATAGGATTTGCAAGATAGGGATTCTCACTTTATCGAACCCTGAAGTTTTCCCAGATAAGCATAGGTTCAGAATGGTTGTAATAGCTCTCCAGGTTTGATACATGTGTCCGGTGATGATGTCAGATGCTCTTGAAATACTGTTCTGATAGCCCAACCCAATTAGAAATACGATCAGATCGTCAGCACCAGGCGAAGATTCAGAACGAACGTCAGGGTTACATGGTGTGATTCCAAGAGCCTTGCTCAGAATATCAGAATCAATTGTGAACTCCATATTATCCAGCTTGCAAGAGTATTGTGCTGTGATTTTATTCCATTGAACGGAGTTCCAGAATTGTTGAATGTAGATTATAGGAATTGAGCATTGCTTGGAAATAGCTCCGAAGAAGTTAGTGTTTTTGAGGATGTCAATTGAAACTTTGAGTATCGGATTTTGTTGGAGCCTTTGAAGGTCCACATAACAGTTGCTTTTACCTATAGCAGCCCATTGACTTTTGGGAAGGATTTCTTCGTCTGAGAGAACTCTGGATGATCCTGACGGGGTAGCGCTCTTTTCTGGGATTGAACTTGCCATTGATGTTCTGAGTAATCATACAATCAACAGTAATGGATGGGAACAGGTTAGATGATACATAGTAAGTGAGACAGCATTGAGAGCACCCTTATGACAAAGAAGTAGTAACACTGAAGAAGTTCCCAACACATACGGAGACAGATAGAGTGGCAAAGATTGCAACTATATGACACCTTTCAACTATATGACAACATACATAATTCAGATATATCAATGAAGAACATTCATATAGAAAAATGATTACATGACGAGCTTATAAGGGATTTAAAGGGCAAAAGAGTGCATTTTAAAGTGATCATGACATGAGCCAAGATACACATGTAAAAGTGATATAACACATATGTATGAGACAAAAAGCAACATTTGGCAGTCGTGAGAGAAGCCAAGTACCTTTTGCCTAAACAGAGATGTCATAACAGTTTACATAGAGTATGTTGATTCAACAAGTCGAATTAGGAGATCCTAAGTGTTATGAGAGTGAGATCATCTTTAGCACAACAAACTTTGAACATTTTAGTAATCCTTGACCCTAAGACTAATTCTCAACATGAAAGTGAACACTGTTGCAGACTTGTAAAAACAAGTCGTCATCTCGAGCCACAGACAAGTCGCTAAAGGATTAGCACTCTAAGTCGCTAAGCTAATTCGCTAGCATGTAAGGCCAAGTTGCCATGAACAGTACCTAAGCCAAGTCGCTACAAAGCAGTCAACCAAGTCGCTAGGTTACTAATTCGCTAACTTGTATATACAAGTCGCTAACTACTAACTCGCTAACCAAGTTGCTATGCTAATTCGCTAGCTAGTAAAGTCAAGTCGCCATGAACAGTAAATGAGCTAAGTCGCTACAAAGCAGTTAACTAAGTCGCTAGGTTATTAATTCGCTAACTTGTAAGTACAAGTCGCTAACTACTAACTCGCTAACCAAGTCGCTGGAATTAAGTGAACTTATTCGCTACGGAGACGTATTCGCTAAGTAGAACACTAACTCGCCATGAAGAACATTCATACTAAGTCGCTACCAAGAACAATTTAACTCGCCACCAAGAACACTTCTAACATCATCCCGTCAGACCAATCCACTTAATCATACAACAATGTATTCCAACCAATATGATCCAAACAATATATTCCAAACAATTTAAACTCGTTCAATCATTTTATAAGTAACACACACACACACGATTACATAAAAGTCCGAACCTAAGCGAGAGAGTCAACTAATCACACCTCACGAGCACGAAAGGATCTGGATATAAAAATAAGTTAGAAACTGTACACTAAAGCATAAGATGGTAACAATAAGAGGGAATCGAAGCAAACCTTATGCTAAGTCGCTAGTAAGAATAGAATGACGAAGAGAAAAAGGAACGAGAGAGAGAAAAAACTTTTTGGGTAAAATGGTAACTCGCTAATGGGTAACTCGCTAGGGGTATACCAACTAACTTAGGCAATATGACACAATTGGTCCTTGTGGTTCTAAACTGAGGTGAGGTAACTGAAAATCTCATGAGCAACACATAGGCAGTTACAACGAAGGCACACACTGAAAATCTCATGAGCAAGATACAATCACAGCCTATAACAGGGAGAAACCCATTCCCAGATATTTCAAAAGTATAACCAGTTAGTCACACAAGCAGGAAACCACCACATCATACAAATAAACAAGCATCATAACCAGCACAGAAGCCAATGGTATATAAAACTAATCTCCCCCTCAATCAATGTCATCAAAGATCATTGATTGATATTAACCAATCCCATTGAACTACCAAGAATATATCTTTTGTTCGAACTTCATCTATGATCCCGTGCCATTATTGAATGACATTTCTAGGACCGTAGATGTTATCGATAACAAGGAGTATATTCATTATTAGATTGAGAAAAATGATAAAATTTTGAAAGGAGCATATTACAAGTTTTGTAAATAAAGAAAAATGATTTTTTTTTTTTTTTTTTTTTTTTTTTTGAGAATTGATAAAATGATTTATACGAAGACATGGAAGGACGAGTCCTGATTCAAGATGAATAGGAGTCAAAGTAAGAAGTACATCAACTCTGGCAAGCTATAGCTCCTGAATGAGCTATGTTCATATCAGAGGGGAACCAAGTCATGAAGTTCCTGATTGAGTTGAGCATTGTACCTGAAAAAGACTGAGAGCACATTGTACTTGAAGCACATGTAGACTTGTACATAGAAGGGTTAGTGACATGTTTAGTCTCACATTTAGATGCAACACAGTATAATCCAGACGTATCATTAATGGGGATCCTATTAGGTTCTACCTTCTTGAAAAGTTTACCTGTGGGAATCCACTTGAGGCATGATTTAGGAATGTAAGTTCTTTTAAGTCCTGTATACTTAAATAATCTGCCAGTGGGAATCCATTTGAAGCCACAGTGAGATGAACTAACTGAGTGCACACCCTTGTTTTGACTATTTGTCTTTTTGTGATCAGAGAATTTCTTAGGGGATTGATCTGTCAGACTATGTTTTGTATGATACCTAGTTAAGCTTATAGCATTTCTGATTTGTGGGTGATGTTCATTAGTCCTATGCTTGGGATTCATCAAATCTGAACTAGGCAATGAAGTGACTGGTTTTGACAAAACAGACTTGTTATCAACTTGGGATGTAAGCTTAGATTTCAATGGTTTAGCTCTTTCAGACCTAAAGGCATTAGGTTGTTTAATAACTGTTCGTTTCAAGTGGTTCTGAACCGTTGACTTTCCCAAAGTTGAAGGTTTTGCAAACTTAGTGTTCATCCTATTTCCAGCATACTTCCTGAGCTCATTTTTTAGGGCAACAATATTGAAGCTCTTATCCTGAATTTGTGCTTTGAGGTCATCAATATCTTTCATCAAGAGATTAGATTGATTGACTAATTTAGAGTTTGTTTCCTCAAGGTTCTTTCTTAAATGCTCATTTTCTCTTAGAAGGTTGGACACACATAGAGCTAGTTCAGAATTCCTAGATTCTAGTGTATCACTCATCTCATGACAGTCATATTTCTGGGCTTCTGAAAGAAGAGATTTCAGATTTCTTATGGTCGAATCTTTGTCTTCAATCTGGGATTTTAACTGATTAATTTCAAAAAATTCTCTAAATTCTGGAAGTTCCAGATTACTACACTGTTTTTTAGCATAAAACATTTCATCCTTATGTTGTATTTCAATTTGCAAAGAGATACAGTGTTTTTCAAGAATTGAAAATTTGTTTGAAAGCTCATCATATACCCTTTTTTCAATCATGTTACTTGCATTAGATTCAGACAAAACAAAGATTGATTCCACATTGTTATGTTCAGGGTAAGAGTCATGTACCTTTTTGTGAGAATTAGTGTGATCAGATAAGTGTACCTTGTTGATTGATACCTTTTCTGACTCTGAGAATTTGAGATCAGTGTTGTTTTCTTCATCCTTTTCCATCACAACTGAGATTCTGCAATCAGTGTCTTCTGCAGGTTCAACTGGAATGAAGCATGACACGTCATCATTGTTCCATGGACACTCTTGACACTCATTCAATTCTTTCAGCTTGTTATTCTCTTTTGCAGCTTCCTCGATGTATGTTTCCATATTACTCATGAGTTGAATGAATGAGTTTCTGAACTCATGAATTTCCATTCCCGTGTGCTTCTTGAAAGACATTCCAGTCATGGTATTATCAAAATCTGAGGAGTATTCTTCCCGGGTAAGTGGCTGAAATTGGTTGAAGATGGTTTGGAGAGCAGCATGAGAATCATCAGTTGAGAGCTTTTCTTTGGTAATTTGAAACCTCAGTCGTTCTAGGTTAAGCAAAACAGCTCTTGTTAAAGTGGGAAAATCCTGACGAAGGATGGCACAACTTGTTCGATCCATGGTTGTTGATAAGAGTAATTTGAGAAGCTGACTGAGATGTTGAAACGGCTCACTGGTGCATTCCACATTCTTAGTATCATCTGAAGATATTAAGAGTGACTTATTTGAGTTGTTCTGATTGATAGATACTGAGTCATTTAGTGTGAGGTCTTCAGATGGGCATTCTGTTTCACAATTCTGTGCTGTGTCATAGAGAGCAAGTACTTTGGTGATTAAAGAATCCGTGATGACTGACATTGTGTTATTATGAATTACTCCCCAAGTCTCTAGAGAATTTAGAATCAATTTGCTACCAACTAAATAGCACTAATCCCAAGTCGCTAGAAAATATTACACCAAGTCGCCAACACTAATTCGCCACCACGCTAAGTCGCTAGCTTTCCAATTCGCTAGCCAGATGTAAGTCGCTAGGTGGTAACTCGCTAACGCTCAAGTCGCTAGCAAAAATTCGGCAGCAATTCGCTACACAAGTCGCCAACGATGCAAGTCGCTAAAGAGCAACTCGCTACAGACCAAGTCGCTACCACAAGTCGCTACCCGTAGTGGAGAGTCCACTACTTGTACTTTAACTCGCTAGATCTAACTCGCTAATTCCAACACTGTAAGTCGCTACAAAAATGTGAAGCAAGTCGCTACCAAGAAAATATTCCGTGAGCTAAGTCGCTAGCTTGAAAAACCATATAAACATCACTTTTCAATCCAAAAACAACCCAACCAAGATGATTCAAGCTTACCAAATGAAAACCTAAACACTTTTGATGATTCTAAACATAAAAGTACCAACAAAATTCAAACTTTAACACAAGAAATCAACCAAATGATGCAAAAACCACTAAACTTTTTCAAACTCAAAAACCACCTAAAAACCACTATAAATCCAAAGATGTGCAAGATATGATCTAACCATGGCTCTTGATACCAATTGTAAGATATTAACTTTCACATACACATCATAACATTAACACAATGAGCACATAGATGGTTTTAGAGAGAGAAAGAGTGGGACATTCTAGTGAGAGAAACTTGTGGAATATTAGATTACCAAAGAACATCCAACCCTCTACCTTGCAAGGTAGAGGGTATTTATAGGTTACAAACTAAACGACCTCCTGACGGCCTGTGGATCAGGGATACAGTGGGTAAAGACCCGACCTTCTTCCACGGTGTTGCACTATACTATTTTACGCTACTAACTAACTACATAAAAACGTAACTATTGACCAATCTAAGAGCTAACTTATGCTAGATAATAGTTGGGGTGACCGACTCTTTCAACACTGGAATTTTCTAATTCCTAACATTATCAAAATTTATTTTTTTTAAAAAGTTTTTTTTTAACTTATTATAATAAAATTAAAATATTTTCAAAAAATAAAGTTAGAGGTTTTTTTATTTTTTTTAATTTTTTTAAGAGTAAATTACATATATCGTCCCTCTGGTTTGTATTTTGAGAGGGAAAACCCAAATTATAAGGTTAACTCTATGTTAGTCCATCATGTCAAGTTACGTTCTTTTTAACGAGCGAGTCAAAATTTGGACAAGATCCGTAACTTTGAGAAACCACGGGGACGTGACCCGCTTAAAAAAAATCACTGGGACAAGATCCGTAATTTTCACCAAACCACAAGGACGATTTATGTAAGAGAAAAGTACAAAAATAAGCCAAAATCTTTTTTAAAGTCCTCTTTGTGGTCAAGTTTTAACTCAATGTCCAAAATGGTCATTCGCAACCACTCGACTCCGCAGCTCCACCCAAAATTCGCCACGTTTCCAAATGAAAGTACACTTTTTGTACTTTTTTTTTATTATTTGTACTTTTTGTACTTTCATTTGGACACATGGCGAATTTTGGGTGGAGCTGCGGAGTCGAGTGGTTGCGCAATGACGAATTTTGGGTGGAGCTGCAAAGTCGAGTGGTTGCGCATGACCATTTTGGACATTGAGTTAGAAAGTGACCACAAAAGGGACTTCAAAAAAACTTTTGGCTTATTTTTGTATTTTTCTCTTTATGTAATTAACTCTATTCATTATTTAGTGATTAGTTAGTTGTTTATTATTTTGTCTACGCTAGACTTCCCAAAGTCTGCCATGCGCAAGACTAACAAGGGGATGCCATTTTATATATACTTTGTTCGTGTTACCTGAACAACATTTAGAGGTCAGATATGCATCGTGTTTTCATCAATAAACACTAATTTTCTAGCAAATAGTGACAATGGTTCAAAAAGGAGTGTTGAGTTTGATACTTCTGCATTTTGACAAGTTATCGTAAACCATTTGTTTTTATGAATGTAAATTTTCTTCGATTTGATGAAAATTATGATTTACTTGATACCTGAATACAAAATATCTTAAAAAGTTATAGTGGTTAAAATTTAAAAAGCATTGTTTTGGGCGAACAGGGCAAATTTTAGGATATGCAGCATCGTGGCCGGTTTAAGTTGGGATTGAATGTTACCGTTACATCCGTGACATCTCAAAATCTAACCAAGTGGACGATGTTAATGTTGATGCTAAACACAAAGAACGAGCCAAACTTCTCAGGCAAAGGGTGTATTATGTTACGGTCAGGTGTTGTTTGTCACTAGTTTCTGCCTTTATAGGATCCGGGATCACTGCAACACTTTTCCGCCCACTGTTTGGTCAATCCATCGGTAAGAACCACACAACTCGTCAAGCATGGCTCATGAGACTGTTAAGATGGTATGGTCCTTTTAATTGAACATATAAAAAAAGAGTAAACTGCAAAATACATCCATGTGGTTTGCAATTTCTCATCTTATATCTCTGTCAGAAACTATTAGCACCTTACATCCTTCGTTAGTCAAACGTTTAACATCATACATCCCTCGGTTAAGATGAGGACTAACGGTGCACATTATTTCTCCGTTATCTCTTAAAGAGATAGAAAATATCACACTATTAACCTTCAGGAATAACTATATTTGCACCCGTTAGTTATCTTTTTACGTTTTTATCTGTTTTTCTGTACGTTTTATCCTTTCTTTTACATTTTTATCCGTTTTTTGTATGTTTATCCTTTTTTTGTACGTTTTATCCGTTTTTTTTGTGTATTTATCCGTTTTTTGTTCGTTTTATTCGTTTTTATCAGTTTTTTGTACGTTTTATCCATTTTTTGTACGTTTTATCTATTATCCTCTCTTTTTTTTTTTATCTTTTCTCCGATTTTTTGTACGTTTTTACAGTTTTTGTCCCTTTTATTATGTTTTTATCTTTTTTATATATTATCCGTTTTTTTTACGTTTTATCATTTTTTTTACATTTTCATCCGTTTTTGGTATGTTTTATCCGTTTTTTTATGTTTTATCCGTGTTTTGTACGTTTTATCTATTTTTTATCCTTTTTTTTTATATTTTATCCGTTTTTTTACGTTTTTTTAGTTTTTTATACGTTTTATCCATATTTTGTACGTTTTATCCGTTTTTTTATGATTTTTATCCGTTTTATATGTTTATCATTTTTTTTACGATTTTTATCCGTTTTTACGTTTTTTTTATGTATTAACCATTTTTGTACGTTTTTATCAATTTTATGTACGTTTTTGTACGTTTTTTATTATTTATATCCACTTTTTGTATGTTTTTATCAACTTCTGTACGTTTTATCCGTGTTTTGCGAATTAAACGTACAAAAAACAGATAAAAACGTTAAAAAGAACGTATAAAAATCGTAAAAAAAATAATAAAAACGGATAAAACGTACAAAAAATAGATAAAAACGTAAAAAAAAACATATAAAAAACAAAAAGATCGGATATATCGTACAAAAAACTGATAAAGACATAAAAAACGGATAAAACGTAAATAAAAAAGTGATAAAACGTACAGAAAACATATAATGCGTAAAAAATCAGATACATACAAATATAAATTCACAAAAATACATAAAACGTACAAAAAGCTGGAAAACAAACGTACAAAAAATGGATTAAACATTAAAAAAATGAATAAATGTACACATTTGAAAAAACGTACAAAAACCAGATAAAACCGTATAAAATGTACAAAAACGGATAAAACGTTAAAAAAATCGATTAAAACGTAAAAATAAGGATAAAATGTAAAAGAAATGATAAAACGTACAAAAACGGATAAAAACGTAAAAAGATGAATAACGGCGCAAATAGAGTTAGTCCTGAAGGCAATTGAATGTATACGTAAAATTTGTTGTAATTTCCAGTTCGTTATTTGTACACCCTAAGTCATTTAATTTTTTATTTTTAGTGTTGCAACACATGTTTACATTATAGGTGGTACATTTTCGTTATTTGATCTCTCATTTTCAGAGTGCTTTCTCGTTTTGGCATTAATAAAAGTCATGTAATACCCTCAAATATCGGGTAATGGTTTGATATTATTTTGACAGGTAAAGTAACATTACAGGTCATGTTATATAATTTTGAATGTATTAGATAGTTGTATCTAGTCGCAAAGACCAAAAACTAGCCTAATATGTTAACTAGTGTTAACTTTCATTGTTATTTATTAACTACTTTAGTAATTATCATTTTACACTTCATTATTATAGTTATACAGTTTTGTTAACAAAAGTTTTCAAAACAAACTACTGTTTCTTGCTACTACTTCCGCCTTTTATTGCTACCGCTATTTTCGCCAAATAAATCTAAAACACATATTTAGATTTAAATCCTACTTTAACGAGAATATACATCTAAACTTAAGAAACAAATTGACACTTTCATATGAAAGATAAATCTCAACCAAACGCTTATAATTATATTAAAAAAAAAAAAAAAACGTTGTACTATAATTAAAGCTGTTTTTTTTTTTATAACTAAACTCAAGCGTGTCAATTGCAAAAAAAGTAGTCAACTTTAATATAGAACAGTATACAAAAAGTGAAAAAGGTAAAAATAAAAAATAATCCATACAAGTACAACTGTACTGTAAATAAATTATTAAAACTAAACTGCTGTCTTATTTTAAAGATTGCATCTTCAAAGGAAAAGAAAATCATTTATTATAACCAGGGTGTTATTCGGGTTGACCCGGTCAGGTTCGGGTTAATTCGGGTCGGGTCAAGTTAGGTCGAGGCTAAAAACATACCCGAACCCGACCTTTTTAAAAACTCATGTCACTCGGTTTCGGATCAATTCGGATCAGATCAACTCGGGTTCGGGTCTAGGTCGTTCAAAAAAGGTCGTTCAAAAAACATATAATTTTGGTGTTTACATACAAATTAGAAAGAAGAAAAAAATTAAACTCAGGTGACTCGGGTTGACCCGAACCCGAGTAAGGGACAAATATTATACCCGAACCCGACCTTGATTAAAACTCAGGTCAATTCGGGTTGACCCAATTGACCCGAATATATTTTTAGACCCGACTAACCCAACCTGAAAAGCCATATTCGGGTTCGGGCTCAGATCAAGTTCAGGTAAGCTTTTATGACACGCCTAATTATAACAATTGGTGGTGTTCATTATGACGCTCACAAATTTTACGTCTCCCTGTTTTTTTCACCAAACAATTTGTTTCAACTTACAGGTACCAACCTTTGTTATAAACAATTTGTCGATCTTAGAAATCAAAACCTTCAATTAAACAAACCAAACTAAATGAACTACAGTAATTCACCAAGCCAACCTCCAACAAAATGCCACAATACTGGGCCCAGCCAATTCACCAAGCCAACCTCCTACAAAACAAAGCAAAAATGTTAAGAATAACAAATCATTGTATAAAAAATATTACATACTAAATAAGGTTACTAAAAATGCATTTTGTAAACTGGAAAAAAAAAAAAAAAAAAAAAAAAGAAAAAAAAAAAAAAAAGCCTCTCAGATGAAGTTAAAGACGGGGCAAATTTTGTAAACTAAAAATGAATTTTACTTTACCTGACATGATTATCTAATAATCCCCTACATATTCACGCGGGTTAATTGCACCAAAATGTCGTTTATTTCCACTTTTGATCATTCTATACAATATATTGGGTTTTTTAACCATTGCAGGTAGAATACATGCATTTTGATGCTAGTGCAGGTAATTTAAGTCATCAAATGGTATAGAAGGCGAAGGTGTTTTCTGTTTCAATGGCAATTATTTTTAGTAAGATTTGCATCAAAATGCAAGAACGTTACATACAATGGAAAAACAAACAAACAATGTTATATACAATGATAAAGAGATGAAACTATATTTACATTTTGGTGAAATTAATCCAAATCATATAATCCAAACATCAAAATTTAAGCTTTCAAAAATCTTATAATCAGTTTCAAAACACGTTTCCATACACCCCTAAAAACAATCAAACATGCATGACGAGTCGTATGGTGCTTACCAATTGAATGACCAGTAGTTGGGCGGAAGAGGGTTGCACCGATCCCAGCTCCTATGGAGGCAAAAACTAGTGACGCACCACAATTAACCGTAACACCACACACCCTTATACCAAAATGGCATCCCCCTCTTGGATTTGCGCAATGCAGACTAGGATTTGCGCAATGCAGATCTCCCAAAGACTGCATTACGCAAATCCAAGAGGGGGATGCCATTTTATCCTTATTGTAGTCCATGCAAATGGTTTCATCTGGAAAGCTGATAACAATGGTTTAAGCTCAATCGAATATTCTTTGGTTATATAGTTCAAAGTATCGCGACGGGATAAGGTCTCAGAAGCGGTTCTCATGCCAGTGAGGAGATATAAAGCTAAAACAGGGGGCGTGAGATCCGCATAACAAGAAGCAGCTCTTGTTCCATCAACCCTGTTTCATTGACATTATATAGCAAATTAGTACCTTAATAAATTGTGAGATTGACTATCCGCAACTCAAAATTAGGATTAACTGATCCAAATGCGACTTATTTTCACCTTTTGTTATAGCATATAATAGATGTTTTCCCTGTGTACGTAGAATACTTGCTATTTATATGCAAAATAATTACACCAATGTGAAATGTACTTTCAATTCCTTACCAATTGATGCAATATAATTTACATACATTAGCATCAAACTGTAATTATGTTACATATAGTGAAAAAAGACATAAGTATATTGGATACAATGACAATAGGGGAAAGGCGGAAAGCATGTTACATTCTGATGCAATTAACTCTAAGCTATATACTTTCCACCTTTCCCCTGTTTGTCATAGTGCTCAACAACATAAGATGAATACTATCAAAGTGACAGCACCAGACTCAAGATATTGAAATTCAAATTTTTAGCATGAAACTACTTTTCAACTTATTCCAAAGTAAATAAGCAACCCCGAACACCCTTAAGTGACATTATCATATAAACATCAAATAATATAATTATTCACAAACAAAGCGAATGTCTACCTTGTTTTAATCATTATGAAGGTAGTCTAGCCCACGGGACAGAAAGAGCGACATGAGCTCGATGCCTGAAAGAAATCAAAAGCCATGAGCTTGACCAAGAGTAGTGTTCCTGGAAGAAAAACTTTGCTTGCCAGGGAGATGGGCAGCCAAACAAGTAAGTGTGCTATGTGCTATATGCTATGTTTTAGGGTTTTTAGGTTTCAGTTTAAATAGTGAGTTTGAAAAAGCTGATGGAAGAAGTTAATGAAATAGTTAAAGTAATGAGATGTAAGGGAAGTAGTTGGTGAAGAGTAGATATAAAGTAAATATGTAACCAATAATTCAATGTAAAGTTACAGTACAAGCTCCTTAACTTATGTATATACTTTTTCTGTATTTAATATCTGCTAGAAGGGTACCTGCATGATGCGGCAGCAGGTACCCAATTACTTCTTTCATAAAATTTATTTGCTGATTGTGATCAGTGTAGGTTAAGGTATATGATTGCGTAAGGTTGCTTGAAGATGTTGAAGTGAATTAGGTGTTAGCTATGGAGATAGGTTTTTAACAACCTTTGTTGTTGTTCAAGGTATTCAAAATACCATTCAAATATTAAAAAAATAATAATAATAATAATAATAATAAAAATAATAAAAAATAACATGGCAAGAAGTCCTCAAGAAGAATGTTGCGCAAATAATGGTATGTGTGACTAGAAAATGCACAAAAATTTGAATGGAATTATGTGGTCACAGTACGTGCGCACCAATAAAAGTTGAGTAATTTTATGGTGCTAGTAATAATTTAGCCTTAAATACTTTTGTCACCAAGACCACAAAAACGTCGTTATACAATGAAAAGAGATGATATAAAACACAAGTTGTCCTCATTTGGTGATCCAATGTTGTGCCAAGCGTTGCCAGCCGGTAATAGCCAAAGGCAAAAAAGGGGGAGCCACCTTTTTCTAAAAGGGACTTTTTCTAAAAGGGATTGTAGTAATTCTGTTTTTATACTCTTTAAAATGGCGCTCAAGGTATGGAGTCGATAGTTGGTTGTCAAGTCTTATAGTAGCCAAGTCATTTTTTAGTTAGATGCTTAATGTGATATAACTACTTATACCAATGGGTGAACATGGGTTTAGATCTGTGACCTCCTATATATTACTGTGTAGTGGGCTTATAGACATTTTCATAAGATTCAGTTTACAGTTTCTATGCTATCCAATGGTTAAAGGACTGAAAAAAACCTCTAGCTATGATGAAAACGTGGTTCAAACGGGTAAAAAATTGCGCAATGTATATTTAAATCCACAAAATCTCTTATATTGTTTTAAACAATATGCAATATTGTTATCGTAATTGTATAGTCTTTGTGTTCATATTTAAATCAGTCATTATGTATAAAAACGGAAAAAAGAAAAAGACAAACGAGTGTTTGTGTGTAGGTCTGACCCAAACCAGTACGTTTCTACCCACATTAAGTTTTTTTATTCGTTATCCTACTTTCTGTTATGACCCATGACCCATCTTGTCCTCGACCCATTCCGCTAGCTTGATTCAGTGAAACAATAGCAATTTACTATGCTTTGACCCTAAAAAGTCAAAAGTTATCCGCTCATTCACTTGGTCTCGTGATGATGACTTATTTGTTCTGCTCAGGTGCTTTGAAGGAGACCAGCGACACTTGTTCGCCTACTTTGCCAGAAGAGACAGCCATGGTGGAGATTACACCACATGTTCTTTTACATTTGAGAAAGATAGTGAGGGTGTGTTTGTTTTCTCAAACGTTTTCTCAAACAAGCTTGAAATGATGGCCAAGTTATAATCTCACTCGGGCCACAAGTGAAAATGTCCTTGCACAAAATAAAAATACAACCCAATATGTAATGGGCCCTTTTTCAATTTTACCCAAAAGCTATAACTAACCCTAAATATATATCACTATTTTACTCTATCAACCCTAATAACATATGTGTTGCAGTCACCAAACACATATCTAAACCAGATGAGATACTAAATCACGAAACACAAAACCTCTTGAAATTTTTTCCAAAACAGGTTGGTGGTTTTCTTGCTTTTGTTCTTTCTTATTTAAACGAACCACAATCATTTTTTTTTTTCATTTCTATAATATTGTTTTGAAGAACAAGTTCTTGCTGATCGATGATGGGTTTTTTGTGAAAATCTTTACAGATTTTGTGAACAATATCTTGTAAAAGAACATGAGATTTTGTGAACAATATCTTGTAAACACAAACAAAACTTGGTCTCAAACTTGAGAGGTGGCTGAAGATTTTCGAGGGTTAAGAGGCGGTCAGACCTAATCACCATCTTACCGCGTCTAACTCAAAAAAAAAAAAAAAAAAAAAAAAAAAACCCTAAAGTCTGACCGTGTCTGACTGAGTAAGAGTCAGAGGCGATTAGACGTTTTTGGCAAAAACAAACACACCATTAACAGTGGAACTAACCATTTGACAATTACAAATGAACACCATATCGCCGCCATTGTTATACGTCTTCAAAACACCTTAATGATGATATGAGAAAGACGCATAACACAATGGCGGCGATATGGTGTTCATTTGTAGCGGCGGCACCATGGAGGAGGAGGTGGCGGCTCAGAAATGAGAAAGATAGTTTTGTCTGACCGCGTCTGACTGAGTAAGAGACGTTTTTGGCAAAAACAAACACACCCTCACTATCTTTCTCATTTCTGAGCCGCCACCTCCTCCTCCATGGTGCCGCCGCTACAAATGAATACCATATCGCCGCCATTGTGTTATGCGTCTTTCTCATATCATCATTAAGGTGTTTTGAAGACGTATAACAATGGCGGCGATATGGTGTTCATTTGTAATTGTCAAATGGTTAGTGGTTTATTTTCTGCCTCTTTGGCTGCTAGTACACCTTTTGCATACATGGCTTTATTTGGGTATGTCTTTTTTTATTTAAAGTTGTCCCAACTGGCGAAAGTATATTGTTATTTGTTGATGTTTCCTTCTTTATGTTTTTGCTTTATATGCTTCCTTTATGTCATTGTCTTTCTATCCTCACACATAATGTTTTTGCATGGGTCTCATAGCTAAAATTTGCACTTGAAGATATATAATTGTGATTTTAGTATATTTTTATGGAGAAACATAGTTAATATGCTGATATATTGTTTTAGGATTGAGGTTTTGCTAATTTAGGATTGAGCTTTTTTGGTGTTTTCAAAGATGTTGCATAGTGTAATTTAATGTCTCATCTAGAGAGTTGCGAATAAAGTTTTACTACAGCCTTTTATGGTGTTTTCAAACAGTTTCTGGCATATTTTCAGATTATCTGCTCTTTGTTGTAGACTATTACCATCAGTTCAACTATTATCTGCTCTTTGTTGATAGTTTCTGGCTTACCCCTGTGAGATTATTACCATCAGTTCAACTAAAAATTTGATTCTCAATATCTTGAGTCTGGTGCTGTCACTTTGATGGACATTTTCACTTGTGGCCCGAGTGAGATTATAACTTGGCCATCATTTCAAGCTTGTTTGAGAAAACGTTTGTTGAAAAAATATATGGTGTAATCTCATTTCTGAGCCGCCACCTCCTCCTCCATGGTGCCGCCGCTACAAATGAACACCATATCGCCGCCATTGTGTTATGCGTCTTTCTCATATCATCATTAAGGTGTTTTGAAGACGTATAACAATGGCGGGGATATGGTGTTCATTTGTAATTGTCAAATGGTTAGTTCCACTGTTATGGTGTGTTTGTTTTTGCCAAAAACGTCTGAATCACCTCTGACTCTTACTCAGTCAGACGCGGTCAGACTTTGGGGGTGTTTGTTTTTTTTTTGTTGAGTCAGACGCGGTAAGATGGTGATGAGGTCTGACCGCCTCTTAACCCTCGAAAATCTTCAGCCACCTCTCAAGTTTGAGACCAAGTTTTGTTTGTGTTTACAAGATATTGTTCACAAAATCTCAGGTTCTTTTACAAGATATTGTTCACAAAATCTGTAAAGATTTTCACAAAAAACCCATCATCGATCAGCAAGAACTTGTTCTTCAAAACAAGATATAGAAATGAAAAAAAAATGATTGTGGTTCGTTTAAATAAGAAAGAACAAAAGCAAGAAAACCACCAACCTGTTTTGGAAAAAATTTCAAGAGGTTTTGTGTTTCGTGGTTTAGTGATCTCATCTGGTTTAGATATGTGTTTGGTGACTGCAACACATATGTTATTAGGGTTGATAGAGTAAAATAGTTATATATATTTGGGGTTAGTTATAGCTTTTGGGTAAAATTGAAAAAGGGCCCATTACATATTGGGCTGTATTTTTATTTTGTGCAAGGACATTTTCACTTGTGGCCCGAGTGAGATTATAACTTGGCCATCATTTCAAGCTTGTTTGAGAAAACGTTTGTTGAAAAAAAGAAAAAAAAAAAAAACATATTATGACTGTTGATTATATATAAACGTATCATTGACCTTCATAATAGTCCTTATTTCTTAAGAAAGTCAACCACGTTGCATGACGGTCGTGACAAAAATATAATTGTTGCCTCTTGTCATTAGAGTTTGTGAGAAAGAGACATTGATCCCATTTGTGTCTTGTTATATTTTTGAAATGTTATACTATTATATGTTAGGCTTGTGGTCATCTAGATAACAAGTACAAATAGTTTTTTACTATGTTATATTTAAGATAATTTAGTTAATAGTTTATCATTGTGTTAAATTTTTCATAAAAATATTTCGTTTCATGTTTACACAAAGTATCTAGTACTCGTATTGTGATAGTTTAATAAACAATTAAAAAAATAGACAAATGAAATCATTCAGACAATTATACAAAAACAAACAACCAAAGTTGTCAAAATCGCGATCCTGCTCGTAGGATCGTACGATCCTACGATCCTACACACAAAAAACGATCAGGATCTTAATAAGATCGTAATCTAGGTAGGCTCGCAGCAGGATCGTAGGATCGCGCGTAGGATCGTATGATCGAATCGGATCGTATAGGATCCCTATTATTAGCTATTTATTTGTTTATTTATTTATTTATTTTGTATTTTAACTTATTAAGTATAAGCTCATGTCTTTAAGCCAAATGACTAAAAAAATTTCAAAAAAATATTATTTTGGTGTTGTTAATTAATTGTCTATTGCAAGATTAATGAGTGTAAAATCATTATATTTTTATGGACCATTTAGAAATACTTTAGATGTCTCTTTTTGGGTTTATTATGAAAAATGATTTCGTGCTTTGTGAAATGTCAGAAGCTTATTTTTGAAGTAAACTATCTACATACTTGACCCAATTTTGTTCATATTTTATTTTATGTTACATAAAAAGCATGAATAATCTAATTTAATTTATTTGGTCATCAAGAAAAAAAAAATCAGTAATATTATTTATTCTAATTTAATTTATTTTATCATCAATAAAAAAATTGTGTTGCCCTCTATTATAAATTATGTCGTTTCATTTTCACATACAATCCTTTTATCTTTTTGCATTAATCTATATATTGTAACAAAAAAATTACAGAATCACGTGCTAATAAATTAACATTATCTTTTTTCATAAATGTTATCACGGAAAACCTATTATAAAAAATAATTAAAACAAGAAGTAGGTGCACCGTGCACATATGTAGTAACTTTGTGCAAGTATGCATTGCAATATATCTAATATTCTACTACTACGGTACTTGAACATATAACTTTTTCTTTTATCGTCCATTTAGATTCGTTTATCATATGAAATATTATATATAAATATAAAACTACAACCCCTATACAAAAATATATACATTTTCATAGGATCTTACGATCCCGATCCGATCCTACGATTACGATCTTGCAAAGCCGAAAACGATCCTAGGTAGGATCCCGATCCTGACAACCTTGCAAACAACATTATTTCATTCAGATGAAGACTTTATAACCAACTCTTACCTGTAAGATATGGTAGTCAGATTCGGACTCAAAATATCTTAATGAAACAAACACCCCCTGAGTGAGTGAAGTAGTGACTAGGGTTTACAAATGAATTCTAACCCCTAATTGTAAACTTAAAAAAAAAAAAAAAAAAAAAAAAAAAAAAAAAAAAAAAAAAAAAAAAAAAAAGTAGCAACTTTATAAAGCGTAATTTCGACTGTCTTTTGCAAAAATAGCTTTCGGGACTCGTTTGAGCTCAATAAAAATTGACCCAGGCTTTAAAACTTGCGCAAATATTTTTAAAAGTCATTTTTCCAATAAAAATGACTATTCACACGACTGTTTTTGTATAAAACGTCACAAATCATTTAATAAATGTTTTATAAGTCTAGACTCGTGTTAGTGTGCGTTGTGCTACATTCACATGTCTTACAAGAAATCTCTCGTATCACACAATAATATCCCAATATAAATCTCAACATTTTCCTAAAACAGTTCTATGGTATTAAATATTTATTTTCAAATATAATGCGGTATAAAAATATTTCTCGAAAAAATTACCAGTTGTCACACTAATCTATATGTTTTCTTCTGGGCCTTATTTTAGTACTTTGGAATAAATGTAAACCTTGAAGTTTGGATTTTGAAATGTTTTATTTAAAACGGATGATGTTATTCTGTTTTCTTATGCTTGTGTTGTGTACCAATTAGTAGCACCTCAATGTTAGTTTTGTCTTTCGTTGAACATGATTTTGGGGGTCTTACAGATTGGTATCATAACTAAAGTTATAAAGAACTGTGTACTTATAAAAAAAACCTATACTATAACTACTTTTAAAAAAATTGATCCCATGACCGACACGTGCCTGTCTGCCACGCTGAAGCCTCTCGTATTGTGATTATATGACTGATGTTTTGGAATAAGATTAAAGTGTTTTGCTCTATGCTATAATTAATGTGGTATTTTGTTATCATTTTTTTTGGGAAAAAGTTTGTAGTGTACTGTATTTTGGAGAAAAAATCATGCTATGGTTTTGCATTGTGTGCTTGATTATTTTTTATACACTTATACCTACCCGCTACCATTATCACAGACTACCTTATCGATCCCTAATCACCTACACTGTTTTGCGGTAATATTTTTGTATATTCCCTCATACTCACAATCTTCCTCCATGTAGCCTCACCATTTAACTCTGAGATTGGACATTCATCCTATTCTTCCGAAACGCATATTCTATCACCGTTTGGAAACCAGCCTCAAAACCCTTACACTTGGGACACGTTCTTAGTGCTTCCCACTCCTTCGTCCGTATTCCGAAAGGAACACGTGGTCTGGCAGACCTAGAAATTATTCTGAGAGCCGCTACACTGAGGGCACGATTGGTTATGGATTTTGCTTGTTGTGTGCTCTAAACCAAGAAGTTCTCAGTTAGAGACTTTGGTTTCTTTATCATCTATCGTGATCGCCTACGGTGATTTTGATTGTGTTGTTTATCGTTATCGCCTACGGTGATTTTTATCATTTTCTGTTTGTACTTTCAATAATTTTGTATCGAATCTTGATGTTTTGGTGAATTTGAATCCTTGGTTTTTTTGGTTTAGCTAGAAATCTTTATCGTTGTTTGGAATAGTATTTTGGTTATTGTGGTTGGTGTTCATTTCATTATTCTATCCGTGATGCTCAAATTCTTGTGTGATGTTATTCCAGTATTCGAAATCTTATGATTCGTTGAGGTCTGTGAATCAGATCAATGGCTCCGAAACTAAACCACGACAGGACCACACGGACACGATCTGATGTTGCTGTTAAAACATGTCGTCGTGGTCGGCCTCCAGTCACTCCAATTCAAACTACTAACAACAGACTACAAACAACCAGGTCCCATCAAATCATGCTACTATGAATTAAGCTTTGATTGATCAATATATTGGTGGCCCAACGAGTGGCCGAGATACTAGCTGAGTCGAATCACTCAAACACCTCTGTTGGAACTTCAAATAGATAAAACGTACAAAAAACTGGAAAAAAAAGGTACAAAAAATGGATTAAACATTTAAAAAAATGGATAAATGTACACATTTGGAAAAAAAAACGTACAAAAACCAGATAAAACCGTATAAAATGTAAAAAAAACGGATAAAACGTTAAAAAATGGATAAAAACGTAAAAATAAGGATAAAACGTAAAAAAAAATGATAAAACGGATAAAAACGTAAAAAGATGAATAACGGTGCAAATAGAGTTAGTCCTGAAGGCTAACAGTGTAATACTTTCTATCTCGTTAAGAGATAACGAAGAAATAATTTGCACCGTTAGTCCTCATCTTAACCGAGGAATGTATGATGTTAAACGTTTGACTAACGAAGAATGTAAGATGCTAATAGTTTTTGACAGGAATGTATTTTGCAATTCACTCTAAAAAAAATCCACCATAGCAATTGAATATGTACGTAAAATGTGTTGTAATTTCCGGTTCGTTATTTGTACACCCTAAGTCATTTAAATTTTTATTTTTAGTGTTGTAACGCATGTTTACATTTTAGGTGGTACATTTTCGTTATTTGATCTCTCATTTTCAGAGTGCTTTTTCGTATTGGCATTAATAAAAGTCATGTAATACCCTCAAATATCGAGTAATGGTTTAATATTATTTTGACAGGTAAAGTAACATTACAGGTCATGTTTTATAATTTTGAATTTATTAGATAGTTGTATTTAGAGACTTTGGTTTCTTTATCATCTATCGTGATCGCCTACGGTGATTTTGATTTTGATTTTGATTGTGTTGTTTATCGTTATCGCCTACGGTGATTTTTATCATTTTCTGTTTGTACTTTCAATAATTTTGTATCGAATCTTGATGTTTGGGTGAATTTGAATCCTTGGTTTTTTTGGTTTAGCTAGAAATCTTCATCGTTGTTTGGAATAGTATTTTGGTTATTGTGGTTGGTGTTCATTTCATTATTCTATCTGTGATGCTCAAATTCTTGTGTGATGTTAGTCCAGTATTCGAAATCTTATGATTCGTTGAGGTCTGTGAATCAGATCAATGGCTCAGAAACGAAACCCCGACATGACCACGCGGACACGATCTGATGTTGCTGTTAAAACATGTCATTGTGGTCGGCCTCCAGTCACTCCAATTCAAACTACTAACAATAGACTACAAACAACCAGGTCCCACCAAATCATGCTACTGTGAATTAAGCTTTGATTGATCAATTGGTGGCCCACCGAGTGGCCGAGATACTAGCTGAGTCGAATCACTCAAACACCTCTGTTGGAACTTCAAGACCCAAAAAGAATGCCCGTAGGGGAATATATAAGGAAATCTGAAGTTGTATGTCAATTAAGAGCAAGAAAGGCAAGCAATTAGTCAACCAAACAAGGTCAAACCCAATATTTGATATATCTTAACTACATAATATGTAAAAATTGGTAAAAGGTGAATGTTGAAAGTCAAGGTGAAAGTTGAAACCATGCATGCCATACGTTTAAAACTATTGTTAATGCAGGAAAGTTTGAAAAGTTTGATGGAGGAGTGCAAGCTAAAGTTGAAACCATGCATGACATACGTTTAAAACTGTTGCTAATGGAGGAAAGTTTGAAAATTTTAATGGAGGAGTGAAAGCTAATGGAGGAATGTGTTTAATGGAGGAATCATATATCTTAGGTAACATTCTTCATATATTGGGCATGTGATGTGTCTCACGACTACTAGTTTTAAATTTATAACAAGGATTACCGAATTAAGCTAAGAACACACGGGCAAGTATGACCCTTTCGTATGTAGTTAGTTTTGGTTGGTAAGCCGAGGTCGTTCACTAGGATTTGGGTGTTTTCAATTGTGAAGAATCTATGTAACAATAAGCAAGTAACGCGAAAGTGGTAAATGGTTGTCACGTCCCAAAATACCATATAAGCAACAAATGACATGAAAATAATGATTAAGTGAATTCAATAAGATTAAAACTACACTTGCTTAAACTAGTTTCTTATCCTTGATTAGTATGATTGTGTTAACCTCTTCTTAACATGTTGGTTATGATAATTAGTTGGTGTACTAATCTATTGTTCTTACAAGTTAAACCTTCATCAAGACTTTAGTTTATAAAAACAAGCATTAAGTTTAACCAATCAATTCAAGATCCATTCAAGTTTCATAAGTTTACTTTCATAAACTTAAACACAAAAACATCCGTTTGTCTTATCAAATTTGCTTAAAAAATGGTCAATACAAAAGGTAACCGATTATAGACAAAATGTTACAATTGATTGTAAACAACTAATCTTATGACCTTTTAGATGTTTCCAATCGATCCAACTTGATAATCAAAAAGCGTTCTTATTACAATCACACTTTAGTTTCTTTGTTTAATCAAGAATAATGGGTAAAAACAATCATCCATGGACTAAATTATTATAACTAGCTGAATAACAATAAGTTCTTTCGACCTCTACGATTACTATCAACTAGTCAAACTTGATTAACAAATGCCACTATGAAACTTAAGCACAATTGGATCTTAGTTACGACTTGAAATTGAATTAAAACATGTTAACACAATCATAAACTAATTATACGATAATCAACATCATTTAAGCAAGTGCATAAAGAAGCTAGCCACTAATAGCAAACATAAACATAAACTCAGAACTTTAAACATTAGAAAACATGATTGAGAGTCTTACAATGATTGAAATGAGATTACAAATGATGAAGTAATGATGCCTCAAGTATTGGTGATGACTTCTTGATGTTTTGACCTCCAAATGATGAATTTTTTGACCTCCAAAGTTTCCTGGAACTTTATGGACGAATTTTAGGCTTTGAGAGAGAGTAGTGGTGGTAGGAGAGGTGTGAGAGAAGTTCTCTCAAGTTGGGATTTAGTTGGATGATGAAAACATACACAAATGAGTCCTATTTATACTACTCTCAAGCCATAGGGTGTTTAATGTTCAACTTGGCCTCCAAGGAGCTTGGAAGGACCTAGAATACAAGTAGGAAGGACCTAGAATCGTTTGGGACAAGTTTGGAGTCTTAGTGATGAAGAAATGGCTGTACAGGGCTTCCCAACCGAATCGGTTGGGCTCCAACCGTTTCGGTTGGTCTACTTGACTGCTCTCCAACCGTTTCGGTTGCGGGGCACTACCGAACGGTTGGAGCAAGTTGACAGAAAATCATATGCACTAAAGTTGTAGATCTTTCTCTTATCTTTTCGTGGCCGTGAACTGGGGGTCAAACGGAGTCCGTATGCAAAAGTTATGGCCAAAATGGTGAAGGTGTGTCGGGAACAACGAGTCTTCCAATATGTCTTCGTTTTAGCTTCTTTTCTTAATTTCTTTCTCGTTTTCCTTCTTGAACTTTATTATTGAGTCTTTGGACCACTAACTTGATGACTTTATCTTCTCGAATATACTTCACAAGTCTTGCTTTTGTCGGGAATTCTTCATACATGGAGAAATCTTCGTATTTTACTTCTTTTTCCGTCTTTTTCTCCACTTTCAGGTACTTGGCTACAAATGAACTAGCAAACGCACTTTTATACGAGTAAGTAACAAAAGCATGTGATTATAGCCAAATAACATACATAAAAGCACAGATAACGCTACTAAAAACATGTACAATTTGAGCGTTATTCCGTATTATTTAATTATCTTAGCTCACAACTTATAAACAAAACATTGCATCAAACGTATTTTAATAGTTGTAATCTGACTATTAAAATACGTATTTTAATAGTTGTAATTATCTTGAAGTGAGACTTGCTGCTCTAATAAAGTTTACTCCGTATTATTTAATTATCTTAGCTCACAACTTATAAACAAAACATTGCATCATACGTATTTTAAATAGGAAAAAACAAATTTATGTAACTTACTAATATTAAAATATTACATATGAAAAGCCTTATTTAAATATAAAAATTTTCAAAAAACCTCTTCACATGTACTCTTTTAAAGTTAAGTAACTATCTTAAAGAGTACGAACCTAATTAGTACCAACCATTTAGCTATGAAATATTAGACACAATCGGTGCATCGCACGGGCTGAAAAAATAGTTAATTATTCAACCTCTCTCTAATAGCCATCTAAATACAGTCATATACAAACAAGTGCATCAACGTTACGAAAAAATAGTTGATTATTCGACCAATAGCACGTGTATCGCACATGTTGTATAAAATACCATGAAAATAACAAAAAACAAAAAACAAAAACAAAACAAAAAAACAAAAAATAATTTTGAGAATACATCATCTTCATGTGCCCGTTGCACAAACCATAAACGCATAAAATCGTTCAATTTATAAGAGCCAAAAACATAACAAAAGTGACAAATAAATATGGAAAATAACAAATATATACATAATTCATATTAAAATATTAAATAAACTACTTTAAATACAAAACTTATGATAACATCAGTTGCCATACCTTACATGTAACTACTTGCATACAATATTACGTAAAAAAAAACGTATATATTCAACCCTTAACCAATGGGTGCAACGCACAGGTTAATGTGAAGGAGATTAGTTTGGTGAGAGAAAGAAAGGAGATGGGGGCGGCGTAAACTGAGTTAGGGTTAGCTCAAGTATGTGATAACAGGACAGATCTTACCTGCAACTTACTTTTCGCTTATTGTGTTGCCATAAGTGAATTGTAACCTTCTCATCAAAACATTTAAGTTGTTCTTCATGCATATTATAACGTACATAAGATGATCGACCAGTTGTCAAGGAAAACGAAGTATGCTCCATTTGAGTGATTAGGTAGAGGAATGAAACTTTTGAACCATTTGGATATTTAATCTTTTGTGTTGTAATGTGATTTGTGAAACAGGGGTTATTTTCTATATATCATTGTGCATGGCTCATTAACTTCGATTCATGAATAACCAAGAAATTACCAATAACCTTTAATTTTTAAGTGAACTTATGGGATGGTTTTGTTACAGGTATGTATTGTTTTGGTGCATGCATCAGCTTCAAAAGTATTACAATAGACTTGGAACTACGTTAGTAGCTTGCACAAAGAGGTCGATGACCTCAGTGATCGTCTCTCCCTGCTATTGTCCACCATTGATGATGATAGTCCTCAGGCCTCAATTATTTCATTTGGATTCCCGATGCTTAGCAGATTATTTGATCATATCTTTGTATTCAATTAATTCTCATTTGTTGGCAAGAAGGGCCTGAATATAATGGTAAAAAAAAAGCTAAATGTAACCTATGACGATTATGATGCAAGGTTGTTAATGACACATAAATATATATTAGTTTCATCTTCTCAAATGTATCATGCATGGCTTAAGGTATTGATATGGGTTATCTAAGTATAATTTAATTAACTAGCTTTCTCATTATAGTTTAGAGATAAGCATATCTTATCTTTTGTGTACTGAATAAATTACCAAGATTGAATCAATTAATCAACTTTACATACGTACCGAAGGGAGCAGTAATTGGCTTTTATTATTTTTTCACACGTAAAATGTATATATAGCTTGATTAGTGGAAATTGTTAAATGTTTGTGATGATCGTACATATGTTGAAATTTCAAATGTACGTGTTAGATATTTATACTACCTTATAATGTATTTAGGAAAATTCCCTAAATAGCAAGGCTTAAACTTCAGACATCATAAATTTCTTATTATAGAAATATTTGTCTTTTGCTATAAATTTGTAATATTATTAGGCATCTAAATATAGATTCCACTAAAATAATATAAACTAAAGTAATAATAACATTATTAGCCATCTAAATAATAAATACAATGCAACTTCTCTAATAGGTATCTAAATACCATCATATACAACATTACGGATAAAACATCACCCCTCAACCACTAGACCGTGCATCGCACGGGTTGAGGGTAGCCTCGTATCACTTAAACAAGTAGAACATACAATAAATGCAGATCCATGATAAAACATGCAGATAATTATCATGGACATAAAATTACACTTAACAATTAATGCAATTAAACAAAGTTACGCAATACACATAAAGTTGCATGCATCCTAGGGTTTCTAATCCAATTAAAAATTTAGTTTACAAAACCCTAATTAGGGCACCAAAAAAACGCCCCCTAAAAAAATTAGGGTTTAGGTTTTGCAAACCCTAGATCTACGCATACAAATAATAACACAATCATTTTTATTTTATTTATGTGTTTCAGTAATTAATTACTTGTTATACAAGGCTCATGATGCCACTGTTGAGTTTATAATACATGACATACAATAAAATATATAGACATCAAGAGTACACAGCGGAAGACTAAAGATCATAACAAATAAATAATTAACTGAAAGTATGCGTAAGGTACCTCTTGCGAATGTCAGATCTCTTGAACAAAACAAAGAAGTTGTTTAAAAAGTTGTCCCTTACTGTTTTACAACTCAAACCAATTGGTGTAAGAATAGTGTCTTACTACCACGTTCTTGTACACACGAATTAACCAATGAATCAAGCGATTGCTAGATCTAACACAAGTCCTCGTTTTAAGAAAAAATGAAACCAAACTCCTTGACAAGGGGTGTTCGGCCGAGATTTGCAAGAGAGAGGATATGAGAGATCTAGGGTTAATTCAATGCACAAAGTTATGAAAAACCTTAGAACCTAGCCTTGTTTATATAGTGAATAGAAATCTTGAAAAACAAGTTAGGGATTAGGGCTTGGAGAAGCCCCCTTGGCCGGCCATCATGCAAGCCCAAGAGAAAACCCAAAACTTTTTAATTTCAAGATTTTCCATTACTAGTCCTTCTCTTTTCATTTAACGGTCGTTAGTCATTTTCCCGTTAAATACTTAACGACCGTTAAATGGACGTAATGTGCAATAATTAATCGTAAACATTAACATTAATTATTTAACTTTAATTCTCATTCGCTAATGTGTGCAATCCCATGGTCACGAGTTCGAATCCGGACATTTACGTGTTTGTAAATATATACATTTCCAACAGATAGTATTAAGGAATAGTACACTCATATTGCTCAGTAATGATCTAAATATTACCATAGGCTTGTACAAGAAACAAAACTCCACCGGTGTGGCGTAAGCACCAAGTATAAACATCTAAAGAGGGCTTTTATTCAGGTTGAAATGATAGGCTTCGGGTGATTAAAGGGTATGGATAAGGCATGGGAATAATTATGAAATTAGTGTTAAATAAAAATAAAGAAAAATAAAGTCAAGTATAATACCCATGTTGCTAGTTACCCAACAAACCGCAAACCCGAAAATGATTATAGTTACAATCTTCTCTTCTTCACATATCAATCACCAAATATATATATATATATATATATATATATATATATATATATATATATAGGGGGGCGTTATTGTGGTGTCCAAGCTTATAATAGATACAATAGGTACTAGTGTGAGCCATTGGATCAAGCTTGATGTATCTCAATCATATTAATTGAGATGAGTGGCTCAATTGTAATAAAATATAAAAGTAGGGGCATTTTGTACCAGTTAAACTAAAGCATTTTCGAAGTAATTTATTCTCATTTATTGAATTGTTACCAGATAAAAACACTATCCCCAAAAAATTTCACCATCCCGTTATTTCATCACCAACACCGGATACTCAGCTCATTGAAATTAAACCCAATATCCCCAAAATTAAGGGATGGAGATGAATCAGCATCAGCTAATTGTATATAAATATAGGGTTTCTTTCAACGCATTTGTGATATACAGTTTAGGTTAATTTTTTGTCCAGTACCTTTGACAAAAAAGCATGAAGATTCTGAATGGTAAGTGATACATTGAATGTTTTTTTGCTGTTATTAAAATATATATACTTCACTAAATTGCATTGTTGTTTTTTTTTTGTATCAGTAAGACGAAGTGGACGTTTGTCTATCCATAGGAGGCGCAAACAGGGGAATGAGGAGGAGGAAGTTATAGATTTAACAACTCCAGAATGGGTTAATGGAGGAGAAGGTATGTAGCAACCCTAAGATGTGTAATTTAGTAAGGGTAGAGGTTTTGAAAATTTTATGATAGATAGAACACTTTTTAATGAATTGATTAAGTTAAAGTTGTTACTTGTGATTTGTGATTGTATTTGTGAGTGGAAAAATTGGGAATATGGTAAAAATGTATTAGTTAATGTTCAGGGTGGGTAAAGTTGTTCTTGGTTTCGAAAACGTAGAAATGTATCAACAACTAAATAAATTAGCATAAAATTAGATTGTATCATCAAATGTAATTGACAAAACACCCCTATAATACATATGGTATCAATAAAAATGTATCTACTAATGGTAATTATTGTCAAAATGCATATGTGTAAATTTGGTTATGAATTTGGTCATTATGTATTTAGAGGGTGTTCTAATGGGATTTTTTTATAACCTATGTGATAGCAGAATTTGTGAATGATGAATCAATTGAAACCGTAAATGGTGGACAAGAGACAACAGGGGAAGACATTAATGTTGACATTGGGTCTGATAAAGCGGCTGAAACAAATGATACGTTGGAAGATGGCGTTGGAATAGAAGTAGATAATTCTAAAAAAACTGTTGGAAATGATGAACTGGATTGCAATAACATGGAAGATGCTAAAGGTAATCATTAATTTTTGTAAATAAGGATTAAATTGTGTAACAACAAAGCTATTATGTGTGTCATATGTAGTTAATGAAAACGGATTCTAATTAATGAGTAATCTATGTTGCAGCTAAATGTAAAGTGCTAAAGGGGAGATTGGCAGCACTAGTTGAAAAAGTAAAGGAAAAACAATATGGAAAAGGTAAATTCTATTATAATTATGTCCTAAATATGGGTGATGCTTGTAATTAATGAGTGTTGATTCTAATTTATGGTTAATGTTTAATATGTGAAAAAACGTATCAGTACATGTATTAGAAAAGTGTTCAATTTTGGTCAAATTGTATCAGCAAAATGTGCAACTATTTAAAATTGTTCAAGTGGGGCAAATTGTATGAGTAAGTGATCAAATCTTTAAAATGGTGCGATATGGGCAATATGGGCTAATTGTATCAGTAAAATGGTGCAATATGGGTAAAAATGGATCAGTAAGTATTTAAAAGTGTGAAAAAATTGATCCATTTTGACCTATATGAGGGAAATGGTTCAATATGGGTCAAAATAGTTCAATTAGTGCCAATTTGTACCAGCAACTGTTCAACCACTTTCAATATGGGTCAACAATAGTTCAGTTAGTGACAAATTGTATCAGTAAGTATGGGTCTAAATGTATGAGTAAATGTTCAAAATGGGTAAAAATGGTACACTTGTGGCACAGATTTTGACCTCAATTTGAACCATTTTGACCTATATTTAACATGTACTCATAAATTTTGACCCATACTTACTGATACAATTTGGCTCTTAGTGAACTATTTTGACCCATATGGGGAAAAAATGGTTCAATATGGGTCAAAATAGTGCAAGTAGTTCCAAGTTGTATCAGTAAGTATTTAAAAGGGTGATATTCAGTTGTGCAAGTAGCGATCAATAGTGCAAGTAGCGATCAATAAGTAGGTGATATTCAGTAAGTAAGTGATCAATTGTATCAGTAAGTAGGTGATATTTAGTGATAAGAAGTTATAGTTTGTTGTTGATATGTTTATCGATAGCATTTACTTATTAACGCAGGTAAGAGTTTAGCAGGGAAACGTAAAATGGCTGCAGAAAATAGAAAAGGAAAGAGGAAAAATGGGAATGTGGACTATAAAGAAAGTAGAGGTAATATGGTTCAACTTGTATCAATATATGTTTGATATGGGTAAATACCAATGGACATTTTATGTTCCCTTACTTGATGACAATAAGTGATGTGTATCGTTATTCCAATATTCATGTGTAACCAGATAAGCATACAGAAACAGTAGATGGGGAGGCAACTGATGATGATTTTGTTTCATCCAAGAAGTTAAAGACAAATACAGTTGGTGTCAAAAAGAAGAAGAAACCAAGATCTGCAACTAAAACAAAAGTTAAATGTAATGCAGAAACTGAAAAGGACCTAGAAAAAGATATGGCGGTTACGGATAAAGATGACCAAGTAAACAGGGTACAGGCACGGAATTCACCAAAAAAATTGTATCAAGTAATAACACAATTGTCCGGTAGACAAAAAAAATCTGTAAGAGAAATAGGATTTGGTGAGCTGCTTGAATTCAAAATCAATAATGTACCAACGCGTTTGTCATACTGGCTGTTGGACAGCTTCGACGAGGAGGCGTGTTGCTTGATGGTTCATGGAAGAAGGATAGAAATTACAAGAGAGTTAGTCAGGAATGTACTTGGTGTTCCGTTTGGAGATGTACACGTAGATGCACGTGATGAAGCGGATTTCAGGAACGCTTTAACAAGGGCATGGAAGGCACAGTTTGGTAGCAGTGTGAAGAGGCACTATACTGGTCGTCTTGCAGATCTAATACTGAGTAACAGACAAGGCGGGTGGTTGTTTAAAATCAACTTTCTTGTACTACTTTTTTCAACAATAGGGGAGGCGAACAAATGTAACACTGTCAATTTGAAGTTCCTTCCATGTATAAAAAGTGAAGCTGACATACCTCAGATGGATTGGTGCACATACATAATCGAGTGCCTGATAAAAACGAAGATACAGTGGAATCGGAACTCTCATTACAATGGTCCACTTGTTTTGCTACTGGTATGATACATGTATATTCACCCTGAATGTGTTATTATTGTAATAAATACATGTTGTGACTTAATAAGTAACTTGTACTTTGTAACACAGGTTGTATATGCAAATTCATATACACCAACCAAATTTCTTACTTCCGAGGTGTTCAATAAATTAGAAAAAGAAATGTTCCCCAATGATGGTGATGACGAACCAGCTGTTGTTGAAGATTCAGAGGATGAGAGTAAGTGATGTTAATTTCAATGCATTTTAATTATATCAATTGTGATACAATATCTTATTTCTAAGGTAAATTTGAATTATGTAGGCCTCGGGGAAGAAAATGATTGGGAAGACGATGAGTTTGTTGAGAATGAGTGTGGTCGTGTACCAACAGATGTGGAGGTATGAAACAATATGTATAATCATTTTATTCGTTATGATGTATATTATGGAAAAATATGTATTTCTTACCGATTACTAAGTAAGATACTTTTTTTTTTTTTTTTTGTTTAGGGTCAGAAACGGTATATATCATGTTTATTGAAGAAGGCTGCTGAATTGGTTGAATTGGCAGACGAAGTCTTAGATGATGGGCTTGCAGGATACCCAGACGATGCTGATTTCATTGATTTAAAGGAACTTAGGGACGATCTGTTTGTAGTGCGAACTTTTTCTCAGAAACAAGATGACATCAATGAACCAGATGATGAAACATATGATAACTGCCACACACCGTGGAATGGTGGAAAGCAACAAGAAGATGATGTTGCTGCGGGGGATGAATTCCCATTTACGCAGATGGCCGCTGAATTATCAGACCGAGTGTGCGCAGAGTTCCACCGAAAGAATGATACAATCCCAACAAGATTAGATTTCGATGATGATGGCGAGTTTGATCTGAATATTACACAGCCACAAGCCACACAAGGGAAAGTGGTTGGCTGTTCGAACGATGAAGAGCTAGTGCAAGATGTCGATGGCATGCTGGATGGTATTATTAACAAGTATGTATCACAAGAACCGGCCGCTGTACCAGAATTTAAAACACCTGACAAGCCAAACCAGGAGACTCCAAATGACCGCAATACACCACACGGTCTTTCAAGGTTTGGACGAGAGAGCTTGAAAAATCAAAACAAGCAAATGATACCTGTTTTCTCGCAACCACAACCGCTTAATGTGTTGATGGAAAACCAATTTCATTTCGGTAGGGGGCAACGGCATGGCATAAAACCTGAAGTTTTGAGGTCTCCGTATGTGGTTCGAGAAGTTTCTCTGGTAACTCGTATAATGCCGCATGAGAAACGAGCAGCTTATTGCCTGTTCAGTGCAAGATTCGCAGAAACGTAAGTGTCCGTGTGTGTTTACAATTTTTTCATAATATGAATAATGGATTGTTCAGCAACAAACTACTTTATGTATCGCAGTGATATCGTGTTCAAGACCAGGCAAGATGTTGAGGGACAAAGATGCGTGATGGAAACTTTGTACCCTGGAATAGAGGTAGCAAGTGGGGCGATCGACTTGTTTACCCATGTTCTAAATGATGCAGAGAGATCGAGAAATAAAAACACAGTGACAAGGGTTTTTTGCCACACGGCTATGGTGGTAAGATTCATTTTTCTAAATATTTGTAATTGAAATTTAACTAATTATAGTAGTTAGAGTTATAGGTATACCTTAATTTTGTAACAGACTACTGAGATGGAAGAATGGGAATACAGTGACGCATCTGATAAATTCAATGAGAACATGGACATGGTAATGAGTAGAACCCAGTATTCAACCCTTGAAGGCGTACAGCTGGTTAGTATCGGTACATAATGTATTCTAATAAATTACTACATACACACAAAAAATATATTTATATTCATACGGTTTATTGTCGCAGGTCTTTTTTCCAATCATAAAAGTAGATGCACGTCATTTCTACCTCATATGCATGAATCTAAAATATAATGAGGTTGAGTATCTGGATAATATCTATTCAACAGAGAATGATTTGATCAAAAGATACGGCGCACTGCCTTTACTACTGGTACGTACACCATCAACTACAATTATGTATGATACTTTTTCATAGCTTGTGACACATAGTTAACCATATTGACACATATTGAACCATTTTATATAGTTGAACAGTTATAGATACATTTTTTGACTCATATTGATCCAATTTGACCCATGCCGACCTATAATGAGATTTAACTGACACAGTTTGACCCACATTGAACAATTTTTAGCCATAGTGCACCAGTTATAATAGGTTAGAAGTTATGTCATATCCGATACTAGTTTATCCATTTTAACACGGTTTTATCCATTTTGACCCATAATGAGCCATTTTATATGTCATAACACATACTGGTACGTACCCAAAAAACAACAATTATGTATGACAAATCAGTAAAGTATATTAAAAGTTTGAGTAGGACATTCCAGTAAAATCTGTTTCTTATTTGTTATGGTGTTGTAAATGTACCAGGTTTCATTATTTGAAGATTATTTATTGCACAAGAATCATCCCCGTTATTACCAAATGGTTGCTGGGCCAAATACGATACTTCAGATGGGATGCAGGACAACAAACAACTTCATAGACTGTGGCGTGTTCGTGATGCGCCACATGGAAACCTACAGAGGCGAAGGTAGTAATGGTGATCGTTGTTGCTTGAGTAAAGAGGGCAAGGAGCAATTAAGAGAGATAAGGGACCTGCGCTATAAGTATGTGGCAAAGATACTTCTAGCGGACTGCAACATCGCAAAGAAACAGTTTGAGATGGAAGCGGAAGCATATAGGAAGTTGCCTATGGAAGAAAGGAAAAGGTTGTTGGGTAATGCGTTTTCTGCTATCAAACCTCGTGTTATCGAGATGATGAAATGAATTTGCAAGTGTTTGGGTTTAATTTAATAAGTACCAGTAACACTGAACAATTAGGATGCTTTTTTTGTTTCTTTGTTTGTTTCTTTGTTTTGGTTGTTATAAAACAATGCTCGTGTATGCTTAACGAGCTACCTTTGTTTTTACGTTTCATGTGTTGATGTAATGAAATGGATATCGTGTTTTGGTCGACTTAGTATATTAATAAAATTTGTGTTTATGAAGATATGTCAGGATTGAACATGGGAATTTTTTTTTTGCTAATACATTTTGAACCATAGTGAACAGTTGCTGATACAATTTGACAAAAATTGAATCAGTATGGCAAATATTGAAAGTGTACTCAAACTTTTTAACCAATAGTGAACCATTGTTTATGCAAATTGAACCATTTTTTGCCGATACTGATTGATATGTCAAACATTTAGTCATACATTTAGAGATGTATTGAAACTTTTTTACACATATTGCATCAATTTACATAGTGAAACAGCTTAGTCATACCTTAAGACCCATAATGCACCATTTTGTACCCATAGTTAAACAGTTTAAATAGTTTTACACTAATTGATAAACATAATCACATATCAGTATAATAGTTGACAATTCCATAAATTACATCAAGCTAAGTAATTAAAACAAGATTCTGATACAAGAATAACAAACCATGGTACCACCGTGTTGCAGCTGATACATGTTTATATAAAAACACACCAACGACTAACAAAGCATATTATTTAAGACTTATTATGCAGTCTAGTGAAAAAGCTTACAAAAGCACTTCAAGAACATAGTTTAACATAGAAAAATAACGAAACATCAAACACTACGCTACATATCCAAGCTTTCGTCCAGACTGGTAAACATATTCTTCATCTATTCGTTTTTTCCTTTCAGGACAATTCCTTGCATCATGATGTACATACTTGCCACAATAGCTGCACATCCGCATTGGCTGCTTAACCATCTTTATAGTATACACGCGTATTGAGACATTCCTCGTTCGAGAAACACAACCTTTTTATAAATATATAGAATATATAAACAAAACTGAATTAAGTACAGATGTATAAAAAAATAAAGACAATGAAGTATAAACACAATAACAAAAAAAATTATAAACTAAATCAAATGATTACCTTGCAGGGTATCAAGCTCGGATGGGAAAATCATTATGATGTGAATCAACTATGGTGTTGTGCTGTGATACTTTTATTGTTTTTGTTGAATTGGTGTGGTGTTTATAAGGAGATATTTGAGCTATTAAGTAGGGATATTGACTAATAACTGGGGATATGATTTTTAAAAATCAAATAATATAGATTTTGAAGTTTTAATACATATCAATAAAAACATTATATTACTATAGTAGCCACAATTGTGAAAGTACAATGATCAAGAAACTAACTAAAAAAAATGTATGATCTACTTGTCCATAAAAACATTATGTTACTATAAGACAAGTGTATGATCAAGTGTTTTATCATTAAAAGAGGGACTGTATCAGCATAATAATACCATTAACAAGTACCAATGGAATGAGAAAGTGAAAACAAACTGATAACTAACTGATAATTAAAAATAAAATGTTCCCACAATCATCTTCAAACTTTTAATGAAAGAACAAACTAAAACATTCGTCCAAATACTACTTAAATAGTTCAAACTCAGTACGAGAAACGTAAAGAAATAAACATACTAATCGCTGTCATACATATCGGAATCCTGGTGCACGCCCTGGTCAGAATCGTGGTCTTGTAAGCCCTCTTTCTTTTTGGGGCAATTTCTTGAGTCATGGTTTGAATACTTGCGACAATAGCTGCACAACCTCTTAGGCTTATCTGCCAGCTTCATAGCAATCTCACTCTTTGATTTACGCCTTGTACGAGCTGAAACACCACCACCTTTATTGTTAATATCAGTAGGGACAAGAATATCAACATGTACGGGCTCGGTTACGCCAAGGGTTTTGGCATATTGCTCGTTCGTGTTTATCTTAAAAGTGTTAGGAACATCAAGTTTAGCTTTTTCCATCAATAATGATTGGCCGTCCCTGTAAATCTGAAGCTTTTCCATATCACCCACCAAGTGACTAACTGATACTTCAACATTGTTATAAATGTCCCTAAGTATAGAATCGACACAAGCTTCTGAGTTTGAGGAAGATGCAGCATCTTTTGGCGCAGCAACATGTATAAGATGCATAGCATTCTTAGACCATCTCTTCTGCAAATAATGCTTTGGGAAGTGGTCCACTTTGGACATGCGCATCACATAGAAAATGTGACGACACAATAATCCGTAACACTCATACCTTAAGCAACTGCACTGAAATGAACACTGAGATGGTACGTACTTAACCTGGACAGATAATTAAAGTAACAAAAAATGTGAAACTGTAGGTAATTATGCATCAAGTTATATAATGATAAATTAATATTTTATAAACTATTTTCATGGTCAGTGTTACCTCGTACTTGACTTGAAATTGTGAATCCTTTATTTTGTAATCTGCTTCCGTGTCGCGGATTACAAAAGTAGAGAATGTATCAGACTCGGTTACACTAAGGGAACAACAATGCATAAGTGATGAGAAAATTTCATCCTGAACATCGTAGAAAAGAGTGATTGTGTACAACTCTGCGGCATCTTTTTCAACTTGGAGATGGGTTTTAAGATCGGGAGTGGTGTAATTTGACTTATGCGTATTCTTTCCATATATGAATCTTTGGGAATCAAGGGCAGTATCATAATGGCTTAGAAATTCAATCAAACTCAAGTCCGGGTTAGTAAGCTGCCCAAAAAAATGATTTTCACTCTCGGACCGAGATGTTGTTCGCATTAGTCCAGACATGGGTTCATGACGAAAATAAGCGGGGATCCACTTATAACGCATCCCAAACATATCGCTCAACCATTTGTTTTCATTCAGATTGAAATCATCGATAATAGACTTCCATTCAGTCTCAAACACATCTGGTTCGATTTTGTCTGTCCATACGATATCACACAAACGCCTTTTGAAATCTGTGTTGCTACATAGTGTTGGACCAACCTTCAACGAATGGAGAAAATTAAATAAAATTACATAAAATTTCCAAATAAAAGTAAAGTTATTGTGGTTTGTATTGGATTAATATTATACCTTTCCAGTGAGCTTTTGCATTATGTGCCACATACAGAGTCGATGCCTTGTATCCGGAAATTTTTCTTCAATTGCAATCTTCATTGCTGGATCTTGGTCAGTCACAACTACTTTTGGCGCGGTTCCAAATATTTTTAGAAACCGTTTCAACAACCAAGTATACCGCTTTGCAGATTCGTTATCTAATAACGCAGCACCAAAAATAATGCACCTATTGTGATTATCTATGCCCGTAAAAGGAACCAAAACCATGTTGTACCTACAAGAATATACGTATGAGCAATGGTCAGCAATATGGTGAACTAAAAGTATCATTGATATGTAAAAATGTATCAGCAATATGGTAAACCAGTCGGTAACTGATATACATGGGTCAGAAATCTCCGCCATCATGAACAATATGGTAAACCAGTGTGAAGAGGCACTATACTAGTTAGTTCATGATGGTTAGTTAGTAGCAGTGTGAAGAGGCACCAGTCAGTTAGTATGCAAAATGGTGAAAAATGGTTAGTTAGTACGCTGCAAAATGGAACACATCAGTTAGTATGCAAAATGGTGGAGTTTTTTCCAATAAATTTGTTCCACCATCATGCTACCTATATTGCCTCTAACTAACTGAACCCCACTATGGTAAGAACCAGTTTTCCAAAATGGTTATTTAGTATGCAAATGGTTCAATTTGGTAACCATTGATTGGAAATAACTGAAAATGGTCCAAAATGGTTATTTAGTATGCAAATGGTTAAATTTGGTAACCATTGATTGCAAATGGTTCAATTTAGTATACATGGGTCAGAATATATATCAGTAACCATTGATTGGAAAAAACTCCGCCATCATGAACTAAACTTTTATAAAGAATTGCATACTAACTGATACAGATTAGCAAACTGATATATATTCACCCATTGTTTTGAAAAAAGATTAGCAAAAATTGCATAATAACTGATACAATTGCACACTAACTGATACAATTGCATACTAACCAGTTGATACAATTGCATACTAACTGATACAGATTAGCAAACTGGGTCATATTCACCCATTTTTTTGAAACACATTATATTGTTGGTGATGATATTATTAATTGAAATGGTAAAAGTAGCTAACTGATATAGACTAACGGACATATATTGAACCATTTTTATACTAACTGATATGTATAGAACCAGCTTTATAGTAACTGATATAGTCATTTGACCCATATAGTGCCATTTTTACCCATATTCACATACAACTCATTTGACGCATATTCACATTTGACCAATATATATTGAAATATCACCATACTCATTTGACACATATAGTGCCATTTTGACCAAAATCAGTATCATTTGACCAATATTCACATTTGTGTGACCACATTCATTCGATTGACCCATATATTGCCATTTTGACCCATAATTAACCCTATTGATTACACATAACAAACACCGCTTAATCCATTGAACTTAGTTTATAGCAAGATGCCAAACACACCCTAACAAGTGATTTTGACTAATTATTGTATACATGATAACGAGTATGCAAAAACAAGTGATGAATAAAAGTAATGATAAATAGATAAATAACAATAATAAAAATAAACTTGGCATCAAACCTGTTAGACCGAAAGGTTGCATCAAACGACACAACATCCCCAAACGCAGCGTAGTGGCGCTTTGCTTGCTCATCGGCCCAAAACAATCCTACCAAGGATTTGGTTTTTTTGTCCTGTTTGTATTCAACCGAAAAGTCTGAGAATTCTTTCCTACTCAAAAGCTTCTCGACAACCATTTGCGCATCGCGCTCACCGATAAACATATTTAAACCACGCCGATAATTTCTGCATTCAACATCTGTAAAACCTATGTTCTCGAAACCACCAAACATCTCTTTGAATACCTTCCAAGCTCTTGTTGGACCTAGATTGGCATTGGAAAGCTGATACAACAATTGTTGTTTTGGGAAGCTAAGCTTCCTAGCAGCCCTGAGATACTTGTAATCATTTTCTTGCACCAAAGGATGGTTATGTTTCTCAAAGAATGTGTAAACAACATACTTATTATCCTCGGTATGCCTAAGCCGAAGAAGAGCTTTACATCCACAACGTTGAGATGCACGTCTCCTTCTTCTAATCACTTCCTTAACAATCTGAATGTTATCAGATTTTGACGTATCAGCCGCTTTCTTATCACTCTTGGGTGCGGGTTTCACGCCTTCTCTAGAACAAACAAAATATTTCAACGTTGGATCTTCTTTTGTTTTACGTTTTTTTTGACCACCCCTCCTCACTTCGAAACCACCTTCCCTTGCATATTCTTTATAAAAGTTTAGAGCTAGATCAATTGTATCAAACAGGGTACCCTCAACAGGTTTATTCTTGGCCTCTGGTATCCAAAACTTACTGCCTGGTGGGGTTCGTTGGTAACTACCTACTAGTGGAACACTTTGATCATCAACAACAATATCGTCTTGAACAATATTACATGATGGTGGACTTTCAATCTGACCTGCAAAAAACACCACAACAATCTGAGTGGTAAGTGATACATCAATGAACAAGATGATGAAACGTTTACATGTAATATTAAAAAACCAATTTTTTAACAATCTCTAAAACATCTCTAACACAATCTTGTGTTCAGTAGCAACATGTAATAATATAAAAGAACATAACATAAAAAATATGATGAAACGTTTACATGTAACATTAAACAACCAATTGTTTAACAACATCTAAAACATCTCTATCATTCGTAATATTAGTCATTCGTAGGAGATTTGTGTGATTCTGCCTGGTGAATCCTGATGTTTAATTTGGTCATATTAAACGTTTACATGTAATATTAAAGTATCATAGATGATGAAACGTTTACAAGGATGAAAAGTATCCTGATGTTTGCAACAAAGATGATGAAAACGTTTACATGTAATATTAAAAGAACATAACAGAAAATCATATGAATACCTTGCATAGAATCATTATCATTGGTAATATTACTCATGATGATAAGCGTAAAAAAGAATCCTGTAAATTGCCTTTTTTTGTGATTATGATGAGAAGGTAATGGCGAATTATGATATGTTGATGATAAATGTAACGTATAGCTACTACAATTAAGGATTAGTGGCTGTTAACATGGGATCATGCTTTGAAAGAATCAGATTATGAAAATGTACAATTACTATAATACCCATAAACTAATTTAATTTAATTTTAATTTTCTTTTAATAAAAAGGACACTTGTCACAATATTGTTGGTTCCTATTGTATCTATTATAAGGTTGGACACCACATGAACATGATTCTATATATATATATATATATATATATATATATATATATATATTTATGTTCAAGAGGTAAACACTTTAAAGTGGTGTATAATAGGAATACTTTTGGACCGTCGGATAAACTTGATGTATCAAGATCAAAATAAATTAAATAAATTAATTAGGTAATTTCTTTAAAGCTATTTAGGTAATTTAATCATTTCTTGATTTACTCATTCCTTAATTTACTCCACCATTTCACATCCAACCATAGCTTCTCTCACTCCCATTGAAACCAAGATCTTTCTTATATCCAAAAATCAACAACCTCTTTAATCCATAACTATATCAATCCATCATTCATCAGAGATCGAATAATTCCGGTGATCGATTTTCATGGTAATGTTCAAGCTGACAATCATTTCAAGGGCGGCCACCGTCAATCGGAACCCTCGTGACTCACGATCTTCATGGTTAATGTCGAACCATTTCAGCCTTTCAAAATCATTTTCTTGATTGATTCGGTTTTGATCGATCAATCCTTTTTCAATTTCCCGTAGATCCGGTTCTCTTTTTTCCTTTTTAGTGGTTCAAATACTACATGTTTGTTTATGAGTAGTTAGAGCATCCACTATGATAAACCTTTACAAAGGTTTATAATTATGCCACATCACAAACACATAAACCTTTTAGATTTATAAACCTATTTCCACTATAGATAAACTTGTTAAAGCTTTATAAATATATAACATAACTCAATGCATTAAATTTTGAAAAGGTCTAAGATATTGGACCTCTTCATGCCATTTAAGCATAAAATTGATGTCCACTATGGTTAACAATATTATGAACCTCTTCATCTTTTTATAAACCCTTTTATAAACCACTATAGTGGATGCGCTTAGTAATTAGTTATTTTTGTATCAATGATTACAAAATTAATTTTTTTTAATAGTTCGTGTATGATTTAGTAGTTTTTGTATGAACCGGTTGGTCTATCAAGCGATTTGGAATTAGATTCGATGGTTTTCTCGTTTCGGGTTTTGTATTAGCCGGTTTTTGTCGACAACAGTTGATGAATTCAAATGGGTTTTCTTTTAATGTATTTTTGTTTTCCAATAATTCATTTGTATGTATCTTAGTTTTTTGTCAATTTAACAACGTTTGTAAAAATAGGTTGATGAATTCAGTTTAGTAGTTTATTATTATGGTTTGTACTTTATTGATGATTCTCTTATTTTGTAGCAGATGGTTAGGTCTTGTTGCTATAAACTTGAAGACTTGTGATGGCACGAATGTGTCACAAAATTTAGTGTGTCATTACATATATGCAAAAAATTTAATGTGTCATTATATAACGTCAAGAAATTTAGTGTGTCATTATAAATATATTAGAAAAAATGATGTGCTGCTATGTATGTATCAAAAAATTTAATGTGTCGTTAAAAATGTGTCATAAAAATTTGTGTGTTATTACGAATGTCTCATAAAATTTAGTGTGTCACTACATATGGGCAAAAATTTTAATGTGTCATTATATAAGTATCAAGAAATCTAGAGCGCCTCTACAAATGTGTTAAAAAAATTGGTGTGCCACTACAAATGTGTCAAAAAATTTAGAATAAACGCTTGCTAAAACGTTAGAATTGAGCATATAAAAATTGGGGATAAAATTATTTTAAAAAAGTGATACATCTTTATACATATTGAAACACTTAATACATTTTTATCAGTATTTGACACGTTTAATATTAAAATGAAGTATTTTGACACACTGCATCAACAATGTGATACTGCGTTACCAGTGAATGTCTCAAAACTATAATATAAAATGTATTATTGTGTCACGAATTAAACTAGTAAAAATAATATAAATTCCAGATTATATTATAAAAATAAATTGGTGCATTATAGATTAGTATAGAAAAACAGTTAAATATATAAAAAAATAAATTTAAAAACATTGTATCCACATTTTACAAACCGAAGACTCTAGTTGAAATGCTATTAAATGTAATGTATAGAAAATACCACTGTTTCACTTATTTACATAAATGCCATTGGTATTTATTTTTTAATAGTGATCTTATTCTTGTTCATAATGATTGATCTAACCGTTCAAAACTATAAGAAGGATTCCTAGCTGCACATTTCAAATAGGGAAGAGAATTTTAAGGGGAGATGCATCCATTTTTGTAGATACATCTAAAATGAGTGGTTGTAGTTTCTTCTTATCATTCTTATTTTAATATTTCTTCTTATTTGATCCTAACTCTCTATATATATATAACCGGGTTGATCCGGGTCACTTCAAACCCGACGGGACTAACCAGGTTTCAAATACATAAAAACCGGTTTTATTTGACCGGAACCGGTTCAACCAATGGAAACAGCTAGGTCGAACCAGGTTTCAAAACGTTATGTTTAATCTTCAAACTTTGTCGTTTATAATGGATAAACTCTTTATTACTACAACTATTTGCCCAATTTAGTTTTCTCGCATGGGCATCTTTATGTGGCATTTTCTAGAGCATATCCCATAGTACAACAAAGTTATTGGTTAAACCAGTCAAAGAGTTCCGTCAAGCAGGAATTTATACCTCAATTGTTGTGTATCAAGAAGTTTTACGCGATGGGTAATATGTGTTATTTACTTAGTATTTCAAATTTTGCGTAATGTTTTCTTTTTCAGTCTCACTAAATATTTTTATATGTCGTTTGATACATATTAAGAATTTTTGTTAGAGTTGAATAACCGCATGTTACAACCGTTTTTTAATACATTTTTATCTTTTCACGTTCTATGTTTAATGTTATACGAAACACTTGCTACAATATCGCATATCGTTAATTGTCTGCCGCTAAATACCGCTACCGCATGGCGGGTACTCACCCCGTGATCAAATATGGTAAAACATCCAAGGAGTATATTCCACGACTTCACATGTTCAAGAAACTAAAGTAATTGATGAAAGTACCATAAAACACGAGCATAGCAAGTTTAAAGGTAAAATACTAAGTTTTCATCCCAAAAGTTTATTCTATTACAAATTACTACATTCATCATGATAGAATTTTAGCTATTTTCCGTTATTTCGCTCATCATTATCGCTTGCTGGATCATCAAATGATGCATAGTTGGTGGATGATTCGAGAATGAAGAAGGATGATATGTAGGACTTATTCAAAGGTTTCATCACTCTATTGACAAGTGAATATTAAGGACCTTGAAAGTGTGAGTGAAAATGCATGAAGGGATCATAGAGATGAGTTATTTGATGTTATCAGTTGTAGACTTATACACTGGCCTCTTTTAAAAGATGATGCTTTCAACTTTGATTGTAATGTTGGAACTGTGTAACTCAAGTTCTCTACAATCATATCAAGACATATGGTTGCTCTATATTTTCTTTAATTAAAAACACTTCAGCGGCGATGTGTATCGTTGCCAAGAGGTTTTTCGGGAACAGTTTTTTTATGTTGGGAAAGTTTTAAGGGGGTGTTTGGTTGGGGTAATTTGAAGTATATTTGGGGCATTTGCATTTTAATTTCTTTCAAATATCCTGTTTTGGTAACTCAAATGGGGACATTTGAAGTAATTTACAATTTTCACGAATTGCCAAAATGGAGAGAATTATAATGCCTCCAAAAAGTGAAGAAATTTTAATTTACTTGAAAAAAATATTTGTAAACTTTTTTTTTAGATTGTTTTTTTTTATAAACTTTTAAATAGAATATTTATGAATTTTTTATAAACTTTTTTTTATAAATTTTTTTTATAAACTTTTTTTATAAAATTTTTATAAACTTTTTTATAAAATTTTTTATTAAATTTTTTTATAAATTTTTTATAAACTTTTTTTTTTATAAATTTTTTAAAATTTCTTATAGATTTTTTATAAACTTTTTTTTAAATTTTTTTTATAAACTTTTTTTATAACTTTTTTTTATACTTTTTTTATAAACCTTTTTTATAATTTTTTTATAAACTTTTAAATAGAATTTTTGTGAAATTTATATTGAAAAAATAAAAAAATATACATATAAATTTCTGTCAACCAAACATGCGAAGGTATTTTAAGTTCAAAAATTTTAAATTTTCAAAAATTTAAAATTTCAGAATTTAAAATTACCCCAACCAAACGCCCTTTATAATAATTGAAAAGAAAATATAGTCTCATTTGTTGACGATTCTTGTTAGTTGGAAAAGTGTTGTCAAAGTCAAAGTAAAAAACACAAGCCTCTTGTCGTTTTGTGACTTTTGGCTACAAGATGTGTTGTTGCAAAAGTCTTGGTCGCGAATAGTGTCTATTCTTGTACCCCGGGTAGCATTTTCTATGTCATACAACCGAAGTATGGTTGTGGTCACAACTCACAACCAATTTATTGCTAAATAGTCAAGCTTAGCATAATTGAATGTTACAATCATTATTTCTGCAAAAGGTGATATCTATTTATTCGATATTTGGTGTTCTCTAGTATTACAGTATTACATGCGAGAACGAGAACATGTCTGGCTAACTCGCTTTTATTGCTAAATTTCAGAAAGCAAACACTTAAAATACACACTATGTTGGAAACTAACTATGCAAAACACACACTATCGAAGAAGATCTGTCCTCAAAATTTGCATGTTTCCAATGGCCAAATTGAAGAAAAGTTCAAGTTATGGATGTCCAAAGAAATGCAAGAATCCGCGCATTTAGTGTGATGATTACCAAAAAGAGTCAATAGATCACTAGTTACTGTCCTAGAGCATCACAAATATGGAAGAGCTAGATAGATTGCTTGTTGTCATGGTGACAAATTATATGGTAATCTCGCGTTCTGCAATCAGTTTATTAAAGATATAAACCGTTAGTATATGTTTTAGTGATTTAGCACTTGAACTAGCAGTACATTGTAAAAGCAAATCATTAGCCTTTGCTTAATGCTAAGGATAAAATAATCTAAAACCATCTAGAACATCATAGTTTGAATGTGATTCTCCTTTAGCTGTTAAAAAAACAAATCATTCAAATAAAGGGGTAATTTATGTTTAAGTGAAAAGTTAAAGGATTAAAATAAATAAATCGCATTACAGGGTTTTTGCATGAGATAGTGACTCTACTTCTACAAAATATCTAATATACTCATTGTGCCTTTCTCCTTTCTAGAATCAACACTCTACTAATAAAGCATTAAAGCCTCTTGTTTTAGTCACTGGACCATTCAAAATTTGCAATACTTCACTCCACTAGGGTAACTCCCCGAATAAAACATGAACACCAACAAAAACTAGAAGATCAATAATAGCAAACAATATGCGCCAAGTTACTGTTCGAAGCCTGTAACGTCCACGGGGGCACATGCAAGAGTGAAACCCACACTTGTAGCAAAAATGGAATCCACATCTGCAAATATGTCATATTTCATAAACTAGTTAGATTATGTTGCATATATTTATATTAAAGATTACCACAGACAATAGAGTTAGAATCGTGTTTTACAAAATAAGAAGTTAAGAAATCACAAAACAGCTAACCATTCAAATTAATAGACAAGAACTGCCAAGTTGTATCTTTGTTTACTAAAGTATCACAATGGTAAAACTTTGGACAAGTTTATAAACTTAAGGAAATTGCTAAATATTGCCTTAAAAGCTGTGTATAAGATATTTAGACAAGCATTAACTGCTTGTACCTTTAATACTAATTGCTCAACTCGTGCATTTAACCTCATATAACCAACTCTATGTACCACAAATTATGCATATTTTTCTTTTTTAACATTGCCCTTAGGGCTACATTTTTTTTGAAAGTCATCAAGATAAATAAGACCCCAAAAAGGGAAAAACCAAAATACAATACAAGGCATCCCTCCTCAATTAACAAGCTAATTAATAGAGGAAGGACCCAGACGAAACGAAAATACATCAGCAAACTCTCTAAAGCTCGAAATACTATGCCTCTATGCCATAAAACATCGACATACCTAACTATTACAAACTCAAGAATATACACTAAGGCATAAGTGGCCAGGCCCACAAGAGAATAAAACTCCTATGAAACATGGACCACCCATAAACTAGTGACAAACAAAGGAAGTACAAACACAGTTGGTCAGGAAAAGGAACTGCAGACATAATTTGGGTAGAAAAAAAAATGTAACTGCAGACCCACAGAACCCCTTAGGGCTACATTTAGCAAAACCCCTTTCTTAATATATCATGTCAAATCATAAACTTTTAATTAAACCTCCTTAACTTTGAAAATTTATTTGCATCATGAGGTATAAACCTTTTATTTCACAAAATGTTCCATCAATCCAGCGGAATTAGAATAAAAAGAGGTACGTATAGTATAAGCTTTAGGAGATTTTCATGTCAATTAGACATGAAATAGAAGTTCATTGTGATTGAAGTACATGTATAAAAGAATATAATAAAAAATAAAACTTCTTATGGGTCATAGACTTATTCTTGAACCTTTCATTATAGACTTATCACTAAAGGGAAGTGATACTTACACCACACTTTTTCACTAAACCTTCCATAAGAGTTATCCTTTTCATGAACCTTTTCATGTATTTTTGTCCGTTTAACGACTTAGTAAACAACCATAAACAAACACGAAGAACCTTATTTTGTTAAAAAAAAATACATGAAAAGGATAATTTGTTTCATTTATGCATTCGTGTTTGTTTGTTTCTATTTAAACTTAAACAAATAAACACATACAAGGTCTCGTTCAAATTGGTTAATCTACAACAAATTAAATGTGACATACATTCTTAAACTTAGCTACGGGCTATATAGAAAAAAATAACTTAGATATTTAAACAAGATTGGTTAAATTATAAGCCTATAGTTATCACAGAGACGGAACTTAGGACCGAGGGGTTGTGGCCGTCCCAAATTTTTTGACACTCTGTATAAATGGATTTAGTTATTTTTTACACAAAAAATTTAGCGTAGTGTACACCTTTGTATATTGGCCCCCCTAAAATAAATACTTTTCAAGTTAGCCCCTCCATCAACAACGTTAAATTTGCGTCCCTGTTGTATCATATTCATTATATGTGTGTGATAGAGGAAGGAGAACAAACCTGCATTTAATATGTTTGCAACCACCAGTACGTTCAACAACATGCCTACACGCTCGACACCTTTGCCACTTTTTCGCCCTACAAAGAGCACGGAAATCAGCATCGTTTTCACCTCTCATCTCCTGAATCTCTTGGCAAGAAAACCCATCATGCCAAGCTACCTTACACTCAAAACAAAAAGGTTGATCGCAAGAAGGACACACACATCTCTTTGGATTGTCATTACACTCGGACAAAATCAATTCCGAACACTCAATGTTAGGGCAATAAACCCTTTCAACCAAGGACACCGCTGCTTCACATAACTTATCACACCACTTATTAAACAGTTGGTATGTTAATCTAGGGCGGCATGATAAGGGATCAAGAGGACGAGAGCATGTGGTTGCAGGACATGTAATATCTGAAACATTGTCATCGAGTTTACCTTGAATGTATCTACTCATACAATTAGTGCAAAACCGGTGTGCGCATTTATGACCATTCTTGAATATGCTGTTTAGCCTCACTTGTTCGAAACAAATCTCGCACATGATGGTTTCTTCTTCCTCTTGGACAGCTTGCTCAACTTGATCTTGATAACGGTATTGTGATTTTAGTTGGCTCTTTGGTATTGCTTTCCCCATCAAAATTTCTTCATGCCGAACTAAATCTAAACTAGGGTTTTGTGATCTTGCATCCCTTATCGAATAAGGACACTTCTTTTCTTGAATTGGCTCAAGAACTCGAGTAGGGTTTTCTGATATTACTTGTCTTCTAAGAATAATATTACTCATAGAATAAAGAGAACTCCACATCGTTATAAAATCTTGAAATATTGTTCGTCTATAGGATTTATATATGGTTTTGATAAATATAACTAAAGATTTCGAATGAATAACTTACATAAATACGTAATATATAAATCAAATAACATTGAACTAGGTTATATTGAATGGAAACCTGCATGAGAAAAGGAAAGAGAATAATTACATAAAGAATGGAAACAATTCCAAGAAGATATGTCATCGTTTTTATTAATTAATTCTTCTACACAAATAAGAGCCAAGAAAGATATACAAGAGCTGAACCCTTGCGTTTTATACATTTTACCTCTGAATAAAAATCGCATTTGTAGGCAACTGATCACTTATTGGAAGTACTGTTGTTTAGAGCTGCAAAGACTCGAGCTTTTATCATGCTATTTGGGATCTCAAATTAAGGTTAAGAGGGTCGAGAGTTAAGCTACTTGTTTCAGCTCTATAGGTCATAGTGCAGAGCTGGGGTTACCAATTACTAATTAAATTCAATGCGATTGGTCAAAACTGATCGACAATGAATTTATGCTATCCTTAAAAGGAATAGGATCCTTAAAAGGGTTAAACGTTTTTAGGCCCACTATAATTTGGACTTATGGTCAGTTTAGTAATTGTATTATATTTATGTTCACTAAGATCTCTATATTCATACAATTTGTTATTAAAATTACATATTACAGACCTTTTTGTGAGCTTGTTTCATAATTGCAAAATAGGAGTCACTTTATCTTGATTACTTATAAATTCATGTTACCAAAGGACAAATCCTCACCATCCATCTGGTTTGATATAATGGTGAAGATTAACCTAAAATTTAAAAGGTAAACTTAAGTCGATGTTTTTTTCCTTGTCTTTTTGTCTTTCTTTTTTATTAACATACTTTTTTTTTTTTTTTTTTAAATTCACGTTTTTTTATTTTATTCACGTTTTTCTTTTTTTCTTTTTTAATTCGTGTTTTTCTAAAAAAATCGCGGTTTTTTTTTAATTCACGTTTTTTGTTAATTCGCGTTTTTTTTGCTTTCATATATTTTCGTCTGTTTTCATACGTTTTCATCTGTTTTCGTTCGTTTTCATACGTTTTCATCCGTTTTCGTTCGTTTTCATACGTTTCCGTCTGTTTTCATCAATTTTCTTTCATTTTCGTCCATTTTCATATGTTTTTGCCCGTTTTCAAACGTGTTTTTACGCTTTCATACGTTTTCATCCATTTTCATACACATTCATCCGTTTTCATACGTTTTTTATTATCACAAGTGATATATGTGTCCTTCAAAATATCACTTGTGATTTTCAGAATATCACTTTGTGATATTCTGAATATTACTTGTGATTTTCTGAATATCACTTGTGATTTTCTTAATATCACGTCTGAAAACTGCTTAAAACATTTAAAAACGGACAAAAACGTAAGAAATGAATGAATATGTATGAAAATGGACGAAAATGTATGAAAACGGACAAAAATAGACGAAAACGTATGAATAATGGACGAAAACGTAAGAAAACGGATGAAAACGAAAAAAAAACGTTTGAAAACGGGTTAAAACGTATGAAAACAGATAAAAATGTATGAAAACAAACGAAAACGTATGAAAGCGAAGAAAAAACGCTAATTAGAAAAAATGTGAATAACGTGAAATAAAAGAAAACATGGAAAAAAAAAAAAAAAAAAAAAAAAAAAAACGTGCATTTAATTTTTTTTTTTAAAAGCAAAAAAAATGTGAATAAAGAAGAAAGACAGAAAGACAAAAAAAAACATGGACTTAGTTTTATCTATTAAATCTTAGGTTAATCTCCATCATTAGATCAAACTAGATGGATGGTGGTGATTTGTCCTTTAGTAAGCATCAAAATAAGAGTAATCATTGAACTTTTCTCCGCAAAAAAGGTCCCTTAAGCATGAATAATATGAGATTTAAGATCATTTTAGGACAAAACATTCTTTACATGTCAAGGGTTCAATCTCCACCCTCTATCTTCCCTCTATTTTTATTTGATCTATTGGGTGAGATTAATCACAACAATTTAAAAAACCCACTTACATCATTTTTTTCAAATATTAATATCTTTCAAACCGTTAATCTTTAAGCGAAAAAAATGTTAGGAATTAGAAATTCCATAGTGAAGAGTCGGTCACCCCAAATATAATCTAGCATAAGTTAGCTTGTAGACATATCGTTATTTATTAGTTAGTTGTTAGCTTAGTGCAACACCGTGGAGGAAGGACGGGTCTTTACCCACTGTATGCCTGATCCACAGCCCGACAGGAGGGCGTGTAGGTTGTAACTATAAATACCCCTTCCATCCTTGGAAGGGGTGGAACTTCTAAATCTAACCTTCACTTTTTTGTTTTACTCTCTCTCTCTAGAATTCCCTCTCTACTCTCTTCATCTCTCTAATATGGATTACTTGTATCATCACCATCATAGACCACCCGAATCATCAAACAACATAATATGTATGATCCTACAATTGGCATAAGAGCCTAGGTTTTGTTGTTTTGATGATTCGTATCGGTTTTTATACGGTTTGTTGTATGCGGTTTGTGTGGTTCTCTTGGAAGCGGTTTGTTCGGTTTGATGTGGTATTGGTGATGTTTGAATGATCTTTGATGCGGTTTTGTTGAAGTTTTTGGTTGCTTGAATCTGTCTTTAAAAGTGTTAATCCTTTGGTTATGTTTGTGATGGTTAACACCACTACTACAAAAAAACCTATAGACATCCGTTAATAAAGACCGGTTCTATAAAAACTGGTTTACATGATAAAATATTAGCGGGGTGGGAAGTATTAACCGGTCTTTGTAATAGAAAATCGATAAACACCGGTTCTCTATATGTTAAAACCGGGCATACACGTTTCCTTTTGTTCATTTCTCTATAACTCTATTATTTAACATCATAAAATACCAAAATATTTTGCGCCACACTCGTATACATTTCCTCCATTTTTTTCTCAATTTATTTGTAGCAATTGGATCTGCCAATGTAATTATAAGAAATTTATTTAACATTATAAAAAAAATTACGTTAATTGGCGCCACATATATTCTCTCCAAGGCTCCAACTTCTTTTTCTATTTCATGAATTTGAACCTACTAATTGACGTGGTCAAAAATTAATTAGCGCCGCATTTGTTAGTTGTTACACGTTCCATTAACCAACCTTGATGATAAGTTTTATTTTTAAATTTCAATAGTTTGTAATTTCATGTGTTTACAGGTTTCCGTAGAAATCATATCTATATTTTGTAATTTGTTTTGGTCCGAATTTTTCGTACTTCAGGTGTAGAATTGCAGTACTGTTGTTGTCACTGAGGACAAGGGTGAAAGTCCTCCCAGTCGTGACCCATCCGTTCTCTTCTTTCCAAAAGAAACATGTTTCACATAAAGCGCCTCATGCAAAGGTTGTAGCTACCAAAGAGGCTGGGGTGCGCAACTGATTTCTCTCATATACTATGGAACTTAACATCATGACCCTACGATTACCTATTCTAATATGTTGTTAAGGTGACTTTTTCGACTCATTTACTTATAATTTTTTTAGTTTGACTATCTTACATCTCTAATGGGTCAAACTAGTAAAATATAAAGTGGAGACATATTCAACGCATTGAAAGTGGTTGAAATATATCTGTAATGAATAAATATACTAAATCATTTTTAATATTTAGACTATTATTTAAATAATAATTGACAACTATCTATATATTAGATTTTGGCTATGCTTCAACATTATGTAGAAAAATTAACCCTCTTGTATCTTTCGTGTAGCTAATCCCTTACCAAAAAAGAAGAAAACGTGTAGAAACTAGACGAAACAAATGATGGAGGGTCAACCATGGAAGCAACAGAGGTAATTGTTGTGTACAATAAATAATAAATGACTTGTTTATGTGACAACTGCTTTAAGGGTTATAAACTAAAGTCGTAATTGATTTTTTGTTGTGCACATAATTATTAGTTGTTTGAGTTGATCGGGTTATACGAAACAACTTAAAGCTGTAACAATATTTTAAAGATTATAGCTTAAGTTGTAGCGAAAACTGAATTTTGCCACCAAGTTATATTAGTTTCTATTTTGACTATGGTTAGAGCAATAATGTAAATATTCGATTTCTGAAATTACGAAACCCACCTACATGATGTTAGAGCAATAATGTAAGTACGGTTGAAATTACTACTAGTTGATTATAAGGTTTGATAGCAAGAGCCTCTGATAGTGATAAGTTTAAGTTGTGTTCAGCATACACTAAAATGTTACTGGATGCGAGAAATGAGATATTGGTTTGTGAACGCTGAGTTAAGTTTTTGCTTTTTATTATCATGTCTGGAACCTTCTAATCTTTGTTTAACATATGTGACACAGATGATGACGATGAGTAGAAAGTTGGAGAACAAATGGTACCCAATGTTGAAAGAATCCATTTCCGTTCAATTGATGTGTTCTTGACATTCTTCAAGATTTAAATGTATGCTTTGTTGTTTTTAAGGCTCTTTGATCTTGTGACCTTAATACTTGATACTGCTTATGTTAGAACAAAAAGCTTATGTTTGACATGTTTACCTATTGATGCTATTTTATGTTTGGGTAGATTTGAATGTTACTTGAAATAGATAATTTATAGTGGTCGTTTGGGAATGCTTATTGAATTAACTGCTTATAGGACTAGGACTGTTTGGATTTTTTTATGAAAGCCGCTTACCTTGATAAGTGGTTCAACAAGAAATCCCAAACAGCCCCGACAAGCAGCTTTTATAAGCATTCCCAAACAACCCATTTAAAAAAAATGACACAATAGAGAGTGGTTTTTATCTTAAACACTAGTTTATTTGTTATATTTAAACAAAGACAAGCCGGTGTGTTTACTCTATAATAAAGACCGCTTCCTAGCAGAAAACCAGTCTTGATGAATCTTATAGAGATTGGTTGGAAAACCGGTTACTATGTATTTCGGTCATAGAGATACCCCCTCTCAGAGAGTGGTCCCGAAACCACTCTTCATGAGCCATTCTAACCGGTTTCCATGACATTTTTTGTAGTAGTGCACGTTGATTAATCTGTTTTTAAAGTAGTTTTGAAACTGTTTTTAAGCTTGTTCTTCGATGAGGTTTGTCAATATTCGTTAATGAGGTTTGTCTGTTTTGACTGCGACTTGTCCAGATTCAATGTACCTTATGAGGTTTGAATCAAAAGCAGTTTTTCCAGATTATGCGATTTGTCATATATGCAGTTTGATTTTTGAGTCAACTGCGGTTTGCTGACTTTTTTTGATATGCGGTTTGTCATATAAGTGTTGACTTTTATGCATTTTGTCACTTAATATGCGGTTTGATAAGTCACAATGCTGTTTGTTGACCAAAATGTTGCGGTTTGTCAAATGAGTGTGCGGTTTGTTAAATGGAAAAATGCGTTTTTGAGAAAAGCTTCAGATGCGTTTTGACATAATGAAGTCTATGGTCAAAGGTCAAGTGCGGTTTGCACTGGTAAACTGCGATGTGAACTGGTCAAAAGAGATGTGAACTGGTCAACTGCGTTTTGAACCGGTCAAGTGATATTTTGAACCGGTCCACTGTTGCTAAGAAAACGTTACTGAGTAAAGATAAAAAATGCAGTATGCGCTTTTGATGCTTAATGGATGTGTGCTCTTTGAAAAGATGATCTAAAGAAATATCAAACGAGTCTACAAACAACATCATTCTACAAACAATACAAACAAGCCACTCTACATCAGATTCATTTCATACTGTCATCTAACATCTACCAACATCAACAAAATTGAACATCATCAAGAACTATCTCTGCTATAAACCCAATATCATAACGAACAACAAACAATATCATCATCAATTTGTTACATCTATCAAGACGTCATCAATATTTCAACAAAGCTACAACAACACTCATACAATATCATTCTCAATATCAAATTCACGTATCTCGTACATGGTTCAAATCGCTAGACAACCATCATCACCATGTTCGGACAAGAAAAAGAAAAGGTTAACATCAAGTCCTACAATCTCAGCTCACATTTCTCGTTTTGCCTAAAAGTTAATCAAGACTTAAAGGTCATTCAAACGGAAGATTGCATCATAGATCTTAAAACTTCTTGACAAATGTCCGAATGTAAAGTTTTGATTTTAACAAAATTGTTAAATCACGTCTTTGATTCGTTAAATGTACATCTAACAATTACAAAAGTTAAAGGATGAACGATCTCAGATAAAGTTTGGGGAAGTCATTGTTACATACGACCATGAGGTCTTACCCTCAAACACAATCATCACTGACCCTAGTATTTTTGTTTGAAGTCTATTCTTCAGGTTAATATACGAAAGAAGAAACGTTGTTAACAATTATGTTAACCCGTTTTTCATTTGCTCATGTTAATTAATCTATAACAGATCATACGAAATCAATTACCTACCAAAACCTGGATAAGATCTCAAAAGCTTTTTCAAAAAGCCGTCATTACCCTCAAGCCATCCATGTGGCGTTGATGTCCATGCTCCAGCCAACCCTATGGCGAGCAAGAAGGTGTGCTTATCATGATGAAAGGGAGTCATACAAGGATTTGATCTATGAGGCAGATATGTGTGTACGATTTGGGCTAAATGTGATTGTTTTTTATACGTGTTTATTGATATCATCAGGATAAGAGGCGATTATAAGAGAGATTTGGGATTAATATTGAGTGATTTTAGGATAGAAGTGATGTGATTTTTTTTTGGAACGATATGTTAAGGAGGCGGATGAAAGTGGAGAGATATTTTAGGGTTTGGTAAATGAGCGTTTAGGGTTAAGTGTGATTTAGGGAGTGCTTTATACCCGTATGGAATTAGGGTGAATATGTGAGAGTGGATCCAGTGTGTGAAATGGTTTTCGTGTGTTATTGGGCCAAGAGTTAAATTGTGGAATGGGCATGTTACATCTCTGTGTGGACCGAATATGGGTCATGCATTTTGTGTAAGTTTGCGTAACAATTTGTGAGCCATGTTACTTCAATGTGATAAATACTTGGTCGACACATTACTGCTAATTGGTGTTATTTGGACAATCTGGTATAAGCAACTTGATCGAGATTATTTATTGAATGAGACTTGTTCAAAGGACCATGAAATGTTATCAGATCTCATTAGTATTAACAAGGGAGGAGCTTAATTGGGCCATTAGATGTATGCAATTTGCTTCTTGAAGTGTGATTTGTGCGATTTGAACTAATATGGGATTGACTGGATATGTGAGGATTAGGTTTATTCAAGTACGGTTTGTATTTGATATGTGATGTGTTCATTCTTGTGAGTTGGACCGGGCTTGAGTAGTACAATTGATGAACTAGATTCAGATGATGGACTTCTCAAAATTGGATCGTATATGCGTGATTAGAACATATGAGAATTGGCAAATATGTGGTTTGGATAATATGAGATTTGCATTTTAATGTGTATTGTCGACAAGTTTTGATGAATGAGATTTGATGAGTTATGAGATTTGATTATGAGTTTTGATAAAGAGATTTGAGGTGTGATGAGATTTGATGGTGAGATTCGTAGTGTGATTACTACTTTGGTGTATGCATTTTCACGAATAATATTATGTCACGGCTTGAATTTATGATTGATCAAAGTTGACTTTGGGGTTGCTTGTATTTGGTATTTCTTATTTGGAATTGATGTGAGGTTTTCCGGGCGCGTTTACTTATTTTCGTCTTCTTTCTTTCTACCCTTCCGCGAAGATGACTTGTTTGGGCATTTATAGAGTGTGATAAAGACTTGGCTATTTAGTTACGTTTGTGATTCTTTCTCGCTTATCTCACAACACAACCATCACTTCGGTGTCTCACGCAATTGAGGATACGTCAAGAGGTCTTGTACATTGGGTACACCGTTTCTTCTTCACAAGGGTTAGTACAAGCTTAAGTAACAAATTTGGGGAATTTTACGTCATGTTCAAGTTTGGCATACCGGGTCTATTTCTCTAACTAGTCATTGCCATAGCTGACAGAATACGTGAATGGTGTGTTTACCAAAGTGTTTAATGGTTGAGATGTAATCAGCAAATCTCATGGGTTACTCGATGCCACAACATGTCTATGACACTTCACAATCTAAGCAAAATCATTAAAAATCCTCAACGACATTCATTATCTTTCAAGATGTTTGATTATGACAAGAACTTCTCGTGCAAATGGTCGTACACGTTATGATGCTTCCGAAAGTTCAAAACCATCATGGGGGAGAAACGTGTACTTTGTTTTACGGACAACCTCCAGGGGGAAGTAGTTTATACTACTTAACTTAGTATGGTTTGTGAAGTTGTCTACATATGGGTAAAGAATTGTTGATGATGGAGGAGAATCGTTGATGAGCCGTTGCATGTTCCCCAAAAACAGAAATTCACCTCAACCAAAGTTGTCATATCACATTCCAGCTGACATTGTTTATGGTTTAGTCTTGATTTTGTAAAATCCCGCGAAAGAATCTATTTCTCGGTTTAAATCATAGACTTGTAAAATCCCATGACAATGAAATCATACCAGTAAAAGTAATGTGCATTTCCGGATCTATCTTACGGTTTATTCTTGGTTTTGTAAAATCCCGCAAAAGAAACTATTTATCGGTTTAGACCATAGAATTGTAAAATCCCGTGATAATGGAACCATCCTGGAGAAAGGAAAATGTATTTTGGGATCTTATCGGATGTTGGTGCTACGGTTTCTACTTCGAAGAAGGGATAAAATGGTGTACTTCATGAATTGGGTGATTGCTTGGATATTCTTCATGGCAGTTTAGTTATTACATGATTTTACGGGGTTATGTGCTTTTAACCATGGTCGGGATGAAACCATTATCATAGTTCACTTAAAACGTCAAAGGAGGCTAGATTTGAGCTTTAAACCACAAGATGCGACAACGGCGTTAATTCAGTATTATCTATTTGAGGTTGAAGTGAAATGTCACGGGCAAGTGTACTTAGTATCTGAAGGTATCGGGGATGGTTGAATGAAGATTCTTCATGATCCTTGTTCGAGCGTTTAATATTTTCAAAAACGAAGACTTGGAAATCTAGTTATTTTTGGGTGATTTTTCCTTTTCTTTTTACCACTTGGGGGAATTGGTCTCTTACCACCACAAAATAACTATCACTTTAAGGAGTTACGGTGTAGTGCTCAGTGTCACATTGAATTATGGATTTTCAAGAGGTGATGTACGTCTAATACTTGAAGGTTGGTTGGTTAAAGAGTATAGAGTACTTAGAGATTCAAATGGGCATGATTTCTCGGCACCGCTCTTTGTTGCATATGTGCAAGCTTAAGTCACGAGTTCGGGTTAGTTTACTTCAAGGTCAAATTCATCATATAGAGTTTTCTCCATCAGCTGTCACGACAAAGAGCCTACTGAATGATAATGGGGTTGATTACAAGTTTTGCCAAGAGATGCTGAAAAGAGAGAGATTACGACGTTTGAACACAACAGTTCAAGCCTCGTTCTCTAAAGAAAAGAAAAGTGTACGCTTCAGTGCGCTTTATCTTCTGAAGAAGAGAAAATCTTCTTATTAATGACCATTCTCATCAACATGCTTCATGCTTTTTTCATGCACTTTCAATTATCAAGTGAACTGGACTACCGTTGATTGTTTTCTTATTCCACTTGCTCAATTATAATGATGATGGCGACATCATATGCTACCTTTAAGGGGGAGAAGTGTGAATAGACTACATTTTTTGAAGATAGTCACTTGTTTAATCAAGAATGGCAACTTCGTATGCAATTCTTGAGGGGGAGAAGAAGTGTGAATTTACAACATGTTGATTGACTTCGGAGTATAAATGGTCATACGGATCCTAACTCATGTAAGAACCGAGCTTCTTCTTATCGGGTCACCTTTACATGGAGTTTCTTCTAAGAGCCTTTGGTTGACATCTTCTCACAGACTGATGATTAATGACAAAGTGCTTCTAGTTACCGGGCTGATTTCTTTGATGAACATCTTTCTGTTCTTGTTTGATTGGGAGGGATCTTAGTTAAGGAGATTTGCTACATTTAAGTTAATTGGAACACATTTGGTGAGATGAAGATGTTGACTTTCTATTCCCCAATTGGACAATCTTGAAGAAGGTCGAGTCTACAATAGGTTCTACATTTTCTGCTGCATGTTAGAAGACTAAAGACGAGTTGCATTTAACGATCTAAAGACTTCTTCTTAATCTGGGCATGTATCAAACAGATTGTCGGTTTAGGGGAGAGCACTAATTGGGGGAGAATGAAAAGTCAAGATTCAATCCCCAATTAGGCTTGCTCATTATTTTCAGCAAGTTGATTCTCACAAGACTTCAAATGGTCTTCTCAAAAGATTTCTAGTACATGGGCTTATAATGTGTTGCTGATTCTGAATTATCAAAACCAGCAAGGGGGAAGGAGACATGCATCTAAACGCGAGTAATCGTGATGAACTTAATACTTATAAGTGATTGAAGATATCCCGGGAAGACAAATGTCATTACCGCAGAGAAACTCAAGGTTTGACTCATGACGTTTAGTGTTCTTATTCCAACTATGTGGGGGAAGATATGGAAGAGTCAGTTTCTGGTAATAAAAGAGGTACACAAGTGTGTGATGATTTCGATGTTATTGCAATCATCAGGGGAGAGAGATTGTGTACATTGGGGACGCACAACTGTTTCACTTGAGAACTTAATCAGTGATTCAAAGATATAATCACTTATTCCGGAGTTGACATCCGCAGAGACAATCAGTGATTCGGCCTGCTACTTCAATGTTATCGGTTATTTTGTCTTTGGGCATTCGGGTACTTCGGGTTCATGAGCCTCATACACTTTCTTCAGGGGAGAGAAAAGTATACATCGGGGTTATTCTTTGGCTATCGGACTTAATCTGCTACTTCGATGTTATAAGTTTCTCTGTCTTTGGGTATATGTGTATTCGGGTTCGTGAGCTCTATTCTAAGAGAGTGACTGCATCAATTCATCTACTTGGGGGAAGTGGTCTCTTGACAACTTTTTGGTATGGATCGCTTCAGACTTCAGTGGAAAAGGAATTTGAGAAGATTATTTAAATGTGGGATGATACGTTGCTGTTCTTTTTGATTATATAACCCATAACGAAGAATCACAAAGATCATTCTTACAAGGAGCAGCAAGATCAATGTTAATGATGTGCTTCTTTGTGCACCTGGCTAAGGGAAGCTTGAAAGAAAACTTTGAATCTTCTCAGCTAAAGGATTTTCGGTTTGGGGGGAAGCTGCCAAAGTCTCGCATTCTTAAAGGCTCAATTCATTCTTCTCAAGAGCCTCAGAAGCTTTGGTGGTGGATGTTTAAGAGATGACGATTTCTAACTTCTTCAATGGGGCAGTTCGATATCCTTATCTCGGTACTCGTATCATCATCTTTCTTAAAATATATCATCTACTCTATCTTTGTAAATATTTATCAAAAACCAAAATACAAAAATATAAAACCCACAAAAAGAAAATAGAAAAATATAAAACCAAAAAAAAAACACATAAAAATCAGAAAATTTGAAAAATACAAAAAATATTGCTTTCTCAAGACATGTCTCCTGGTATCGATAACATCTACAGTCTCAGAAATGTCATTCAATATTGGCACGGGACCATAGATGAAGTTCGAGCAGGAGGTGTAAATATTATATTCCAAAACATGTCTTAAAATATGGCTTGCAGTTACTTCAGACTGTAACCCGTTCTTTAAAACTATGGTTTGCTATTATTTCAGATAGCAACCCGTTCTTCAAGAAAGGAAAGTGCTGCGCTAAACCAATTTTTAAATATTTCGTGCACTTATCCTAAAACAATATGAGGAAATTATGTCGAAGGACTGCTGTTCCTACTCAAATAATTTTCCTTCTAAAATTCTTCAAAAAAATATTTGTTTTAACTAAATGGTGGTAAAAGAGTTGCTTGAAAAATCAATCAGAATATGTGTTTTCATAAATTTGCAAAACCCAATCAATGACTTCAACATGATTAAAACTTTTCATAAAATGAGTCATTGATTGAGGGGGAGAATGTTTTTCAAATTTACATCATCTAACGGGCTTATATAATCATCCTATGTGCTTAACTGAAAAAGTTAATTGCCTATGTTGAAGGACTAGGAATTCAGGATATGATTGTTAGGATTAGATGATTAGAGTTTGATGAAAACATAATTCCCATGCCTTATATGAACTGATTGATATGTTGGATTGACTTTTATTAGTGTATTGTTGATTGGGTGACGTCGACCACCATATATATGTTTGTGTCTACTAACATATGCATGTATCATGGTTCATAAGATTGTTCCCGATCCGGATCCCACAAATGAAGATGATTGGATGCCGAAAGGAAAGGGTAACTATATCTTGGGTTGACAAAAGAAGAAACGAAGCTTAATTGGATCTCTATTAAGAGTTGGCATGATATATGCAACGTCAGAGGTCTTGCTGCATCAGCAGATGGTTTTCTTCAAGCCTTACAGCAACAACAGAAGCAACTCAACCAACTAACGTATCTTTAACCAGGACAAGTAGTGGATGATAACATTTTTAAACAATTTTGAAAATATTGTTTTGAAAATGGAAAAATATTGTTTTGAAAATAAATTGGACTTAAATTTTAGAAATCAATCGGACTTCATTTTATCAAAACTTAAGTCACTCAATCATCGACTACGGTCATCGATTGAGGGGGAGAGTGATTTCAAGTTAAATATTTTCAAACAATATATCATCAAACGAATCAGAGTCCAATTGTACGAAATAAAGTGGTGATCTAAAGATTTAATGTTATGTCACGATATGATTTTCTTTAAAACTCAAAGATCTTTCAAAATGATTTTTTTTTGTTCTTGTTTGATTGTGAAATTGTTTTATTTTACTAAAAGATCTCTTAAAACTATCATACCTGACTCTAACAATCTTTAATGTAAAAAAATTGGTCCATATCAGTCATTTTTTAAAATTAAATCAAGCGACGTCTTTCCCTAAATTTTTCTAAATGATTTAAATCAATTGGGATCACAAATCTCAACTGGTTTGAAATTTTTGATTGGGGGAGAGATCGTGATTTAAATCTCAAATCGGTTTTAAAGGGTAATTGTTTCAAAGCACTCCTTCCTTCATGTGTAAAACAATTTCAAATACATGATGCACATGATTGAGGAGGAGCATTTAACCAAAAACCAGAAGAGTATTTAAAACAAGGCCAAATTTTCTCCCATGTTTTCTAAACCTTATTAAATCACTTGGGGATCCAAAATCTCAAAGGCTTTGATATTTTTGATCGGGATAGAATTTGTGATTTAATTATGAAATATGATAAAAGATGATTATTTGAATCAAAGTGCAGGCTTCTCTCCCATATGTGTTAAACGCTTTCGAATCTCGAAGCACATATTGAGGGGGAGCATTTCAAAAGAAAATAAACTTTCAAGGTACAAAGATTTCTATGTTTTAACATAAGTACCTTGATTGATTTTCTAATGGTTTCTTAATGGCAAATGTGATTGTGAAAGTCCTTCAAAAACCTCCTTCCTCTATGTGTCAAATGAATTTCTACTAACCAACGCACATTTTGAGGGGGAGAATTTACCAAGAAAATCAAATGGCTTTTTTCACGGAAATTGTGATCAAGAAATTATTTCTAAGAACTCTTACCTCCATGTGCTAAACAATTTCAAAATCATATGCACATGTTGAGGGGGAGCATTTCTAAATGATCAAAATAATTAAGGTACAAAATGTTTTGATATTTATATCACAAGTACCTTGATTGATTTTCCAAATGATTTTTCAACTAAGAATAAACCCAACAAGGTTCTAGTTATGAAGTCTCGGTAAGCACTGAAGGGGTTGAAGAATGAAAAAGAATTGAATGAGAAAAGGGTGAAAAGAAATAGCCCTCCATTAATTCAACCTTAGGGCAGAAACCGGGTTCAATACATATGTTACTGGTGTCTACTAAGGTAACACTGGTATTGAAGACAAGACGTCATGGACCCAGTGACGCACTGCACCAAACTTCCAAAGCTACTCAAGTTCCTCTTAAAAGGACTTGTTTCATTCTCATTGGGAACCTACATAATCTATCGACTTTCTCTTAAAGATTGTTGATATTAAAGAAGGAGACGCTCTCCCTAGTCTCCGGCATAGGAAACCAAAGTGCACAATTGAGTCTAGAGCCAAGAGATCATCCACAATATCTCATTAGGACACAAAATTAATGAAGACTTGCTGTTTCACACAATGTGGAAAGTAAGAATATATTAAGAGTCCTACGCATTATCCTTGTGGTATTTCCAGAACATCCGAGTGATATGTAAAATATTCACGATGAAGATGGAAATCCTTCTAGAGCCAACATCAAACAAGCTCTTGGTGGGTGACATGTGAGATCTATCCAATAGATCAAGCTTGTGTCAACTGGATTGAAACGATGGGGCGATTCATTCTTGAATCAACCTTGGTCCAGGAAATGAATTGACGAATACTTTTGGAAAAACCGTTCGATGTGCTAATCTTCTTTTCTCTAGCACATCAAATGTGTACTCATGTTTTCAAACAAAAAAAGTATCTCTGATTGAAAAAAATACTTGTGGAAAAACCATTCGATGTGTAAATCTCTTCTTTTCTCTAGCACATCTAATGTGCATTCTCTTTCAAATACAAAAGGTATTTTGATTGAAAATTGATCTTTCTCATAAAACCTTCGTCGTATTGCAAAACTCTTTCTTCTAAGCAATACGCGATTGTTTTTCAAATCAATTTTTCATCATCAATGAATCTCAATTCGCTGGTTCACTCACTCCGTGTTGTCTTCTTTGAGACGTTCCGGTTTGAGAACGACTAGAGCAGCTGCGAAACCCTATTAAGGAGATTCTTCAGAATTTTACCTGATCACAGGCAGTACTTTTACTGATCAACGGGGAACCGTGGGCCGTGTACCTCAATTTAACGAAAGTGATCAAAGACACTTTCGTGTGTTTTATTGCTAACTTTTGTCTGCAGGGACACCCGACGGTTGCAACTGATCAGAATTGAGGAGTCAATCCATAGCCGCATGCTCACACAACACGTTCATTTATAAAGAAATCATGATAAGTGCATATCTTCATCAAGGACTCTGATATTTTCACTCCATGCTTCTGCTACGCTGCTGCAAATATTATGAATTAACAAAAGCTTCCGCAACTCTGATGAGAAGATATCATGATCCAGAATGTGAGCATGTCGGTCCAAATGTCACAACATCACATGAAGGCAACACAACAAAGGGTGATCCAGAGATTTACTATGGTTGATGATCTCAAAGAAAGCTCGAAGATCATCAAAGATGTGGATCAGTTCAAAGACCTCCACTCAAAGTACAAAATAATCGGACTTTGAAGTATCACTGCTAAAGCACAAAAGATGCGGATGTCGAATAATTAAAGTCTATGAGCTCAAGACTGAAAATTAAATAGAACTAGCTCATAACCCGTGTTCAACACGGGTAGTATTAAATAAATACCTAAGTTTAACAAAAAAGAAAATGTAATGATTATATAGCTTGCCAATATTATACTAATAGAGTGGATTAGGAAAATACATATACCGACAACCTTCTCATAATAAGAACAAACTACATTTTATATAAAACCAAATAATACTCGAACAAAATAGATATCAAGCTCATTGTTTCCGCCACATGTAAGGTGAATTTTATTTTTGTAGTTGCAAGATGTTTTAGCAGTAAAGAGATCACAAATCCACACGCATTCATTTATATTGATAACGCTACACACGTCGTTCGGGGTCAAAGGAACTTCCTTTTCTTCGAGCAAGTTTTATAACACCCTAGGCAGTGAACCTAATCGTTGTAGTGTAGTATTAGGGTAAGCCACGGGTATTGATATCGTTCTCTAGGGGAATAGTGTCGTTAGGCTGAAGTGTATGTCGATTTAAGTCTAAAGGTGAGGGATGATTATTTTTGTATTTTTATATTTTATGAAATGGAAAGGTACGAATCTCGGGGTTCGGATTTGGGGGTTGGTATTTCTACCGATTACTCTACTTATCTAATTAACTAAGCTAAGGGTAGTTTATGTCTATTTTTGTGTGCTCGTATGATGATTTAAAGATGTGTTTACTTAGGTTTTATTACTCCTTAATTATTTCCTATTGATGGTTGAATTGTCACGTCCTTATTCTTAATCGCGTTGTGTGTCTAAGGTCGTAGGGTATGCGTTTGTCCCTAACTCTGTGAAACTACCAAAAGGATCTCGTCTACAATATCTCTAGGAATTATAAACTCTAACTCTAAGGTACTCTTTGGATGGTTTAGCCTACAACTACTCTAGTTGTTATAGTCTAAGGTTCACAAAGATTAATCAAGCATTAATTACACAACGAATGACCTGTCGCATTATTAGATCATTAACAATTAAGATAAGAGACAACCAATCAATATTCAATAATTAAGTTTCATATTCCCTAAGCAAACACACAAGTAAATTAGCCGGACATGGAGAACATGCAAGCATACACACAAGTAATTGAAGACATAATTGAATTAATGAAGTAAAACACTTATCTTGATGTAAGATAGGGTTTGGAACCCTAAAATACTGTACAAGACAGCCTTGGTTCGGTTTAGGTTTTTACTCCAAAAGACTACACACTAGAACTGAAAAATTCGGATTCTATATATAATATTACAATCGCGACGGCGTCACCTTATGATTTGTGACGCCGTCGGGTCGCCGTCATTAGGGTTTCGTCTTGGCCATGTTAGTCTTGCGACGGCGTCACCTTGTGCTTGTGACGCCGTCCCCTTCAGCCTCTGACGCCGTCTGGATCAAATCTAGGTCGTCTGAGTTACGACGGCCTACTCTTTTAAAGCCTGACACCGTCACTTGAAAACAAGCAATTTGGCTACTGAGCTGTCATAGAAGTGCTCCGACGGCGTCGCCGTTAAGCAGTGATGCCGTCCCCTTGTATTTCAGCAGCTTGAGTGTCTCGATTATTGACTTTGGCCATTTTCTTCGTATAACCGCGCCTTTTCGTCCAAATAAGTGTCATTCCAGCAATTTGCCTTCAAGAGACCTAAAAAGTGAAAAGGAACGATATTAAGTAATAACGGATACAAAAGTGATCAAATAAGGGCTTAAACGATCCCTCAAAAAGGTACATTTTAAAACCTTATCAAATATCCCTACACTTGGTATTTGCTTGTCCTCAAGCAAATGTGCTTTTAGCCAATTAATTTTTAAGTTAGGGGTCATGAAGCATTGGTTTAAAACAGTCCACAACACATATAAGCCCCGCAAAAATCATAACAAGCACGGAAATTACATACTAGCACCTCACATGGGGTGTTTGGATACTCACATCTCTCGGGTGTATATGAAATATAACAAGTTGGAAATGGAAGATAAACACTCATTAACCGGTCCTAGTTCATAGATTACCATAGGCTTGAGAATAGATCAAACCTCCATCGCTTTGGCGTAAGCACCTAGGAAAGACTATCAAAGAGGTCTTTTAAAGGGTTGTAATGTTATGCTTACGGTAGGGAAACAAAGGGTTTGGTGGGATAGGCTATTTAGTGGTGGCAAGTCAAAAATCTCTATGTTGCAAGCATACGAAGAATGGCGTTGCTAAGCCAAGACTCGACACTCTAAACTCTAGGTAACTGAAACAAACAAACATAAATTTAAATGATAGATGTAGGATGGTAGCCCGTTTTTTTTTTTTTTTTTTTTTTTTTTTTTTTTTTTTTTTTTTTTGAACACTCTATTTTTTTTCTTTTCTCTTTTTCTATTTTTTTTCGATTTTTTTTTTCATACACTTTTACTCTACCATCCTCTACGGTAACATCAAAATGATAGGGATTTATAGGCACATCCCTACACTTGTGTTTTTATTACTCTAACACTAATTTGACCCGAATTGAAAATATCAAAACACTTGGAGTACATTATTACGCAAATAAGGGAATTTAACGTTCCCTTCCAGTCATTTCATAAACTTTAACTTTTCCCATGAGTCCCAATCGTCCCAAAACTGTGTACAGAGTATATGACTCGACTTAGCAACTCATGCAAGCAACTAGATAATTGAACTAAGGGTTTGGGGTGATAACAATAATGCACTAAAAGTGAGTGCACACAAGGTAGGCTAAGGCGATTTGGGTGTACATTTGGGGGTGGGGTGTAAACAATGCTCTTCATTGATATTCCGGAAAAACCGAAACATCACGAGAACCGCGAAAAGGATAGGCTCTGAGGGGTTAACTAGGGGTACCGTGTACTAAAGATGAGTACAACGCAAAGGGTGTGGGGGAATTACTCAACCGATGTGGAAGAAGTAATTATATTACGGGTATCAAACAAGGGTTATCCTAATGCCTCTTATCATTTAGTTATTCCTAACTACACAAATGTAGTCTTACTAGCGATCTCGGGATGCATCACAAAACAAGTTCTAGAATCTAATATACTACCGGTTCACACTCTAAGCATTAAAGATGAATGCTTTAATTCCTACTAATCTAAGGGCGATCCTCACATTTTGGGTGGAATTTAGGTGGTAAAGGGTTTTTGTGCTAGTCATGCAACTTCCTGTCCGTGAGACGCTTTTGTTAAGACTAATGGCCCACTCCTATATGTCATAAAAAAAAATTTAATTTTGTGCCAAAATTACCCTAACCGACATTTTCTCATGGTTTATTACACAAATACAATTGGACAAAGCAAATAGTCAAGGATAAGCATAGTTTCAAAGTTCCCGTTTTATTTTCCCTCCCTACACTTAAACTGAACATTGTCCCCAATGTTCCCCGAAAGTATCAAAGCTATGATAATAGAAGGTAATGAAAAAAGAAAGAAACTAATACTCCCCTGATTAGCTCGGTAGGATCCGTGTGTGAAGTAGTGGTTAAATCTTTTTCAAGAAGAATGTATGCGTGAAAAGCTCCTTCCAATCTTATGTAACTTCTTCTTGATAAATTAAACCTACACACTTGAAGAAAACAAACGAAACCTTCGCGTAAAATCGGCGGTAATAATATATATAATACTCGACTAAACTAGGATATAATGCTTGTGGAATGGATGTTTGCAGATTTTCTAGAAAATTAAGACCTGGAAAATTCCAAAAATTTATAAGTTGCACAGAAAACGAGAAAAAGTAGTAAGCATTTTCTAATCCTCCTGACGCCGTCAGGTTGCGACCCTGACGCCGTCAGGTTATCATGACAGAAACTGGTCTGCGATTTTCTGAAAAAAAAATTCTGGAAAATTTTTATCTTTAAAATCTGGAAAAATTTCCTGCAATAACATCCATGATGACTCGATACAAGCATTTGACTCGAACAAACACACATGTATATCTTTTAAATAATTGTAATTCTCATGTTCACGTTTCTTTTGAAAACGTGTGTAATCCTCCCTACACTTATTCCTTATGTAAAATACCTTTATATGTAATTAAGACGAGGTTAAAGGCAAAATAAAGCATTTTTACAAATTCAAACATGAGAATAAACAATTAATAAAAGATATACGACACACAAATGAAAATGAAAAACAAATACACATGGGTTGCCTCCCAAGAAGCGCTTGTTTTTGTTCGAGTCACGAGCCTGACTCTTCCTTTATTTAATGGATAAAGGGGAGGTTTTCCCTACACTTAAGTTTAAGTGCGGGTGATAGCAGCGATACACACCCTTAGGGTGGAAATTTGCTACGTGAGGAGAGGGTGATGGATGATTTATATGCTCAAAGGAGTGTACTCCATTCATTATAACCTTACCTAAGTCTATTGGTATAGTGGGTGAATCAAATCTCTCTCCTAAAAATGGATCATCTTCTATCAACTTCAAAAGATTCTTAGTTAAGGATCCATCTTGACCTAATAAACACGGTTTAAACCCATAATGTTTCTTGTTATCAACCATGAATGGGTGATATAAGTGTGTAAGGTCATGGGTTACTCCTATATTAGCTTTCACTCTACATGGCCTAGAATCTACCACCTTTATCAATCAACTACCTGGACTATCTATTTTGATGGGTGGATTGGGGCCTAATTCAATTCCAAGATTCACATCTAAAGACAAAAAATTGGGTAAGGTTTTTGGTTGAGGCTTCGGTTCATCAAAATTAGGAACTTCCCTAGGACTAAGAGAGAGGTCATGACAACAAGCATCTAAACCTACATTCTCTAGTGGCGTTTGGTCCAAAGGTTCTATATCAATCGGGGTTCCTAAAGTCTCTTCTACTTCTTCCGGGTAAGTTATAGGCGATGTGTATTCCTCAAGTGATAGTCGGGCTTGTGGGCTTGGAGTTTCCATCTTATTCTCCATTATATCTAGATCTCCTAAATGTTCATCATGTGTTTTAGTATGATCTAACCCAAATACACTCCTAAGCATCTCAAATCCTTCTTTGGCCATTTCAAATTCTTGGTCCGATTCATAAGAATTGTTCTAAAAAACTTGACTACTATGTTCTATTTGCCTAAAGGATTCCTCACACACTTTATCCTTTTCCTCAAGTTGTACCAGCTGAAGGTTTATGCATAGGAGGCTTTTCTGAAAAATTCTCCAGATGGTGTCACTAAAAGGAGTTGATCCTGACAACGATTGTTGAATAGAAGCCACACAAGTACAGAATATATCAAATCCATCCAACCTTACACCCATCTCCTTTTGGATATCTTTAAGATCACTCACAAATTCATCAGAACAATGAAAACCAACCCGACTTGCGAAATTTAATTGTTCCTCATTTGTTAATGATTCAAATGCAACTTCACTTGCCATAGCGACAAATGAAAAGGGTTTCACGAACACAAAAACAAAGAAGGGGGATAGACTACGAGGAAGCTAATAAAAAGAAAAAAATCTCACTTGATAGGAATCTTGTGAGTAGACCTAAATGAGATATAAATCAAGCCTAAACAATAACTATTCCCCGGCAGCGGCGCCAAAAACTTGATAACGCTACACGCGTCGTTCGGGGTCAAATGAACTTCCTTTTCTTCGAGCAAGCTTTATAACACCCTAGGCAGTGAACCTAATCGTTGTAGTGTAGTATTAGGGTAAGCCACGGGTATTGATATCGTTCTCTAGGGGAATAGTGTCGTTAGGCTGAAGTGTATGTCGATTTAAGTCTAAAGGTGAGGGATGATTATTTTTGTATTTTTATATTTTATGAAATGGAAAGGTACGAATCTTGGGGTTTGGATTTGGGGGTTGGTATTTCTACCGATTACTCTACTTATCTAATAAATTAAGCTAAGGGTAGTTTATGTCTATTGTTGTGTGCTCGTATGATGATTTAAAGATGTGTTTACCTAGGTTTTGTTACTCCTTAATTATTTCCTATTGATGGTTGAATTGTCACGCCATTATTCTTAATCGCGTTGTGTGTCTAAGGTCATAGGGTATGCGTTTGTCCCTAACTCTTTGAAACTACCAAAAGGGTCTCGTCTACAATATCTCTAGGAATTATAAACTCTAACTCTAAGGTACTCTTTGGATGGTTTAACCTACAACTACTCTAGTTGTTATAGTCTAAGGTTCATAAAGATTAATCAGGCATTAATTACATAATGAATGACCTATCGCATTACTAGATCATTAACAATTAAGATAAGAGACAACCAATCAATATTCAATAATTAAGTTTCATATTCCCTAAGCAAACACACAAGTAAATTAGCCGGACATGGAGAACATGCAAGCATACACACAAGTAATTGAAGACATAATTGAATTAATGAAGTAAAACACTTATCTTGATGTAAGATAGGGTTTAGAACCCTAAAATACTGTACAAGACAACCTTGGTTCGGTTTAGGTTTTTACTCCAAAAGACTACACACTAAAATTGAAAAATTCGGATTCTATATATAATATTACAATCGCGACGGCGTCACCTTATGATTTGTGACGCCGTCGGGTCGCCGTCATTAGGGTTTCGTCTTGGCCACGTTAGTCTTGCGACGGCGTCACCTTGTGCTTGTGACGCCGTCCCCTTCAGTCTCTGACGCCGTCTGGATCAAATCTAGGTCGTCTGAGTTGCGACGGCCTACTCTTTTAAAGCCTGACACCGTCACTTGAAAATAAGCAATTTGGCTACTGAGCCGTCACAGAAGTGCTCCGACGGCGTCGCAGTTAAGCAGTGACGCCGTCCCCTTGTATTTCAGCAGCTTGGGTGTCTCGATTCTTGACTTTGGCCATTTTATTTGTATAACCGCGCCTTTTCGTCCAAATAAGTGCCATTCCAGCAATTTGCCTTCAAGAGACCTAAAAAGTGAAAAGGAACGATATTAAGTAATAACGAATACAAAAGTGATCAAATAAGGGCTTAAACGACCCCTCAAAAAGGTACATTTTAAAACCTTATCATTATTAAGAAAGTAGCTAATTGTATTCCAATTTGGACACACCATTAACTTGGAGTATTTTTCTGAATGAATAATCCAGTGAAAGTTGCTTCAAAGACCCTTGAGAAGTTTCGAGATAAACAATTACAACTTAATCACTTTCACACGACAAACTCCATATTGAGCAGGAAATAGGATTACAACCATCAATCTTATCCTCTATTTTTCGAGATAGCATGTCATATGATTCAAGTGAACTATCACATGACCCGTTACTATAATAACATATTATTTTGATTAATCACAACCTGAAACAGGGGTGAAGTAACCAGACCTTAAACCATTAATGCTTGGTTCAAAAGCTTACCAAACTATTAACATAGCTGCAATCATCCAAGGATGTCTTAGCAGGCGTGATTCCATTCTTTAGCATGGTTATCCGAGGTTGTTTTCAAACGATATGTGTTTTAACATAATCCAATATACCTAGTAAGCAATATGCATAAAAATGATAATACTTTCTCAGCAACAATACAACACAAAATGTTGCAATTAAAGTGTAGTATGTATAAAGTTAGCAAGTGGAAATATTGACCCAATTCTTGTAAACCTGGCTAGGATAATACTATAAGGGGGGCTTTTACGTTGTAAAATGTTAACAATATAGTTTATATCCAAAGATCTTAACAAAGACTTGCAAGATATGATTAGAAAATTATTGTGATCTAAAAAAAACTTACACTTTAAACCAACTCATAAGTTCAATCTTCAATGCCATAAACACAATATGTGTCATAAACAACCAAACAGTAGCATTGGAGTTAAATTTGTACCAAACAGAACAATAGCATTGGAGTTTCGCTTGTTCAATCCATATAATCAATCTACCTCATATGCTAATACTTGTAGTTACACATAGCATAGATGTTTCTCTTTAAGATATTGGCCAAATGTGCCACTTATATTATAATCTATTTATATGCATATATGTTCTCACGTATATAGTCTTCATTCTTTTCACATAAACATCGTATCTAACTTCCCTTGCTTCTTGAAGAAACTTATATCCTAACCGTATCATTGCAGCAACAATAATCAAATTATAAACTATAAAACCATCACAGAAGCCTTTTTATAACCTTAAATAAAAATAAAATCACCCCACCAATTATCAATTCAAATCCTAAACTTTACAGGTCATACTCACCAACATAAACAGGTCATGCTCACTAACATCAACAGCAATCTCACATAGTTGAAGGACCTCATATTCTTTGACTTTAAGCTAGCAAAAGTGTCAAAATTTAGTCATCACCGAAAATTTTGTTGTCATTAAACTATCAACTTACATAAGCATAACTGAACACTTTTCAAACCAGGTGCAAGTGTGCAACCACTATATCCTTCATATTCTCTGAACCAACACAAGCATTCACATTACAAAATATGCAAAATTCAAAACTGAAACCAATGGATCTTGCAAAATTCTCCAAGCAATAACTTCAAAAAAGATATTTGTATTTTAGTTTTAAATTTTTTTAAAGCAACTCAATATTTCACAAAAGAGTATCATATTTTTTTTCTATTATACATGGATCTTCTTGTAATGTTTTGTTAAATTAAGCAACAAAAGAAGACTATTAAGAAAATACTTTAGATTGGTGCTGCTTTTCTATGTGACATTTCATCGAACACGTGGTGTAGACATCAATTCTATACTCAAACATACGGTGGGATGATAAATACATATACTAACAAAATATGAAAGTACTCCGTGATAATTAAAGAAACAACAAAGAGAAGATGATGTATTGATGTTTAATAAACCTAAAAGCAAACAAAAAGAAAAGGATACATACCTTAGATGTATTGATATAATATGAAATGATGGGTAACCTTAATTACATACCTTGTCCATCTTCATCTGCACAAAACAAAACCAAAATCAAATGTAATGAATAGGTAAAGTTAAAATGTAAATGAAAGAAGCTGAAAACTGGAGTTAAAGAATAATCACATCAAAGAAGCACCATTACCGGTTAATGAAGGATGCAAACATTTAGAGCACATGATAAACTTGAAATTTAAATTCTTGGTAAAAGAATTGTGATTTTTTCAAGAAAAATAATTTTAGAGATGCGGTTGAAGGATGTGTAACTTTTGAAAGTTACAAACTCCAAGACATAAATAAATTTTACTGTATTTTTTTAACCAATTAGAAAAGTAATATCAAAATTAATTATTACATCAGCTATCCAAATTGAAATAACAATTGACTATCTAATTGAAAGACACGTCTGTTTCATGACATCAGCCAAAACTGCGTTTTAATAATATGTATAGATTCTAGGATTCGAAATGTAAAACATGGGGTGACCTCCCTTAGGGGGAGATTGTTACGAATTAGAAATTCCATAGTGAAGAGTCGGTCACCCCAAATATAATCTAGCATAAGTTAGCTCGTAGACATATCATTATTTATTAGTTTATTAGTTAGTTATTAGCTTAGTGTAACACCGTGGAGGAAGGACGGGTCTTTACCCACTATATGCCTGATCCACAGCCCGACAGGAGGGCGTGTAGGTTGTAACTATAAATACCTCTTCCATCCTTGGAAGGGGTGGAACTTCTTAATCTAACCTTCACATATTTGTTTTACTCTCTCTCTCTTTCTCTCTAGAATTCCCTCTCTACTCTCTTCATCTCTCTAATATGGATTACTTGTATCATCACCATCCTAGACCACCCGAATCATCAAACAACATAATATGTATGATCCTACAAAAAAATATACCATTACGACAAGCATTAAATTATCTTTCTATAGATTGCCACTTTGACATACTTTCGACAAAAAAAACAATTCGTGTTTTTCACGTTTTTTTTTTTTTTTAATTTTTTTGGTTTTTTTTTGTTACTGAAATTTGCATGAAACAAATCACATGTGATTAAACACTAATTTAAATATCATATGTGATATTAGTGTTAAATCACATATGATATTACACTAATATCACATGTAATATCACATATCACATGTGAATAGCATATGTGATTTAACACTAATATCACATGTGATATTACATATAGTGTTTAATCAAATATGATTTTTTCATGCAAATCTCATATTCGAAAAAAAAAGAAAAGGAAGACGAAAAAACGTGAAAAAATATTTTTTTTTCGAAAGTATATCAAAGTGTCTGTCTATAGAAAGATAATTAAATGCTCGTCATGCTGTAATTATTTTCGCTTAACGATTAACGGTTTAAGAGATATTTAAATTATAAAAAATATGAGAAATAATAAAATGATTTAATCTCAATCTTTGATTTCTTTTTAGATGGAGGACAGGGATGAGTCCCTTGATATGTGAGAAAAGTTTGGTATGTAAAATAACTCTCCTCTGTGTATGCGCTCTAATTCATTGTTTGTATATTTGGAAAATATATATATATGTGCACTGTCATCATATCAACTATAAGTATATTAAATTTGACTTTGTGGTGATATATGCAAATTTTGTGATATATGTAAATTGTTTCCTTAACTGGTGATATATGCAATCTTTGCTAAATGATAAACTTACTCTTTTATGTTGTTAAAATGTCAAATTCAAAGCTTTCAAATATGTTATTATTGTATAAAAGAAAATGAGAAAGTAAGTATCATTTAGTGATGCATGAAATCACTCTTACTTTGAAGACTCATTGGTGGTCTATGTGGATGTGAAAAACAATATATATCAAGATTATTCCTTACGTACGCTAACGCTAGTAAGGTGCTTGATAGTTCCTAATGAGCTAAACAAAATAGTCATGAGAAGTATTAGTCTATTCCTTAATATGAATGTGACAATGATGATCACTATGACCATTGTGTTTAAGAAAATGGAAACCTCAAGTTGCAAAATAAAAAAATGATTAACATAAGGATCTTCATTCCCTCAAGTGAATGTGATGAATTGATCAACATATAAATCTCCATTCCCTCAAGTGAATGTGATGAATTGATCAACATATAAATCTCCATTCCCTTATGTGAATGCGATGAATATAACATATATACCTCCATTCCCTCAAGTGAATGTGAAGAATTGATCAACATAATATCTTCATTCTCTTAAGTGAATATGATTATCTAGTGATAAACGCTTATAGATCATTTATGACGGTCATGGATATGGTCGAAGTAATATGAAAAATGACCAATGACTACAAGTGATAATATAAGAACGAAGCAAATAAAAATGTCATGTATGGAAAAATATAAGTGTATCAAATATATTACACACTATCTTCAGAGATATTAAAATCTATGCTAATAGATTGTGAGATATACATGAATGCTCCGTAAAAGAAAATATAAAATTGTCGTGAGGAACAAAGTTAAATACTAAGAATGCATTATATTATCTTAATTTGTATCTTCCACAACATGCATTATACATATATTGTAGAAGATAATGACTAGCCATAACATAAGTTTATGGGCCACAATTATAATACTTTTGGCATGACCGGTTATATCATCCAAGTCGTAATGATGCAAAAACTATAAAATAATAAGATTCTTCAATCTTATATTGTTTTTCTCTCAAAGCAAGTTGATTATTCAACCATCAACTAGATTGGGGACTCAGTCTCTCAATATTCTGAAAATAAAATAAATGGATGCGTGTAGGCATACACATCCATTGGATGAACCATTTAGAGTTTAAAATCGATGCATTGTCTAAATGGTAATCAAAATCGCAACTTCAAGTTGCATGATTAATAGCTCAACCAAACAAAATGCGAGCATAACATTCCAGAGTAAGTATTTCAATGTGAATACGTGATGAATTAGTTCTAAATTATCCAATGATAATGAGAGAAAAACTCTTTGTTGCTGTATGGTGCCATACTAAAATTAGCATCATGCGAACATGTTATTATAAAGCCTCCCTTTATAATTGGTTTTGGTTAAAAACCAAATATCTCCCATTTAAATTTCTTTTGTGCAATACATACTCAAATTACTCCACCTAAATGCACATATATGGGATATAAAAGAAGGACAATTCCTTCAGGAGGAGAGAAGAAGTAGCTGAAAATTCGGAATAAATTATCATCTTCTATTGATCCTCAAAAGAAATTTTATAAATTTAGATTAAATGAATAATCTAATAGACATACATATACATTGGCCAAAAATATAATTTCAGCTACTCATGCTTCAAGTTATACTTTGTCCCTCAAGGACATTGTTTGTTATGGCATGCCTCAAGCATGATAGACTAATCGATTCCAAATAAAGTCCTCGATGAAAAATATGGAGCATGAAAATAAGATGGTTAATTGAGGTATAAAATACCCCATGATAATCTCATAAGGAGACACTAGACATGAAGGTTCCAAACGAACCTCAAATAGCTAATGAGATCTCAATAATTCTATGATGTCTAAAATCATATGGAATCGAAACAAAAACGACGTCGATAAATTTGTTTACATACAAGATAGCGCTTGCTATTATGCATTATGAGGATCATAAATCAATTGTAATTCAAAAGTGCGCTCAATGAAATGATTGACCAATGTGAAAATACGCAATCTCGTGAAAATACGAGAAGTATTGGGACATGAAGTCAATACACATGAATGTGTAAAATCTATTTATATACACCAGTCTTTGTGTGAATGCAAAATAAGAGCTCTAAAGTTATGTCCTTCAAGACATGAATTGTGAATAAATAAATTTACAAAAATATGAAGTTGATTATTAGAAGACATATTGTCTCGTGGTGGATGAAAATATCTTATTGATATTTTATAAGACAATTAATATAAAAGTATTTAATTCGCTCCAAATGAGTTATATTAGAGCTCCCATATTCCATTAAGGATCCATAATGCCTCAAGCATGTCTACTAACTTCAACTTCTTGGAGAAATTAATAAAGTTCTCAAGAACTCTACTTGATCAAATTGAATGAATCCTTATATGGATAAACATCATTTGGACGCATATTATATGAATTGTTTTTTTCACATGTTTTAATAAAATGGTTGGCCCTCAAGTAACATACGTAAGTGCAACCAAAGCTTTAATAATTTATATGCGTTAAGAGAGTGTATTTTTCTCTTTTAATATTTGTATTAGCAATGTATGTTTTCAAACCAAGGCATTTGATATTGGGTTAGAGGCTACACATATATTTTGTTATTTTTGTACGACTTATTCTTAACATCAACAATTTGGTGGACTTCATTACAAAGTTGTTGCCAACAAAAGTATTTGAGCAACTCGTTCAGAAGATTAGCATTCGATGCTTGAAATATATATACATTAATTTGAGGAGGAGTATTATGCGTACTGCACTCTTTTTCCCTTCATCAAGTTTTTATCCCATTTGGTTTTTCTTTGTAATGTTTTTAATGAGGCGGTCTATAGCATATCATAAATGGTAAAAATCCAAAGAGGAGTGTTGTAAATATTAATAATGGGCTTATGTGTATATTCACCCATATCACAATCGGCCCGTTAAAGTTCACATGTATTCATTTAAATTATAAATGGTACACACTTGTAACATCTTGAATGATCATATCATATCATAATAAGAACGAGAAGGGCTCCCCGAGGGGTCTTCGTTAACTTACAAAGTAAAAAAAACGTAATTTTTTGCACTAAGATTTTGTATATCGGTAAATATTAAGTGTCATGTTTTTTTGTATTTTATTTTGTGTGATTATTTATACGATTTTTGTATATGTAAATTAATAACTATCGTATAGGGAGGTTTTGTAAACTTACGAGTTTTGTGTTGTTTTATTTTGTATATTATGATTTGTATTTTGTATATGTTCAAGTATTTTAAAGTTACACTAAATGTTTTTTTTGTTGCATATATGTTATGTAGGTCCAAAAGTTTATTGATCTAAGTAGCCTTGAATGACTTATAGTAAACTTGAATAAATCCAAATTCACTATGTGAAGAACTCTTAACAAGACCTTAATGTGTTAATGCGGAATCTTAACACAGTAAGTATGAAGAACACAGGAATAAACTAACTTCGTATTTTCTATTAATTGCTTTGCTTAAAGGTTAAGGCTTACAACTCGTACCTTAACCTAATACCTTAGGGATCCTTTTATAGACTAAGAAAACCCTAATTGACTACAAGACTTGTAGAAGGGTAAAGATATCTCTTCCTAAAATATCTTTACATGTACATATCTATTCCTAATATAACTCTAACAAACTATTTTGTTTTATCATAAACAGACTTAACTATCAACTATTTGTTCTGCCAGACTTAACTACATTAATATTGACAGACTTAACCAGTAACAGACTTAATTCTGGCTTACCAGACTTAACTATTTCACTACCAGAATTAATACTAAACAGACTTAAATCTGTTTCATAAAATATAATTCCCTACAATCCTCCCTTAACTTGATGTTCACTTGTGAACTTCAAGTTCTTTTGTATTCCTTGAGGATCTTGGATTTATCTTTGAGCTGCATCTTTAAGTTTTCTTCATTATATGTTATGTGCAACATCATATCAGCAAACTATCAGTACTCCATGGTCTTTACTGCAACTGTGACTGTATGTACATCAAATCATAAGAGTTTCATGCTATTATCATCACATCCAGATGTGTTAACTCTCGTAAGAGGTGAATCATAGAAAACTTAATGGATTTGATGTCTCTTTACCAATTAGCCATTACTATTGGAGTAGCCAATGTTTTCGTGTATAAGACCATGGTACATTGATAACCATCTGATGTTTAGCAAACCAACAGCTATCAACAGATTTGATTAGTCTTTACCAAAATTTGTACTCTTTTAGACTAGTCATGGTTTTCCACTGCCTTTACCACAAGCCATGAACTTGTGGGCTACCAACTCTTCATCTACACAGATATAGTGAGTTGAGCACCATACAATTTTTGGCAAATTGTCAGCCATAAACGGATTTGAGTTATCTTTACCAGAGCCATTTGCTCATGGATTAGTCAGTCATTATGTGGGTTAGACATGGTGGACTGATAACCATTTGTTGTGATAGTGCAAAGCACTTTCACCAAGTGAAACTCCTCAAAATCCATTTATACATATATCAACTTATTTACATGACACTCAACAGCTAAGAAAATTCTTCCAAACATATTACCTTATTCTCATTCTTTTAGCTGATGTCTCTTCTTCCAAACATATTACCTTATTCTCCTTCTTTTAGCTGTTGTCTCTTCTTCAACTTGATCACATATTTTGGCTAGTAATTGATTACATATCCTTTGAATGAGATTTTCAACTACCTTAGATTCCTTTTCATACTAAAGTTTTGAAAGTATCATCACTTGAAGCACTTCAGCACATAGTAGATATCCCACCTCTGCAAACATGAATAGATCAACTCCACCTTTTGTGGATAAGTCATGAACATCACACACATCATAAAATTTCCATGACACATTGGAATCTTGACATGGAAAATTCCAATAGACATCTGTAGGATCTGGCTCATATAGTCTTTGAAGTTATGCCCAAAGTTCTTGCTCTTTCACATTTGACTTTTTAGCAATCTTGAGCTTCTGCTGAACCAAATTCCATAAAGTATCCAAGTCTTGTCGATTACAAGATTTTACCAGATCTTTAATATTCTTGTACATAACAAACTTTCCACTAAATCTGATTAGTTTCCAAGCTTTTCCAAACTTATCCATATAGATCTCTCAATCTACTATTGGATCAAGATTCTGAATCACCACTTTCTTTGGGTGTGACTCTGTGTTCCTCCCCTGTTTGGAAGAATTTTACAAATCAATAACATCATGAACAGATTCTTGGGAGTTAGACGACTCATCAAGAAAAACACCTTGTATGGCTTTCAAGTTCTGAATTTCCTCTTCCAATGCTTTTACCTTAGACCCCAAGAGTATTTTAGTCGATGCAACATCTTCCTCCAAGATTGAAACTTTGGAAGACAAAGTAGTACACAATGTCATGAAGTCACGTCCTGCTGTGGAAACCATGATGACACAAAGAATATTGATGGAAAAGATTGACTCTGTTTTGAAATTCTTATGAGAAAAACCAAGTCGTTATGAATATATATACTGCTAGGGTTTTGAGAACGCAAACAATTATCTTTGGAAAAAGAATAAGTATAAGATTAGAAAGATAATTATCACCCTGTAAAATATGGTAACAGAATTAACGACCAGAATTAATGACTAGACTTTACTTTGAAACTACCAGCTTTAACTACCAGACTTAAAATCCTATTAAATCTGTCACAAAATATAATTCCCTACATGTTATGTTTTTTTACATCAAAATATTAGTTGTCCACTTGTGCATGGTAAACTGAGTATTTGGTTTGTGTCTCGAGGCTTTAGTTGCATCATTGTTTTTCTGTAAAACCATTGTACCTTGCCATACCTTGCACATTTCAATCTACCAAATACACGCAACAAATTTGTTAGGTCAAAAAATGTCTACACCCATGCCTGTTTGCGATCAATTAGCCAGGGTTACTGCTTTTAGGCGTGCAAAAGATATGATGATTGCATTCTATGCCAATGAAATTGAAACGACACAGCGTGCAGAGGCAAATCTTAGAAAGAGAGCGACTGAGATTCAGGAACAGGTTCGCTAATGGGTCAGCTGGTGACGGAGCTAGAGATGTTGTGTGGCTGGGAGGCATCCTTGAAATGCATTTCACATCTCTTGAATGTCCAAAAAGAAGATTTGATGGATGCTACTAAACTCTTGCTGGATGTTATCAAGATGCAGGACCGCCTTGAAGAGTCGTTTGTTATGGTGGAGACGTTGAAGGCATTGGATTATTAATGCCGCCTGGTTTGTTGTCATGGTCTCTTTTGTGTTTTGGGTTGTAGTATTTATGGGTTAGTTGTGGGGTTTAATTATCTTTTGCTGGTGCTCTTTGTGTAAGTATGATGGTTGTTTAGGGTTGCTAATGATGATGTGAATGGGTGTAATTATTATGACTTAATGATATAAATATACATCTTAGATGTTTAGTAACGTGTTGACACTTTTATGTTATTTTTAGTTTATGTTATGATCTTCTTTAGCATTGTTAGTGTTTGTTATTATTTAATTTGATGCAGAGGTATGTTGCAAAGGTTGTACTAATTTTTGGGTGTAGGTTTGTCGTTAAATAACTTGGTAAATACAAACACATATTGCAGTTTGGTAATAAACTTTAATAGTATAGACATTGGGTAGAATCTTAGGTTCATACAAAAGGTGTGCCAAATGTGATTAGCACATGTCATTTACGATATACATGGTTCGTTCATCATTTACAAAAGTACGTGGTCATATGTCTAGCACAACACAGATAATGTTGCAAAAGGGACAGTAGTCATACATAAGTTATTACGAATATGTTTGTCTTAATACTACCAATAGTCACATCATCCTAGATAGGTTATTAAGCGTCGGGCTTTGACTTTTCTAGAAGGTGGTGCATCTGCTTCACTTGTTGTAGGTTGGAATAGTTGCATGCATATGGTACTCTGTTTCTTTTTGATTTTTTTTATGCTTTGTCTGAGTCAGTGATGATGTCTGCTAGTGTGGCCATGGTCTTTGTTTCTTGTGCTTGGTCGCTTGTTTTTTGTGAAATAGCAACTAGTGTAGTAATGTCTGCTGAAGCTGATGTCTTTGCCTGAGGGCCTTCTATGAGGAGTGGCATAATGTCCCAAGCATTGTCAAAGAAAAAAATCCTTTTTTTCTTTTGTGCTTTCCGGACGATAGTGTAGCTGAAAAATGTGTGTCGTTCCTTCTAGTGCTATGAGTTCAGGCAGAGGCTTGTAGGGATCTTTGTCTTCTAGTTTCTGCATAACAACACTACATTCTGGCACTATTGTGTGTGCTTGTCGCTGAAACATGTCAGCATTAATTCGCCGGTGTTGTCGTAGATGAGTGATTTGAAGCAATACCTGTGGTAGTAGTTAATTAGCTATTTGTAAGTTGTTGAGATAGTTATTGGAAGTAGATATGTGTATGTATATACATATTGTAGTCACTTTGTCATTTTATATGTCACTTAGTTCATAACTTGAACCCGGCTTTTGGCACTGAGTATGTGGGTAGCGTTGTGTTACACTTTGTTTACATGTAGGGCATCTGGTATAAAACCACGGTCGTTTGGTATTGATTTGTCAAACAGTTGCACTTATAGTAAATCTCACGTTCTGCATTAGCACCATTGGTATTAGAACGAAAGGTGTAGTGTTACAATACTTTTGCAATGTTAAATGTGTACCTTTTGGTGTTCTGGATTTTCTTATAGTAGGTCTGTAATGGTCACTCGGTTTCTTTTTTTTCCTGCTCTGGATCTGAAAGCCGTTGGTACTGAACATTTGATATTGTGGGTGGTTGAAGAAAGATGTTGTGCCTGTATGCAATGACGGTATGTTATCTGATGTTGTTTTAATGTTCATAATTGGTATCTGTATGTATTATTTAATGCTTACATGTTGCGTATTTCATTTGTTTCTGGTATTTCTGGATTCAAGTAGTATGATGTTGCTGTCGTACTTGAAAGTTGCAACCCTACATTGTATATATCATTGGATTAGCATATTAGCAAAGGGACAAAGTGTAGTGTGCGTAGCCTACCTGCGTAGACCAAACATGAGGTAACTGTTATAATTGTTGTCTTTTCACTCTTTTTGTATTCATTTGTGTTAAAGGCATGAGCTTCTAGGCCCCATAAAATAAACCTCACGCTAAAGCCACTGCACGTAAAAAAAATTTGTTAGTTGTCATCATTTTAAAGGTTAGATTCTAGCGGAACTTTATAGTACTTACTCAAGATTTTGTATTCCAATGTCCCTCCAATATACTGTTTTGCCATCTTTTTTTGAGTGAAGCAATTCAGTTACATATTGGACACAGCCAATGTAGTCTATGGATAGAAAAATCATTCAACATAATTTTATAAACAGGAATATTTAGTTTCATGCTTGTTTTTGTGCATAGCTTAGATAAGTTTTAGGTTATGTACCTGTTAGGATTCCTTCCTTTTGGTTTACTTTTGAATAAAGATCGGCATATGGAACAAAGGTGAAATAATGTGTTGGGAATCCTGAATCTGGTATAGGTTGAATGTTTGTGTATTTTCTGATTGCGAGTGAAAGCGAGTGTGGAACTGTTTGCATCCATCCTTTGTTATCCTGAAATCCAAATCCACTAATCTGAAATGTTTTGTTTAGCTCAAGCTTGATGAACTGTTCTTTTTTCACGAACATTTATATTTGCTTGGATAGCGCCTCCCTTTAGAAAATTGTGAAAGTAATAGTTATGCTTGGTGTTTTGTTGTCTGCAGGTTTTTTTGACGTATCGTTTGACCGTATTTCGTTGCACTATTGTGTTACAATAATTAAAATAGAAATACGTACGTGTTTATCGAGCAATATGCAGCAGTAGGCCGCTGGTTTGGATGCTTTGTTTGTTGCTGTCCATTTACGATATACTTTTGCGTCGATGCATTTGTCAAGACCTGTTTCCTTGAGATTGTTTATGCTGATAGGTTCATGTTGGACTGCTATGTCGTGGCTGGTATGATTTCAGAACTAGCTGCCATTTGTCTGCAGGGAACCATTAAAAAAAGGAAAAAAATATTTTTGCATTAGATAAATCCTAACTAAGTTGTATAACCATAGTGTTTTTGTAAGTAACAATTGGAAATAAACAAATGTTAGTGAATGCATGCATGTCTTTTGCAAAATAAAAGGTTAGTAGAAATGCTACGGATAAAACAAAGTCATAAGTGGATGCATATATGTGACATAGATTATTAAGTGTTTGCACAAATAGTATTAGACCAAGAAAACTAGTAGAAACACATTGCAATGAAAACCTGGGCATGAGATATTTTGTTTAAGAATTCTCGGTAGACTTTGTTTTTAGTTGTGTTTGAATCTCTGCCTAGTTGTTTTTTGATTAACATCTTCAGGCCTTGAGGAGATGTTGATCTAGACAACGCAACATATAGTTGCCCATGCCCAAATACAGTTTCCGGCAGGTAAACAACATTTTTTAAGTGACTGCCCTTGGCTCTTATTTATTCTCATTGCATAGCAAAATTTTATGAGGAACGGCTTTCTTTTGATCACAAACGGTAGTTTATCATCTTTGTTGATTAAGAGAATGCGCGGGATAAATACTTTCTGCGACATTCGAGTCCCTGTGATGATTCTCGCTTCGATGAAATTAGTATAGGTTTGAGTGACAATCATCTGTGTGTCGTTACATAAGCCACCTGCTAAATTAAGATTCCTCTGCAGCATTATCGGTGCACCTATTTTAATTATAAGTTCATGCGGTGGCAACCCTGAGAAGGAGAGTGTGTTGAGATACTCTGTAGGATATAGTAGCTCTGTTGCACCTTCATCATTTGTTTTAAGTGTGGCTTGATCAAAGCTCTTATAACTGCAAGTATTTCCGCGTAACATATCTATAATTCTTGAATTTAGCACATCTGCCGTTTCATTTTTCGGGCATACAATAGCCTTCTCTTGCAGTGAAGCAGCTGTCGGCCTTTGTAAGCTTTCATCGTCATAAATGAAGCTTTTGAGGTCGAAAACCGAACCGTACCGACAAAACCGACAAAAACCGAGCCGACCCGACAGCCCGTCGGTTCGGTTTCGGTTCATTTTACGGCCCAAAACCGACAAAAACATACCTAAATACACCTAAACCGAACTGAACCGACGACCTTCGATTTTCGGTTTTGTCGGTTCGGTTCGGGTCATTTTTGGACCGACGCTCAGCCCTAAATGCAGTATGCATCTGGTATTTGAATCCAAGATACGTCATCTGGGATGTTTGCATCTGGTTCTCCAATTTCTCCATTGCCCACTTGCAATAACCATTCAAAAAAACCGTGTCTCTTCTTTTTGCTGATTAGACATGCCTTGTTACTGGAGCCGCATATTTTGTTTCAGTGAGATAACATCGAAGTATGGCCATAGGTACGATTCTGTAATAGAAGATGCCACAATTTCTTGTTTGTTTGCATGTTTCTTTACATGTAGCCATTGCCTAAAGTCTCTACCCAATATTATGGTTTGTTGTTAAATAAATGTTGTGGAGAATCAAATATATCTCTGAATGTACGGTCCAACGCTTCGAAGCATTTGTAGTCGTTCATAGGCGCCTCATCCCATATGATAAGATCTATTTGCTTTAGTAACTTAGCCAATTGAGTTTTCTTCTTTATACTGCAGACTAATTATTTTGTTAAATTTAGTGGTAATTTGAACCTTGAATGATCCGTACGTCCTGAAGGTAATAGCAAAGCAGCAATACCTGAAGATGCTACTGCTAATACTTTTTTTCTATGTGCTCTAAGTGTGTGAATTATAGTCTTCCACAGGAAAGTTTTACCTATACCTCCGTGGCCATATACAAATATCAGTTCTTGGCGGTTGCTAGCAACCACATGTACAACTCTTTCGAAGATGACGCGCTGTTCTGCATTTAACCTGGGTACCAAGTCGTCGCTTTCTCTCTACAGCATCTGAATATTATAATTCCTTTCTTCCATAATTGTTCTATTGTTTAGCATATTTAGTAACTGGCGTGGTGGTAGTTGTATGCAAAGTATTTAAGTGATTTTTCATAGAAATTCATTTGTGCTTCAAGCTCAAAAAGAATATCGCCTTGCAGCTCATCTTCCATTATGTGTACTTCTGGTGTGTGCAACATTTGCGACAATATTGGTGGAATGTCCTCCGCCATATCATTTGCATATGCTTGAAATAACGCAACAGGGTCTGAGACATCGCAAAAGATAAGGATTGGACAACATAGGTCTCGCATCTGGGCAGCTGTTTCTGTTAAGGATGACTCATACATAGCCATGTTCCATTCTTGATCGCTCCCTAGCAAACCCATGGATTCACATGCAGCCCTGTTTGTGGGGTATACTTGACCATTAACTGTGTGGATGTGCGTAAACGATTCCTACATATTTGGTGGCAGAGCAACATCCATAAGTAAAACAGGTCACCTGCAGTAGGATGTATGTATGTGAGACGGCCAATACATCCGGTGTTTCTCTGTCGTCTGCATTGCCAATATTTATCTGTAGAATACCAGTCAAACTCTTTTGGAAAGTTTAAATATGTTAAATGGCGGCAATCAGATGAATGTTTGTTGTATCATAGCCATTCAGTTAGTGTTGCTCTTTTGTTGAAGTCATTATCGACAATTGACTGTAAATTTTGACCTGCTCTGAATCTGATGCGTTGCATATTTTCAAGATGCATTGATAGTATTTGAACAGCCGGATATCTATAATGTATATCATACCCAAGAATTCTCCAGCATGCTTTGTGTAGGCCTATATAACGTGCATCTTGAAAGTTCTTAATCTCGTCTACTTGTATTGTTGCACGATTGTTTGTTGATTCTGCGCCGCCTATCGATCTTGTAACATGTGTAAATATCCGATCAACTTCTTTTGAAATGTATTTAAAAAGATACTTTATTAGCATCGTCTATTCACAGTATTCGACATTAATGTGTGCATAGAAATGCATTGATAATGCCCTGTTGTATGGAACAACATAACTATTATCGAGGTGTACATCCTTCTTCAATGCTATTATGCATGTATCTCTTCTTCGATAGTGTACAAAACCCTTTTTGTTATGAAAGTATTTTCAGAATATGGCTTGGGAAATTGCTTGCTACATTCGTCAGTTTGTTTCATGCAAGGAGCATTTTTATTTAATAGGCCACACGGGCCGTGTAGCATGAATTCTAAGGCAACTCGATGCCCTTCAGGATCGTATAATGGGTCTGAAAGTTCTGCACATATGTAGTTGTCAATGTCTTTGTGCCTACGGATACACGAACTTTCATTGACCAACAATAATAAATGACAATGAGGCAACCCATGCTTTTGAAACTCGACAGTATACAAAACTGCAATATGTAAAATGATAGTCAGTATTTATTTAAAGTATTGTTTCTAAAGAGCTAAGTTTATTCGTAACATACATATTACCTGCTTCTACATCTCCAAAGGGCTTGATATCTCTAAGAAAAGTTATAAGCTGATGTATTTTGTGCTCGAATATTCTATCAATAATATTTGGCCTATCCGCTGCTGTGATACTCATAAATTCTTGCATATATTCTTGAATTTCAGGCCAGCTGACATTACATGTAAATGTAATAAAGAACAATGGATTGCCATGAACTCTGCAAATAGCAAGGACATCCAAGTAGTGACTGTACATATACCTTGGGCCTCCAGTAAATGATGCTGGTAATATAATTATGTTTCCTACATCCGAACAATTAGTATCACCACGTGCAATCACATCCTGTAAGTGTGACAAATCATACTTTCCTCGATGCGTCTTAAATGGAGAAACGGCAATTAGAGTAATCGTTCTCTCTAATTTGAGATACGAGTCGTATTTATAGTGGTTTTTATCAGAAATAATATTTTGAGAACGTTGGCGTAGCTCCCGAGTCGTGAATCCTTCGTTTGCTAGCTCAAACGAGTCCCGAACCTAATATATCAAAAGATTAAGAAAGTTACATGTATAGTCCCTGTGACAATTACATTGTCGCCCCTTGTAGTTTCACATGTGCAACAATGGTCCCTCCTGGGAGTATAAATATCTCCCTCCCTCTCACTCTCTCATTTTACTTGTCCACTTTCTCTCTATATAACACATACAAACACCCACTCCCCTTCTCTCTAGAAATCCGGCGACCCAACTAGGGTTCCGGCACCATCGCCGGACTCCGGCCAAATTCCGGCCACCTTTATATCTTACACCACCCCTTCTAGATGATAGATCAAGACCTTGTGAGTCCATTTTCGTACCACACGCATCCCATAGACGCACCACGCTCCCTAGATCTATGTATTCATTTTTGGATTATTAGGGTTTCAAAAGATAACGAGTATTAAGGGTCAAGCTTGGATGTGATTACAAGTTGTACTTGTAAAGGACGCCACAACAGCCCTCGTCTTTCCTCTCATTCTCACGGTAAAAGGCAAACCCGTCACATATTCTTATTTTCTGTTTTTGATCGAAATATATATTGTTTGTGTTCATATTTTCGTGGATAAAAAGTGTTAAACATAAATTAAAAACGTGACCTAAAGGTTTATTAAACCTAGCGAAAACATGAGTAAATAGATTCATGTGGTGTGGGGAAAACAGGTTCGTATGAACCTGGGTTTGATACTCGACTTGTAATGTGTGATTGTTTTGATTTGGACATTCGATCTGTAGTTTGTGATAAGTTGCGGTTGTGATTGAGTCGAATATGTGGATATCTTGATTAAAAATGATGGTGTTATGCTTTGAATCGAGTTGACTCGCTGAGTCGGGTTGACTCAGTGAGTTGGGTCAACCCGTACGGGCCGGGTCAGAACAGTTGGATCGGGTCAGTTTTACTATGGTGGCATGACTATTATATGGGTCAAATTGTTATTGTTGACATGGTTTTAGATTATTACTTGGCCCCTTTCGAGTCTTGGTCGTGTAAGTTAGTCTTGGGTCAGAACGGGTTGACCACGGGTCTGAATTAGTTTTGCGTGTTGACTTGTGGTTGTCTTAAAATCATGGGGTAAACTATTATTTCAATATGGTTATGACATGGTAAAATAGGTTAGGATGATAATTATTTTTACTATATGTGTCGATATGGGATTACGGGTATTACTCGAATTAGATTCAATAATTGGTAAAACATGGTGAATAGTTAACGTAAGATATTGAAACAAATGAATCGGTATAGACAATGGGCTAGCTGGAAACATGTAACGAGTTAATTATGTAATAATAGCGAATACTAAGAAATGGTTAAAGATGCGAGTAAACAGGGTAAAACCTGTAATACGAACATTGGTTAACTATATATATATATATATACTTAACCACTTGATTAGGTAACGAATCAATTGTATTACAATACCAAAATAAAACTAGCGGGATAAACGATATTGAACTTGACTTAACAACGAATAAGTACATATAAAACGGGATGATAAACATTGAGACTAGATACGTGGTTAATAATTAATATTGAATATTACGTATACGTTATAACTTATAAGGTTCGATTACGTTTTATAAATTAGAATAACATTTGATATACGAGTTATATTGGTTATAAGATGTACTTTATTAACCATTTTGAATTAACCGAGTACAATATATTGGACTCGGAAATGAGTTTAATATGTTTGATTCATGATAAGCCTAAATATACGATTTTCACATTTTAACTTATAACAAAATATTAATCTATATATTATCGACGAATACGGTTTTATTTAATTATAAACCTTTATGAACTACGATAGTAACTAGTGTTTTATAAATACAAGATATCTTTTATAAACTTGTCGGGAAATGTTATTTTGATAAGTCAACTTATTAAAGTCATAATGGTTTGGAAACGTTGAATAAACAAATGCGTCATTTATGAAATACTACTTAATACACCTTATATGAAGTACTTTATTATGAACTCGTCTAAGTACGAGTAACGATTGTGAAACCTTTGTTAATCAAACGATAACTGGAAACTCATCTTTTATTATAAACATGTACGTTTGGGATTATGGGAAGCTACCGAAAGTTAACCTATTTATGTGTCAAAAATAGATGTCGTCATCTCCTAGTCTTTGACTAGCTTGAGTATTTTCAGTATTTCTTGACTTTGTCGAAGTCTTTTCCTTTTGACGTGCGTTCTAGTAGTATGGCTCGACTATGTCAACGTCTTCTCTTCTTTCGCGTGAGTTGTACGTCGCGTCTATGTTTCTTACCACCACACGAAACGTTAAAACTAAACCTTTTTGGACACTAATAATGGACTTTTGAAAGTAATAACACGAATGATCCACGAAAACTACGACACATTACTTTCTATCAACTTCTTTATCATATGAGTCGTATTTTAAGATAATCGTATACACATTAGGTTGCATCACTTCTATTCTATCGTACTCGTCGTACATTCTTCTGGATGCCGTGGAGATTAGCTTTAGATGTCAGTCGTGTCAATAGTGAATAGTGCATTACTATGGCTAAGGTGAGTTTCATAGCCTCTCTTTTCAAAGGTTTTCATAACTATTTTGGGGGAGAATACATGCTGCTTTTCCTAACCATAATTGGATATGTGAACATTATTTGAGAATGAATGTTGTTTGGTATATTTGATTTGGTGATTGAATTCTTTACGTGTTTATGTGAATACAAACTATCTATTGGGCCTGCCACTACTCTTTTGAATTGCTAATGTGCTGACTAGGAAAGGTTAGACATGTGACAGTTGTTGACTTAGATTAGGGTAGCTGATAAGGTTTTAAAAGGTACCATTTTGAGGGGTCGTTTAAGTCCTTATTTGATCACTTTTGTATCCGTTATTGCTTAATATCGTTCCTTTTCACTTTTTAGGTCTCGTGAAGGCAAAATGCTGGAATGGCACTTATTTGGACAGAAAGGCGCGAATATATGAAGAAAATGGCCAAAGTCGAAATCAGACACTCACAGTCGCTGAATGTAGAAGGCGACGGCGTCAGGTTCTATTTGCGACGCCGTCGGAGAATTATTGTGACGGGTCAGAACGCAAAACTCGTGTTTTCAAGAGACGGCGTCTAGTTGTGAAAGAGTAGGCCGTCGCTACTCAGACGGCCTAGATGCGATCCAGACGACGTCAGAAGCTGAAGAGGACGGCGTCACGGACATAAGGTGACGCCGTCGCAAGGTTAACGTGGCTAAGACGAAACCCTAATGGCGGCGACACGACGGCGTCACTAAACATAAGGTGACGCCGTCGCAATTGTAATCTTATATATAGAATCCGAATTTTTCAGTCTTTAGGTGGAGAGTCTTTGGAGTAAAAACCTAAAACCGAACCTAAGGTGTCTTGTACAGTATTTTAGGGTTTTTAACCCTATCTTACACCAAGATAAGTCTTTGCTTCATTAATTCAATTATGTCTTTGATTATTTGTGTGTATGCTTGCATGTTCTCCATGTCCGGCTAATTTATTTGTGTGTTTGCTTAGGAAGTATGAAACTTAATTATTGAATATTGATTGGTTGTTTCTTATCTTAGTTGATTAATGATCTAGTAATGCGATAGGTCATTCGTTGTGTACTTAATGCTTGATTCATCTTTGTGAACCTTAGAGTATGATTACCTGAGTGATTGTAGGCTAAAACATCCGAAGAGTGCCTTAGAGTAGGAGTCTATAATCTCTACGTGGATTTGTAGACAAGACCCTTTGGTAAGTTCAAAGAGTTAGGGAGAAACGCATACCCTACAACTTTAGAAACACAACGCAACTAGGAATAAGACGTGACACTCAACCATCAATAGGAGATAATTAAGGAGTAATACAAACTAAGTAAACACATCTTTAAACTATCATACGAGCACACATTAATTAGACATAGACTCCCACAACCTTAGTTTAGATAATTAGATAATAGTAGAGTAATCGGTAGAAATACCAACCCCCCCCAAATCCAATACCCGAAATTCGTACCTTTCCATTTTCATAAAATATAAAAAGATAAAAAATAATCTTCCTCAACCTTAACCTTAGCGTAGTAACTCCCTACTAGCATTCCTATTCCCCTAGAGAACGATATCAATACCCGTGGCTTACCCTAATTACTACACTACAACGATTAGGTTCACTGCCTAGGGTGTTATAAAACTTGCTCGAAGAAAAGGAAGTTTCCTTGACCCCGAACGACGCGTGTAGCGTTATCAAGTTTTTGGCGCCGCTGCCGGGGAATAGAATAGCTAGTTAGTAGTCCACCTCGTTTAGGTTTCTTTGCTTGATTCCTATCAAGTAAACTTTTTTCTCATTTTTAGATTTCTCTTAGTCTATCCCCCTTCTTCGTAACCTTTGTTCGTAACCTCATCACTTTTCATCATGGAAGGTGATAACCCACTACCATTCATCAACATACCACCAAATGACCCGCCAAGAGCCCGTACTCTTGGTGAATACTCAAGACCAAGCCACTTAGGCTATAGGAACACCATTGAGCTTCCCGACCAAGCCCAAACTACGGCCCTGCGATCCGACACCATCCGGTTGGTGCAAAACGGATGTGCATTCCATGGACTTCGTTCCGAAGATCCAAATCAGCATCTGAGGGATTTCCTCAAAATCGTCGATTCCATCGACCTTGATGCTACTACTCGGGAGACCACGCGCCTGCGTCTCTTCCAATTCTCTCTACGGGACCAAGCTAGTAATTGGCTTGAGCGACTTCCCGCCGGCTCCATCTCAAGTTGGGATGATCTTACTTCTCGCTTCCTTGCTCAATTTTTCCCACCGGGGAGAACCACTAAGCTTAGGAATGACATCTTGATGTTCCAACAACGTCAAGGTGAATCTCTCTACGAAGCATGGACCCGATTCAAGGACTTACTTCACAAAGTCCCTCATCACGGCATTGATCTTTGGCTCCAAGTCCAAATCTTTTATGATTATGTCAACTTTCCCACTAAGCGATCCATTGACCAAGCGGCCGGTGGAAAACTTAGTGATCTCACCGCAGAAGAATCATGGGAAATAATAGAGGACCTTGCCCTCTATGACAACGAAAGTTGGGATGACCCCCGTGAGCTGCCCAAAACCGTCAAGGCAATCTCCTTGCCTCCTCCCGACCGTAGGATGATCGAACTTGAAGATCAGGTTAAATTCCTCATGAGTTCCTACGAAAATCCTAAGTCTTCACACCATGTGAACAAAGCTTCCTCTTCATGTGAGCCGTTTTGTGATCCTCATAACACGCGCAATAGCACCCGATCCCCCGAGCACGCTTCTGTTGACTACGCATCCTCGCGTATTAATGGAGTGGGAGGAAGATTCCCTACAACACCCGGACCTAGGAATTTCAATGAAACCCGTGAAGCATGGAAAAACAAGCCCGACTTTTATTGGGGACAAACCAAAGAATTCACTTCTAATGATTTCTCATGGCCCCCACCTAACGGTCCTAACCAACAAAACATCGAAGGGATGTTGCAAAACCTAGTTACATCCCAAGAAACCCAAATAGCTAAGCTCTCGGACCGCTTTAATAATCAACAAGCCGAGATGGATAGGAAAATAGACAACCTTTTGAAAGCCATAGCTAATAGTGATAAGAAGGTTAGTGCTATCTCAACTCCTGAGCCTTCAGGCATAGAGATTAAGGATCCAAGCAAGCTAAAGTATGTCCAATTCGTCAATACCATCGCCTTAGTTGAACCTGATGAAACAAATGACGAAGAGGACTATACACTAGTGGATGAGGAAATACCCGAGGAAATAGATGAAGTAGACATTGACTATTTCAACAAATTTCCTACGGACGAAGAACTATCTCGCCACCCTCACTTAGTGCGTGACCTCCGTCACATGTATGTTAGGAAAAGTCCTCGAATTAAGTTTGGGAACCCTTGGAATCTTAACATACCATGTGTCATAGGACACCTTTTTGTGGCAAAAGCTTACATTGATCGCAAGTCCCCAATCAACATCATGACTAGCACCTACTACAATTGGATATTGAAGAAGCCTATTCCAACTAGGCAAGACCCTAATGATCCTAATGTTAGTTGCAATTTTCTCGGTAGAGTTAAGGGATTGCCCGTTTATGTAGGTAGTTTCACGTTTCCTACGGACTTCATAGTTGTGGATGATATTAGCACGGCCATAGACCCTAGCTTGTCCCATGTTATTTTAGGAAAACCTTTCATAGAAAGCACCGGGATGACCTATGACCCCTCATTAGGAGTAGTGCGGTTCAAGAATAAGACCGATAACATAGCTTACCAAATGCCGTTTAAGATTGAGAAATTTTCATCACTCTCTAATGATGAAAAGGAACTTAAACTATCGGTCTATTATAGGAATGATGAGGATAGGGAGAAAGGTGTTGATTATGTTATGGCTAAGATTTTCGGATTCTACAAGGATTGTTTGAGCCTAGGACCGGAATACAGGACCGAATGGGGAGAAGATGAACTCTTAGAGAAGCGCATTTTAGGGCACTTCTACAACATGGAATCCCCCATTAGAGGCCATGAAGAGGGCGATGGTGAGAAAACGTAGGAGCACGACTACGAGTCTAGCTACAAGACTCTTTAATAAAGAAAAGCGCTTCGTGGGAGGCAACCCATGCTTAATTGTTTGCTTGTTAGTGTCATATATCTTTTATTAATTGTTTATCCTCATGTTTAAATTTGTAAAAATGCTTCATTTTGTTTTTAACTTCGTCTTAATTACATAAAAAGGTATTTTACATAAGGGATAAGTGTAGGGAGGATTACACACGTTTTCAAAAGAAACGTAAACATGAGAATAACAATTAATTAAAAGATATATATATGTTTGTTTGTTCGAGTCAAATACTTGTATCGAGTCATAATGAATGTTTTGCAGAAATTTTTCCAGATTCTAAAGATGTAAATTTTCCAGAAATTTTTCCATAAAATCGCAGACCAGTTTTTGTCAGGATAACCTGACGGCGTCAGGATTGCAACCTGACGGCGTCAGGAAGGAGTAAAAACATCAGATTACTTTTTCTCGTTTTCTGAGCTACTTATAAATTTTTGGAATTTTCCAGGTCTTAATTTTCTTAGAAATTCTGTAAACATCCATTCCACAAGCATTATATCCTAGTTTAAATCGAGTCTTATATATATTATTACCGCCGATTTTACGCGAAGGTTTCATTTGTTTTCTTCAAGTGTGCAGGTTTAGTTTGTCAAGAAGAAGTTACAAAAGATTGGAAGGAGCTTTTCACGCAATAATTCTTCTTGAAAAGAATTTAACCACCACTTTACACGGATCCTACCGAGCTAATCAGGGGAGTATTAGTTTCTTTCGTTTTTAATTACCTTCTTTTATCATAACTTTGATACTTTCGGGGAACATTGGGGACAATGTTCAGTTTAAGTGTAGGGAGGGAAAATAAAACGGGAACTTTGAAACTATGCTTATCCTTGACTATTTGCTTTGTCCAATTGTGATTGTGTAATAAACCATGAGAAATGTCGGTTAGGGTAAATTTGGCACCAAATTTAAAATTTTTCATGACATATAAGAGTGGGCCATTAGTATTAACAAAAGCGTCTCATGGATAGGAAGTTATATGACTAGCACAAAAACCCTTTACCACCCAAATTCCACCCAAAATGTGAGGATCGCCCTTAGATTAGTAGGAATTAAAGCATTCATCTTTAATGCTTAGAGTGTGAACCGGTAGTATACTAGATTCTAGAACTTGTTTTGTGATGCATTCCGAGATCGCAAGTGAGGCTACACTTGTGTAATTAGGAATAACTAAATGATAAGAGGCATTAGGATAAACCCTTGTTTGATACCTGTAATATAATTACTTCTTCCACGTCGGTTGAGTAATTCCCCCACACCCTTTGCGATGTACTCATCTTTAGTACACGATACCCCTAGTTAACCCCTCAGAGCCTATCCTTTTCGCGGTTCTCGTGATATTTCGGTTTTTCCGGAATATCAATGAAGAGCATTGTTTACACCCCACCCCCAAATATACACCCAAATCGCCTTAGCCTACCCCTTATGCACTCACTTTTAGTGCAATTATTTGTTATCACCCCAAACCCTTAGTTCAATTATCTAGTTGCTTGCATAAGTTTCTAAGTCGAGTCATATCCTTTGTATACAGTTTTGGGATGATTGGGATTCATGGGAAAAGTTAAAGTTTATGAAATGACGGGAAGGGAACGTTAAATTCAAATTCCCTTTGTTTACGTAATAATGTACCCCAAGTGTTTTGATCTTTTCAATTCGGGTCAAATTAGTGTTAGAATAATAAAAACTCAAGTGTAGGGATATGCCTGTAAATCCCTAGTATTTTGATGTTATCATAGAGGATGGTAGAGTAAAAGTGTATGATAAAAAAAAAAAAAAAAAAAAAAAAAATCGAAAAAAAAATAGAAAAAGAAAAAAAAGAAAAAAAATTAGAGTTAAAAAAAAAAAAAAAAAAAAAAAAAAAAACATACGGGCTACCATCCTACATCTATCCTTTAAATTTATGTTTGTTTATTTCAGTTATCTAGAGTTTAGAGTGTCGAGTCTTGGCTTAGCAACGCCATTCTTCATATGCATTTAACATAGAGATTTTTGACTTACCACCACTAAATAGCCTATCCCACCAAACCCTTATTTCCCTACCGTAAGCCTAACATTACAACCCTTTAAAAGACCTCTTTGATAGTCTTTCCTAGGTGCTTACGCCAAAGCGATGGAGGTTTGATCTATTCTCAAGCCTATGGTAATCTATGTACTAGGACCGGTTAATGAGTGTTTATCTTCCATTTCCTATATTGTTATATTTCATTTATACACCTGAGAGAGATGTGAGTATCCAAACACCCCATGTGAGGTGCTAGTATGTAATTTCCGTGCTTGTTGTGACTTTTGCGGGGCTTATATGTGTTGTGGACCGTTTTGAATTAATGCTGAATGACCCCTAACTTATAAATTAATTGGCTAAAAGCACATTTGCTTGAGGACAAGCAAATAACAAGTGTAGGGATATTTGATAAGGTTTTAAAAGGTACCATTTTGAGGGGTCGTTTAAGTCCTTATTTGATCACTTTTGTATCCGTTATTGCTTAATATCGTTCCTTTTCACTTTTTAGGTCTCGTGAAGGCAAAATGCTGGAATGGCACTTATTTGGACAGAAAGGCGCGAATATATGAAGAAAATGGCCAAAGTCGAAATCAGACACTCACAGTCGCTGAATGTAGAAGGCGACAGCGTCAGGTTCTATTTGCGACGCCGTCGGAGAATTATTGTGACGGGTCAGAACGCAAAACTCGTGTTTTCAAGAGACGGCGTCTAGTTGTGAAAGAGTAGGCCGTCGCTACTCAGACGGCCTAGATGCGATCCAGACGACGTCAGAAGCTGAAGAGGACGGCGTCACGGACATAAGGTGACGCCGTCGCAAGGTTAACGTGGCTAAGACGAAACCCTAATGGCGGCGACACGACGGCGTCACTAAACATAAGGTGACGTCGTCGCAATTGTAATCTTATATATAGAATCCGAATTTTTCAGTCTTTAGGTGGAGAGTCTTTGGAGTAAAAACCTAAAACCGAACCTAAGGTGTCTTGTACAGTATTTTAGGGTTTTTAACCCTATCTTACACCAAGATAAGTCTTTGCTTCATTAATTCAATTATGTCTTTGATTATTTGTGTGTATGCTTGCATGTTCTCCATGTCCGGCTAATTTATTTGTGTGTTTGCTTAGGAAGTATGAAACTTAATTATTGAATATTGATTGGTTGTTTCTTATCTTAGTTGATTAATGATCTAGTAATGCGATAGGTCATTCGTTGTGTACTTAATGCTTGATTCATCTTTGTGAACCTTAGAGTATGATTACCTGAGTGATTGTAGGCTAAAACATCCGAAGAGTGCCTTAGAGTAGGAGTCTATAATCTCTACGTGGATTTGTAGACAAGACCCTTTGGTAAGTTCAAAGAGTTAGGGAGAAACGCATACCCTACAACTTTAGAAACACAACGCAACTAGGAATAAGACGTGACACTCAACCATCAATAGGAGATAATTAAGGAGTAATACAAACTAAGTAAACACATCTTTAAACTATCATACGAGCACACATTAATTAGACATAGACTCCCACAACCTTAGTTTAGATAATTAGATAATAGTAGAGTAATCGGTAGAAATACCAACCCCCCCCAAATCCAATACCCGAAATTCGTACCTTTCCATTTTCATAAAATATAAAAAGATAAAAAATAATCTTCCTCAACCTTAACCTTAGCGTAGTAACTCCCTACTAGCATTCCTATTCCCCTAGAGAACGATATCAATACCCGTGGCTTACCCTAATTACTACACTACAACGATTAGGTTCACTGCCTAGGGTGTTATAAAACTTGCTCGAAGAAAAGGAAGTTTCCTTGACCCCGAACGACGCGTGTAGCGTTATCAGTAGCATTCCTATGCTATAACACGATGCCTAGCTAAGAATAGACCGACCTAGAACAGGGTAGCTTGTGTTCTAGGCCTTGCTACGATTGTGCTGGCTAGAGTCGCTTGGGGCCCTGCGGAGATCTCGATTGTGTTGATTGGATTATTATTGGATTGATTGTTGATTGGAATGTGTATTACATATCTGCCTTAGTCGCACATAGCAATTAAACTTTATCAGGTCCACTATTACTTTTGTAACTAAACTCTATGAACTCACCAGCGTAAGCTGACCTTTTTAGCATGTGTTCTCATGTTTAAGATGATAGCACACTATTGGAAGATGCTCGGCAAGGGGCATGGTCATAGGCGACTCTGATAAATAATCGGGACCGCTTTAATTATCTTTTGGGCCTATTTCCGCACTGTTTTCAATAATGTAAACTTTATGTTTTCAAATAATAAATTTTAATCTAAATGGATGGAATAAAAACTATTCTTTGTACCTTATGTTATGATACTAAGATAGTAGCACCCAAAGGTTCGTATGCTTCCGCTGGACCATATTTCGGGGTGTTACAGTAAGCCTGCAAGAAGTTCGTTCATGAAGTCATTTTGTTTTTTTCTTATAAAATCTATCCGTTGTTGCTCAATGCTGCAATATGTTGTCACGGCGTACTCTTGAAATAGCCTTCTGCTCCTTTTTAAAATCGTATATTCGTTGAACCGATCGTGTATCTGGTATGCATAGTACATCTTCATTGTCAATTGTTTGTCTTTTTCACGTGCCTCACCTGCTACATCAACTAATTTAAGGCCTAAATGGTAGGCTTCTTCACCATAATAAAGAGTAGCGGGAAATGAAGCGACATGTAAGAAGGGTGGAGCTTATCAACTCGTTGCGGATCACCTCCATGTTGCTGAATGATAAAGTCGTAATTAGTTTCGCTATATGGACCACCTTCAAAGACTATAGTACCAATAGTATCGCCTGCATGTAGCTCATATTATTTCGGACCAACTACACCGAAGAGGCATAGTTTAAACTCTGGTATGTCATGGTCTTCCAACTTATTATGTGTTGTTCTAAATAACTGCACTAACTGATTGTGATTGTCCAAAATCTCTATTAAATCTTCTACAATATCATTTCTTAGCTTGTTATGGCTGTTCTCGAAGTGGGCTAATCGATTTTGAGCTTCATTCACAATATCATAGATATATAGCTATAAAAATCGTGGCCGTTCTCACTACGGTGGACACATGCTACCAATCCAGTGGTAGATCTTGCCAGAAACTTTGAAAACATATGAACCTTGGCCTCTATTAATATATTCCTCAACATCTGCACCTAAAGATGTCGTCGCGAACCTCTGATTGTATGCACGTATATTTTCCATGAAATGCTTGTCTGAAAAGAGCTGTTTTATATAGTCCAGATAAGTTTAGGTTGGAGCTAGATTCACCTTACCACCATTGCAACAACGGTAATACTCTGGCAAGGAACACCTACTATGTTTTAGCCTTTCTTCATACCAAAAGAGAGCCTTGCAATGTGTGCATATCTGATTGCAAGGGCCCATACCCACATATGTGTCTGGTGGTCCTGAAACAACGTAATTGTGGCTCCAGTTTAAACGAATATATATAAAAAGCATAAGGAAACTCCAATAATAATAATAATAATAATAATAATAATAATAATAATAATAATAATAACAATAATAACAACAACAACAACAACAACAACAACAACAACAACAACAACAACAACAAACAACAACAAACAACAACAACAACCACAACAACAACCACAACAACAACAACAACAACAACAACCACAACAACAACAACAACCAACAACAACAACAACAACAACAACAACAACAACAACAATAATAATAATAATAATAATAATAATAATGGTACGATCATTGGAGATACTCTGTTTGTTGGGAAGGCCTTGGAGCTTATTATGATTGATGGACCTCGTTATGGTTTGCACCTCAACGTCAATAAAACTGAGGTTTTTTGGCCAAGGGAAGACCCTAGAAGCAGACTCGAAGGTGTTTTCCCTCCTAATATTGCCCGGCCCCTGCATGGTGTAAAATTGTTGGGTGGGCCTGTTGGTGTAGATCTTGAGTTTAGCAGTAAGCTTGTTTTGAAACGAGTTTCTAAAACCATTGAACTTATGGACGCTGTTGCTAAGCTTAATGATCCCCAATGTGAGTTGCTGCTTCTCCGTGCATGTGCTGGCATTTCCAAGCTGTATTTCTCTATGCGCACATGTTCCCCCCGTGTCTTTGAACGTGCTCAGATTTCATTCGATGAAGCACTTCGCTCCTCTTTGGAGCGAATTGTCACTGCCTCTGGGCCCGGGTTTGGAAATTGGCAATGGAGACTGGCCACTCTTCCCTTTGATTTTGGGGGGCTTGGCGTTTACGCTGCTGGCGATGTTTTGAACTATGCCTTCCTTGCTTCTAGACTCCAATCGGCTAGCCTACAAACTGAACTTCTCCGGCAGTCTGGTATTGGTGCTACTGGATCTTCC